>JAODTK010000467.1:0-391145 GCA_026419785.1 Sclerodactyla briareus
TCGTTTCGGGCAACAATCTAGTTTTAGAATGCGTGAAATGCCAGGTCCTCTGCACAAAGTGGAGAGCCAACAGCTGCCGATCTCCCACCAGAGAACGGGAGCCGTTCACTACCCGCCATTTCACCACACTGCCTGTGACTACTTTGGTCCAACGTTGTGAAAGTGGGGGAACGAAACCATACGACGAAGCACTATGGAGTGATTTCCACCTGCATGAACACGAGAGCCGTAACCTGGAAGTTTGCCGTAGACTGCTCCACCCAAGAATTTCTGCAAGTGCTGAGACGGTTCTTCGCCATCAGAAGCCGACCGAAGCTGAGCCAAGCGACAATGGCACCCACAATTCGTTGCGCACAGGAGCAGCTGGCTGAGATGGGTGAGAGGAGTGAGCCCATGACTTCAGGAGTTCTGTGCTGAACAGCCAGTGACCTGGCGTGATCTTACACACCACTGGCACCTCACCAGAACGGATCTCGAATGCACTCGTCAAGAGTTGCAAGCACGCGCTCAAGACGGCAATGGTTGACAGCGACCATGACTCCGTTTGAACTGCACACATGCTGCCAGGAGTGTCGATCCTCGATCAACGAACGTCGATCGTTCTACTATGGCCAAACGACCTGATGATGGAACGGGTACATTCTGCCCCAACGCATACTTCTGGGCCGGGCCCTCGAGTCTCGTACCGCAGGACCATTTCGTCGACGAAAACCCACCAGATCGTGTAGATGTTCTCCAGACGATCGTAGATGCCTTCTGGAAGGCATGGATCCGCGACTTGGTCCCGCTACTGGTTCCGAGAAGGAAGTGGAACACCGACCGCGCATGTGAGCGTAGACGAACGTCGTCCTCATGCCGACCCAAACGCCGTCCGTGACAGTGACACTCGTTAAGTCACTGAGGTCTATCCAGGGAAGGACAACAGAGTCCGAAACGTCAAAGTCCGAACCCATGGAACAAAGAACTAAGCCGGCCCATAACAAAGATAGTGTTCAATTGCCCCAGCAGAGGGTATTAGTAGACAGGGGGTCTGTAAAGATGTAATAGTTAGCAGACATGGTCACTTACGGGGCGGGGGAGAGGATGTTTCGTTCGAAACTGGTCATATTTACTGAAATAGAGGGCGTCTCATCTGATTTTTTTTATCAGCTGTGAACAAATGCGACTTGCTTGGTGCGCCGCAGAACTGTTCCTGAGTAAAAACCGACAGAATTATCTGATTTCTGGCTGCTGTTAAAGTTATGCAAAGGACTAGAATGTGAGGCCTCATCGCCAACCCCTGAGAATGCCTGATATGCTGGCAGCCGTTGTGTGACCGTGAACTACATCGGTGTTACTGAAAGTTTATTTGCAACCCGATCACAGTAAATGAATTGAGAGAGGCAGACGCAAGGAAAGATATCAGAATTAACAACCCGTGTCCAAGATTGGATAAGCAACTGTATATCACCATTCCATTTACTGTGATCGGTGCTGCTTGGTATAACAGAGGTTATATTGTGGCAAATAGAAAACTGTATCTATAGGTCCCCTCCCATTTCAATACGCTGTTCCTATGTGCGTATTGGCCTTCAAGTTGGGGCCTTAAAAGCAGAGAAATTGGGGGAATCCCAATTACGCAATCACGCATGACGTCCCACACTGGACCAACACCAGTAATTATGTTATGTATTTGCATTGTTTCATTTTTTGTAATAATCAATGTTACAGAATTTCTGTTGTCTTACCTCTCCCCAAAGTAACCATCCACACTTACGAACCCACTACCGCATCTCTCCATACTATCAATGGTTTCGAAATGAAGTTACTGTTTGAATTTTCAATAGACAACAGATATTTGCAGGGTTTGGGCAGTGTGAACAATCATTTATTATTGCCTGTTGTGGATGCATTTCGATCTTGCGCAATACACATGCTCCACTAAACAGAAACTTCAAATGACTGTAACTCCGTAACGGAAAGTCCTATGAACTGATTGATGGTTTGGACTGACGCATGCAGTTTTTATCCAGCTATTAAATTCGCCCTGTATAAATCAGCCTGCAGTTGTCCTTTAAGTGAAGTGGGCAAGTGGCACCAAGATTTATCAAGCAGCGTAGTACACAATTGTCAAAGAAGGGATCCTTTGTAGGTCGCACATGTTAGTTCCAGATGATCATTATTATCGAACAAAATATATTCCTATAGCCCGGAAAATATATAGTGGTCATAATATTAATTGACTTAAAGTGATTTTGATATTTTATTGATAGTGACATTCTATTATGTACCAATGGGCACGACACCACTGATACGGAGGCGTTTGTATAGCCTGACCGGGCCCCAATGAAAGCCTCATGTTCTCAGGAAAACCCAACATAGTTGTGAAACGTTATGAAGCGTTATTTTTTCGTTCATTTCTCAACATTATTTTGTGGTGTAATAGTTTTACAAAAACATTTTTACATCATTTTCACTCGTTATAGAAATAATATTGACACTTGATAATGTTTTGCATAAAAACGTCATTAAATGTTTACCGCTATGAAAACATTCTTGAAGTTCTTTTCAAAATATCATGATAATGCGTATGTTTGCTGGGTCGATGATGAAGCAGTATAGTTCATGCTGATTTTCTTACATAACCCCCTCCTTCGTACACGTATAAAACATGATGCACCTTGTGCGGAATAGGGATGGCGTTTATAGGCTACTGTGTCGACGTGAGTAACCAAGGTGATTGTTTATCATGATTTGAGTAATTGGAATCTGTAAACGCGCTGTAAAACTGGACGCTTGAATGTTGTGATCAGCCTACACTAGATTCGAGCACTATATGGTTTTCTGATAAGTGTTACTCTATCTATGAGTCGGTCGCCCAGTAAACAAGAAGTTGACAGTTCGGGCAATATATTCATTACGAGAATAGCATGTCGCTAAAATATTATATGATTTACTACTTCAGTTCGTGATGCCGTGAACGGGAGATGATCCTCTGATTGTGAATACAATCATTTTGTTTGGAATAAACTAAAGTTATAAACAGTGAAATTAAGTTCTCCCAAACTTCATTTCGTGGAACCGTACCAGGAATATTGTACCTAGGCTATGTAGGCTAGGCGAGTAACACTACTGCCTGGCCTGGTAACTGGTATTAGGGCCTACTATGCTATAATATGGAAA
The DNA here is from genome assembly GCA_026419785.1 of Sclerodactyla briareus. NCBI lineage: Eukaryota > Metazoa > Echinodermata > Holothuroidea > Dendrochirotida > Sclerodactylidae > Sclerodactyla > Sclerodactyla briareus. The sequence goes on from JAODTK010000467.1 coordinate 3,163, forward strand.
GTAGACAAACAGGTCAGGCGAATGTACTTGCACAGTGAGTTTCAGGCTACCAACGAAATTATGAGAACCAACCGTTGTGCTCTGTACTAGCCATAATGGCGAATGAGAATAACAACGGAGAAGCTGAACAAGCTGGCAGAAGTAAACAAATGGTAAATCCCTGATAGAAGATGAAGAAAAAGAGAAGAATGCCAGAAGCCGAGCACCAAGCAGAGCTAAAAGTCGAGGAAGTATCAGTGATCAAAGAAAAGTAAGTTAGATCTACAGTAATCAGTGATGCTCCCATACCTAACGCCATGCTCACCTGCTCCCTTTTGACAAGTTGACAGTCTTGTTTTGTGCCACATCGGCTTTCACTTAGAATCGGTGCCTGGAAACTTAACAAGGCGTTTGTGTCCATGGAACCTTGCCTTGTGATAGAAGGCTAATGTTTGAATTGTCACTGTGTGACATGTACACAATTGTAGCCTAGGCCTAGGCTATGTGCATTGTATGGTTCTTCCAGGAACTGTTCCTAAATTCTCCTGGGATTGCCAATCATTGCTGTTCTAGCCTATGCCCCCATTTGAAACAGAGATCACTGAAATTCGGAATCCCCCCAACCACTTTCTCTGTCCTGGAGGGGCAAAAGAATCATAGTGTTTATGCTCAGCCTAAGGTGCGGGATAGTGCAATCTGCGCACACAAACTAAAAATCCCACACAAAAATAATTTTTATGCTGGAAATTTCCACACGGGTTTCCTCCCACCGCCATCAATAGGTATAAAAGCCAATTTTGCACTGTTTCCAGCCAGTCATGATCTTGGAAGTCAGCATAATGTACAGTACCGCCTATGCGAATGGCAAGGGCACGCGCTGTAGCACAATAAATATATAAATTTTCTTATCGCCGCTGCTATCAACGAACCCTCCCGCTCCCACTGTTTCGCACGCTTTCCCCGCTACCCCTATCGTGTGATGCTTCCACCTGTCGGCTTGATTGACAGCTCAGTCAGTGTAAACGATCTGAAGATTAGCTGTAAACCTGTCTTCTGTAGGCTACGCAGTACCCCAGTGGCTAACAAGTGAGTATCTGTCACAAGGCTTCCGGCTACATGTACACAAAGGCTCGTAGTTTATATGGCAGCGATAATCCAGTTGAATCTTTTGTTCAGGCAGCAGGGTTACCGGGATGCAGCCCGGTTGCCCCGGTAACCCCAACAGTGCTTTGGCGGCTTCGCTGCATTTTAGAACATACGCTGTAGGCGCCGATTAGGCGGTACTGTATGCATACTCCTAAACTCTACTGTGTCAAACATCGTAACACTACAGGACATGGGAGAAAACACTAAGTATATATATATATTTACTTATCACTACGAAGCCAGCACATCGATAACTTCAATTGACATGATTTCGCAGAACGGGCTTTGTACAAATTCTGTAGAGTAGCCTAACGTTGAAAAGTGCAATCTGAAAACAATTGAATCATTAATAATGAACAGGCATGTGGGTTTATGCCTACACATTTCACAGAAGAATGAAGCATGGTATTTGCAAAATGTCTTCCGATAGTCAATTTTTCTGTTTCAGGCTAGGTTTGGTCCCTGTACAAAGTCAAAGCAATTCATTAGCCTGACCTAATTGCTGCTACTTACATTGGTATGAACTACTGTAGTAAAGCCATTGAAAGTTATCATTTTTGTTCTCTTTCTTATTTTTCACACAAAAACATTTTGCCTGGAAGAACATAAACAGGCCCAGAAAGTGTGCTCTTGTTGGATTTTCCTTGTTCGACGCCAGTCCTTAGCAGCTATGGGTAGCATGAGTGGTATGGCATTGGGTGCTATTATCCCATTGTACCAATTACCCACTGCCCATACAGTATAACTTGTGTGGCAATAGTTTGCAATGTATACATGTAGTCTATTAGTTCTGGCAATATGGCAACGTTTGGCGGTATGAATGGTATATACAGTATATATATATACAAATATTTGCTGACCCCGCCTAGATTCCAAAACCCCCCTTGAAAAAATGTGGGGGCAAATTCCCCCCACATTTTGAGACCTACAGTAGCGTGAACACTGTGGTTTCAAGTGGACTCGGATGTTGAGGGCTCGTCTTCTTTCTTGGACTCGGACTTGGATGCTGAGAACTTGGTCTTGGACTCAGACTCAGATTGGCTGGACTCGACTCCAACACTGATTATAATTACTGAACTTACTCAGCATGATATATTTCTACTGTCTAAATATATATATTTACATGTCTAGGTATACAGCGTATATAATTCTCAATTATATCTCATACTTTATATCAACAGACCGTTACTCGGACTGGAAGTAGACAATCCTCGCGACTGGGAGAGCAACATAAGCTGAGCATCACGAGCTGCCTTCCAGTGGAGCTGTCTCTGAGACACCTTTGGTACTGGAACCAATGGGGGAGATGATACAGATTTAGAGATAGAAGGTGAATGTTACAGTACTATAGTGCATTCCTTCGAATGTAATTTCCCTTTGTGGGGCAGATGGGGCTCCTTAGCTGTGGTGAAGGCAACTCATCTAGGAGAAGGTCACTCTGATATAAAACCTCCCACCCCTTTCTTTGGGGTATCTTTTGGGTTGGTAGAGCCCATCAGCCTGGTTGGCATTCTACCTAGTGTCTGGTGCACAATATTTCACACGATCTCCACTGCCTTGTGGTGTCCTTGGTTTGGTCAAAGGATAGGTCTCCCGTGAACATAACTTTTCTTGGGTTGAGCCCAGGGAGGTCACCGGTTCATAGAAAGTCCGCCTCACTCTCGATGACAGTATCCCTGGCCCGATGTGTTAACATACGCACTCGGCACTACAGTACAGAGGGGGCGCTGTGTGTACCATCAATGACAAAATACCAATCCTCTCAAAGATCTGAAGCTGCTACATGTAGGTTCGTATGGCTTGTCCACTGGTCAGCCACCTGACCTGCCAGTTAGGAATTTGAGATGTTTATACCTTCAATGTAGCTCTGGTTTTTGGTGGGAGAAGCTGAATGTACAGTGAAATATGGATCCCATTATTTACACTGTACCTGTCACACTGGATTCCTGAGTAATCAGATCAACAGTCATATACCCTCCAAAGATATTTCTTGGCAATGAACTGCTTCCTGATTTGATTTGATTTCTACGAGTTCAGGAACCAACTAAGGCTCATCTAGGAACCCTGGCCGGATTGATCCGTGGATGACACTCACCGATAACTTGCCTTCTCTTCTCGACTAGTGCTCAGATGTTAATGGGGCAGGGTTGTAAACATCCCAACGCTCCCATGTAAGCTTACTGTGTGTATACTCTTATTTTGTTCATTCCTTACTATAGAGCAGAGGGAGCAGTATGATGCCTCTGGTAGAAACATCTACAAGGAGGCATGCAGGATCAACGGCGTCATCCCTGTTTCAATTTTCCTGATGCACATTACCGAGACAGAACTCACCATGATGCACCAGGGACTAGTCCCGGCCTGGGACGAGCCATAGCCATTGCACTTGTAGTAAGTGACCCATGATCCTTAATTCTCATAAATGTTCATAGCAGAAAATTTTGTTGCATACTTGGACCAAATTTTTTTTCTTGGTAAGCAGGCTATATATCCAGTTCGAGGGCAGGGAGAAGGGGGGGGGGGGGGGGGGGGGGGGGGGGGGGGGGGGCGGGGGGGAGGTGGACCTGGTGGTGATCTACTCAACCTCCTCTTTCCAAATAGTGTTACACCCGCAACTACCAAAAGTACACATATGAGCTAATTGTATTGATAGGGGAACTATTGTGAGCTGCTGAGAATAAATCACCTGAGGCACAGTTAGGGCCCGGAAGAATCCATGTTATGAAATGGTAATTTCTGCGCCATTTCGCAAGTGTTCTGCATTTTTCCGTGCATCCTGTTCCGTGAAAGTCAAGCTTACTGATTCGCACCTTAACAACTAACCTTGAATTTCACTTACAGACAAAGTCTTGTCTCTGGTCAAACTCCCTCCCTAAATACCTAGAACTGAGTGGTATCCAGGAATGTATATCTAAACATAGCCACGTTGAATGGATTGCACTGCACGTAACATCAACCACAATGGGGTTAAACACTGTGCTGATCTTGCCTTATGGCGCAATCGACATGGTACTATGGGTACAGGATTGGCGGATCCGATTCATCTACAGCTATAATTAACTACCTGCTGTGTTCCCCACTGCAGGATTCACCGTGCCACCCTACCATAGGTACACGGGTCACAAGTACACCACCAAACTTGCCGTCAACCAGGGCACATGCCAATCATTCGGCTGAGCATCGCTTTCCTTGCCGCCATTGGTCAGAATGGGAACATCTTACATGTAATTAATGGCACGGCACTAACCCCACCGACTTGACACAAGCGCATGTGTGCTGTCACAGACAAGGATTTAATTAATTCCTATCCACGTGGATTGTGGCTTTAAACTTTCAACTGTTGGACATAGAGGCCAACACACGTGCCATCCTCATTGGTTCATTGACAGCCACACCCCACTGCATGGGTATTGTGTCAGCTGTTCCAGGGTTGGCACTAATCCATAAATTATTGAAGGGATCTTCCCTCATAAGGATTGTAAAAAAGAGGGATTTTGAATTTTAGGAGGGAACCCTCCCTCTCAGGTTTTTGTCAAAGAGGGAATTCAAATTTTTTGGAGGGGAAGGATCATACAGTTGGTGACAAATCAAGAAACTGGGACTCAGGACTGTTACCCGTTAATAAAACTAACTCAATTCATAGCGCATCGCCCTGCTGGTCAATCGCGGCTCCGGTTCCGCCAACTCCCAGGATCATGGTGCCAGTACTCGTCGAAGCCCCGGCATCAAAATCAAATGTGCGTCGTCAGCTGAACAGGACGAGAGTTTGCTGGCTCCGCCCGCGTGAAAAAGTTCAGCAACGTAGGCTTAGGCCTGTTCTCCTGGGGATTTTCCGAGTCTGACATGTTACAGTTTCGTTAGTCGACGTATACGGTATAATAAACAGTTAAAATTGTTTTCTACGCGATATGAAAATCATTGTGCGTACGTCAGAAGTTTTTCAGCCGTGTGATAAGAAAACAGTTCCGAGTTGCGCCGAAAAAGTTATTGTGACATGCCTTGTTATTCATTTTTAGGCAATAACGAAGCTCTCCGTGATCATTTTTCGTACCAAAGGAAACATAATCGCGTCAACATGTTATTTTGTACTGAAATTCCTTTCCAGGCTCTGATTTTAAAATGCTCAAAAGTCAAAATCCTGCCAAGTTGTCAACCCTGGATGCTGATCCACAAATTAATATGGGTACATGATGAACAAACGTTGTTTTAATATAATTACTCTGATTACGGGATTGGGGCAGACATTGCACGTATGAAAATATGTAGCTTGTGTGGCGGTATGTGAATGACGTTTGTGGAAATGCCCATCCGGTTATGAGTAGTACAGTACAGATTACGAACGGAACGTTAACGTCGTATTTGGCATTTTGCATGTATTGTCGATGTGGTTGTGATCTGCGGGTAGTGTAAAGTGCGCGCACCGATTGAACGCTGTTGTAACCGACCAGCTCTAACATAAACAGCTGTTGGCGGGAATTTCCCTCAGCGCCATTCGTGATTTGCGGGAATTCATTTGCTGATGTGCGATTCTCGCAATCGCGCTGCTTAACGCCAACCCTGAGCTGTTCTCACAATTCTCTTGGAAAAGTACCCCAAGGTGTTTCATTCTGCTGAAGACCTGGATCAGAGTTCGCAATTTGTTATACACCCACCATAAGACAGCAATTAAATACTGAAGAACTACTCAAAGGCTTCGGTGAATGTATTCAAACTTTATATCAAATAAACGATCACAGTCAACGAAGAGAATTGAGATTGAAAGGAGACAGAGACTGTAACCTTGATTTCCTTGATAGACAAGCACAATTAAATACTGAATATACTTTCAAAGGCTTTGATGAGGTATCTAAACTGTACATCAAATGAGCAATCACAGTTTTAACAAAGGGGATTAAGATTGAAAGGAAACAGAGATTTCAACTTGATTTCCTGATGAGAGCAAGCACAATTCGCGTAATTCACTATTCCTCCAAATATCTGCGCTGACGCCAGAATTCCGCCGCATCATGATATGTCATATTCTCTGGGCCCTAGATTCAGTATATGGTTTTTCTGCAGTCCTAATATGTAGATGTTCCCATAAATTCGCGTTGGGTCCTCGGCAATGCAGGAGGCACTCTGCCTTAGGACCCCCTCACAGCTCTGACAGAAGAAAAGTCTCAAGCACTAACATAACATATATTTTATTCACATCAGGGCAACACAACGATAGGTGAAGTAAACCTTAGGACAAATGGTTGGCTCCTGAAGGCGCTGTAGCTATTGCTGACATGCTCAAAGAGAACTGCTACATTACAGACTTGGTGAGGAATTGTTGCATATTCGTTATCTCGAATAATCTACCAGGCATTGGCATCAATGGCTCCTGGGCTGAATCCAGTCCGCCAGCTCGATGCTTTTCCTGTCCTACAGAATGCTTGTTGGAATTCAAAGTATTTGGCTCCCTGACTTCTAACCTCACATTCCCCCTGCCACATCCAAATCATGTTATGTTCAATAGCTTTTTACAAGTATTTATGGCACAATAACCATTATTATGTCTCATTATATTGGCCTACCAGTGATCTTCACCGAAATGTTTACTATCTAGCTTTGTATCCTGGGGCCCCTCTGATTTTGTCATAATCTATTTCCTCATGCGGATGAGTGCATATTTGGCCCGTGGACTGAGAAAAGTTGCCCATCTGTTCTGGAAAACATATAAACTTTCAACTTTGTATGCAATGTTGCTGAGACACGTAAGATGATTGGTTGATTTTAATTCGACAAGATTGATTAGCATTGTTTTTTAAGTACCCAACATCTTGCAAACTGTTGCATGTAATAGGTAACATTAATTACTGTTTGTAAAAAAAGTGGAAGAAAACACTGCATATTAACACATTCTAGTGACATTACACAATATCTGTATATAACTGTTCAGCTTTTTCCATATACTGATCACCACCATACATCCCGTGGTTGGGCATTCTCGAAGAACGTCGGTCATATCATCAAAAGATCTCAGTGAAACAAATGGGGGTGAAAACCCACTGTCATGAGTAGTGATGTTAGTACCATGTACAAACTTGAAAGGCCCCCCCCCCCCCCCCCAACTATTTGGAAGGCCCGTTTGTGCATAAAATAAGGTTCGTGTGTGTATACTACATATTTGGCAATTGTGTTTTGTGTATATATCAAAATTGATATGTAGTACAAAAAATATATACACACCAAGATGATACACACACACATACAAGCGCCGTTTTGCAAAAAGATAATATACGGCAAAGTGATACACACAAGAGATGAATACACACCAAGTTGGTACACACACAAAAGATGATATACACACACGATATATAGACACAAGTTGATACACACAACAAGATGATACCCACACAAGAGTTGATACACACACAGCCAATTTCCCCCCCCACAAAATTAAAAAAATTTTTTTCCCCCGTTTGGTTATATAGACATTGTTTTGCTGCCACATCTTGTGCTGTTGCTCTCTACGCGGGTTAGGGGTTCTCAGTGTCTCTCCATAGTGTAGCAAAGAGGTGTGGGATGAAAGGGGGGTTGGAGACCGACACCAACATTTTGAGGACTGGATTGGCGTTTTGGAGATTGAAGAAGAGTTAATGGAAACATCAGAAGTTTTGGATCGAGTGGTAGTTCATACGGGTTGGGTGTTTGAAGGGGGCGCCGTGTGCCTGTTCACAGACCAAGGTCTTTAAGCATATTCACTCACGCGTATTTATAGTTTTTTGGCTTCTTACAAATTGCATTATATTGACTGACAGTCGTATAGTCTGACTGTACAGTACATCTCTCATGAATCTCAACTCATTGGCATAGGGGAGGGGTGTACAAATGTTGCATCCGGCAATGTTGCATCCTTTGTCGATGTCACTGTAGATAGATCTTCATTTCGTTAGAATATCACAATAGTCCCCATATAGTGTCATCATTTGCAATACGGTACATTCCCTTGTTGTGTCCTCTAACAACCAACGGGGATAACCAAGGAAAATTCACATCTGTAATAGGGGCTGTTTGTCAGAAAATCTCAATTATAGACAACATGCTAATTTGGGTATTTTCAACAAGACTAAGCTTTATAGTATACAGAGGAGAGTAGAACCTTAGGTTAAATGTTAATCACCCACCATGACACCTGCCAGCCTGGACTACCCATTTTGTTTTTAGTGTTCACTCACCGTGCGTTCCTCGTTTTTCGAAATATAGATTGCGTCCCAAAACATTCCTCTTATTTCGAGGGGGGGGGGGGGTGGGCGGGAGGGAGGGGTATCCGCCACCAAGTTCCCCCGGCTACGCCAACTGAATCGGAGGAAAACACTAAGAGCATGCCCTGAAATATATAAACTGCATGAGATTCTGCCTAACTGACATAATTATATCCCCGCAACACGTAAGTGTTCGGAGATTAGGTTTTGCCGGTGCCCGCCGCTCCGCCGTCCCCCCCCGCCGCCGCAGCCACCTTTAGGCGTAGCGCTCTCTTTTACACTTTATCTGATTGACCCAAAACTGGTACACATGTCCCGTATGAGTAAATCTCCGATAGTTCGAAAATGGGCTATATCGTAATTTGTTGCCCGGCTATTTTTGCAGGTTTTTTGCAAAAATTCAAGTTTGTGCGATTACACGAAACGCGGTGGTGTGGGTAGTTGTGGAGCCAAAAACATGCGACAATTTAAGGTCATCCCAGGTCAGTTGCATTCCTTTTGGCCAGAGCCGAATTATAGCTAATATGTAATGTGATATTTCAAACTTGGATTTTCATGAAACTTGGTGAATAGGGCCAACTATCAGTGCCGATGAAATTGCATTGAAATCACTGTAGGTCATTAAGTGGTTTTATTTAACAGATTCGTTCGCATAATTAGAATAAATTACGCAATTATTTTCTCAACTGTTTTAGGGACTTTGACGAAACTTTGTGAACTAGGACTATACCAGTCCTGATAAAATATGCAATAGCATCAAGATCATGAGGTAAATTGTGGACTAATTTGCATATCAGTGGTCCTGATCAGTAAAATGAGAGTTAATACTTTTGCAATACATTGGACATGTTATTGGAAATGGCAAATGTTTGAGGAGGTGGATGCATACATGGAGTGTAACAATTTCATAAAAAATGCCATGTCATGAAGGTCATTAAGGTCACTTAGGAATCAAAAACTGATGTTAGTCTGTCGGCAATATAGCACGGGTGTGTTCATCAGAATGCAAAAAGCTCTTAGGAGTGGATGTATCACATGAGAGTAACAGTCTCATAAAAAAACGGTCAAATCATAAAAGTCATTCGAGGTCATTAGGGGTCAAAAACTGTTTTTTGGTAAATCGAGAAGTGAATATCTGCGAAGGCGGAGGGTTCACCATTGTAATATAATTGTTGACCGGCATGGGTCGGACCTTGACCGGATTGAACCTCTGTCGGGTGGTCATGTGGTTAAGGTCGAATCTGAAAAATGTGCTTATTAAGGAGTTACGGGCAAAAAAATAGAAACTGGTTATTTTTGGATATGTGATCGAGCTTGTGTGTTTTTATGGAGGAAATAAGCTCCCGCTTCGACGGAACACTTATTTGGAGTGACAAGGGGTCAAAGTCAAATTTATACCTTTTTGCAAGAACATTGGCATGTCTTTGGAATGCAATATGCTCCTAGGGAGGGATGCATCACATGGTGTAACAATTTCATGAAAAACCGCCATGTCATTGAAGGTAATTAACAGGTCATGAGGGCAAAAACTGATTAGTACTTTTTCGCAATAGCAATGGTGTGTTCAGCAAAATGCAAAATGATCCTAGGAGTGGATGTATACTAGAGTTAACAATTTCATAAAAAACTGTCATATCATTAGAGGTCATCGAGGTCACTTAGGGGTCAAAAAAGTTTTTTGGCTAATCGGAGATTGCAATAATGCGAAGGCGGATGGTTCACCATTGTGATATAATTGTTGACATGCATGTGTGGGACCTCTGACCTGAATTTGCCTCTGTCGGGTGTCATGGGGGTGAAGGTCGAATATTGAATAAATGTGCTTATTTAAGAGTTACGGGCAAAAAAGATAGCAACTGGTTATTTTGGAATGTGGATTGAGCTTTGTGGGCTTTATGAGAGAAACAAACTCCGCCTTCAATTCAGACACTTACTTGGTAGTTACAAGGGGTCAAAGTTAAATTTCATACCTTTTTCGCACTAACATAGGCATGTTCATGGAATGCAATATGCTTCTAGGAGGGATGATCCCATGGCGTGTAACTTTTCATAGAAACGCAATGTCATTGAAGGTCATTAAGGTCACTTAGGGGTCAAAAACTGATTTATGGTACTTTTTCGGCAATAGCACTGGGTGTGTCATCAGAATGCAAAAGTTCCTAGGAGTGGATGTATCACATGGAGAGTAACAAGATTCAGTAAAACCTGTCATATCCTTAAGAGGTCCTTCGAGCTCCACTTAGTGTTCAAAACTGTTTTTTGGCTATAATCGTAGAATTGAATAGCTGCAAGGCTTGATGTTCACCATTGTGAATAATTGGTCGACCTGCATGTGTGTGCCCTGCCTGAATTTTGCCTCTGTCGGGTGTTCATGTGTTGAAGGTCGATCTGTGAATAAATGGTCGGCTGTAAGGGGTGCCTCATACATTAACAATTGCATTATAGGCTATTGTTTGATTCGGCATATTTAGTAAACTACGTATATAGTTTTCACCATTTCCACATTCCTTTTTCATCATATGGAATATCAATTTCTGTCCTATCATTATCAGGAAATACTTCCCAGAATGCTACTTGGTAATTTGTACACCCCTTTGATGCACTATCAATTTACAGACGCACCCCCAAGGGGCTGTATGGGTGCATCATACACTTAACAAGTGCTTTAGGCCTATTGTTGATTCCATATTTAGTGACCAGGAAAAATTGCTTCTTATGGCCCAAAAACCTGAAACTACCATTAAATGAAGACTTTGTTTAATATCCTGTCAGAAATTGACAAAATAATCAGCTCAAGTCCTAAAACAAATAAGCTTTTGGGGGGTGTTGATTTAATTTTAATACTTTGGTTGTCCCCTTTAACATGAAACCTTGTATTATCCAATTCATGAGACCTGTGGATGTTGTATATAATATTTTCAATGCAAATAGTATGTTTGATCATAGATTAAGAATCCACAGAAAATCCTTCTTGAGTCAGAAATGATTGAGCAATGATAAAACTGATTTTGGGCTGACATATCCATGTCATAGGTTGGTCCCCTTCTGTTTTCAATTCTTGGATGACCCAATTACCTGTACACGTCGTCGCTTCACAAGTCTATAAATTGCTTCTACTAATGTTTGTCCGGTTCTGTTCACCAAATTTTCTTGAATAAGAGATTGGGATATTATTCTGGCGGTTTACCCGCCTGACATTTTCTATTTTGTTATGAAAGCTATAAAATTACAATAGACCGCTTGGTATCTGCTTAAAGACCTTGGTCTGTGAACAGGCACACGCCGCCCCCTTTCAAACCCCAGACCCTGCCAGCAGCCCCCACACATCCCACCCATAATGACCTATTATGGGACTCTTCTATTTTCCACTACCCTCTGCTCCATTCTCCAAGGGACGATTGCATCCTCAATGGTGTTGTCCCCCCCCCCCTCCGCCCATACACCTCTGGCTACCCCCACTGAGAGCCACTGTGAACTCGAACGAGCTAGGCGAGCATCATCACAACGTGGCAGAAATAATACTCTTTCATCTAAAAATGTCTAACACGATTTGTGGTTGGCTACCTATTTTTGCACAACGGCCGCTTGTATTGTGGTGTATCAAACTCTTGTGTGTGTATAATCTTTTGTGTTTGTATCAACTTTTGTGTCTATATCATCTGTTGTGTGTACATACGTTTGTGTGTGTATCACTTTGTGTGTCTATTAGCTTTTGTGTTTGTATCATTTTGCGCGTATATTATCTTTTTTTGCACAAACGGCGCTATGGTATGTGTGTGGTGTGTGTATCATCTTCTGTGTGTAATCTTTTGTACTCTAGGGAGTATTGTACCGCATATTATTGTGTGTGTATATCATCTTCGTGTGTATATCAACTTTCATACTACATATCAAATTTTGATATATACACAAACACACTTGCACAAATGTGTATACACACATAAACCTTATTTCATGCACAAACGGAATTCAATGACACAACCCTATTGATATGGAAAGAACTTATGAATCGTGAGGTTGCACTGACACATTCAGATTTTTCTTATAGCCTCTTCATTATTGACTTATAAAGATAAAGATAAAATAGTTTGAGAAATTATTAAAATATTAAAATGGATATGTACCCCAAATGCTGCAGAGTTTCACCTTCTGCCCTTAGTCCAGGTTGAAATTTGTGATTTTGACAATGACCTATTAGATCACACAGAGTGTGTAAGCTGAATAGAGGAAAAAAGTTTTGGGCCTTGGTATGAAGAGTGTCTCAGTTTTTAGAAGCATTGCAAAAAGTAAACACATGGCCCCCAACACCTCCCAGTAACAGTTTATACGGTACCTACCATTCTTCTCCCGGATCTCTCTGATAACAAGCGGGAACCCAGGGGCTGTGGCTATAGCATCAACACTGCTTCCAGAATAGCAACTCACCCTGTTCACACGAACGGTGAGCCGGCTTTTCCATTTTTGCCACTGCTTTGCTATGTTTTAACTACTTTCTATGTTTATAGGTAAGCCCAAATTCTGATTTTTTATTAAAGGCGAAAATTAGGCTGCCGGAAGGGATGAAAAGAGATCTCAAGGTCAATGAATGCCTCAGCGATGCAATTCGGTGATATGACAACTATGGAGGTCACACAAACTGGTCAGAACTTGATGTAGTATATGCTAATGATATAGTCCAATTTACATGATATGCTGGATTTCACCGAAAGTATGAATCTATGAAAATTGGCAGAATAACCTAGAAAATTGTAGTGGGTCCGCCTTGGGTTTTGCACATACCAAGGATGGAGCCGGGGTCATTGGAGGTCATTGAGTATGTCACTATGTCTAATTAGCCAGCTTTCCCAATTTTCATCCTGTTAAAATTTCCTAAAAGTGAGTGTGATACTAAAGTCTTTCAGCTGAAGGTAGGGAAGCATGATCCCCATCTGTTCACACATGTAGGACTGATCCTTTATCAAAAATGGTAAATCTCTACTTATATTTATTTGGTCCAAAATACTTATTAAAACTGTGTTATTAAAAACACATACAAATTTGTCTGGGACATGAAACGCACCCAAAATAGGTGTGAACTGCAATATTCTTCACCCTGACACGATTACCACTCATTCAATTAGCGTAAGGAATGTTTCAAACAAAAAAACACCAATTGAGCTTCACAAAAAACATTACATCTGATCATTTCCAATGCAATAAGGCAATTATATTTACTTTCGATTTCATTCTATCAAGCTGAGATGTCAAATTGCACCCTGCAAGTTGCTTTCATTTTCGACTGTCATAAACACTTGACCCTTCTGGAAAGAATCACGCCTGAATTTAAGAAGCCTGACTGCCCTTCAGTTTTCGTGCCGAATTTGGAACGTAGCCAGGCTTAATTTTCCAGCTTATTTCATGCTTATTTTCCAGGCTTACAAAATCACACACTAAATTGAACAAGCAGGGAAATTAAGCTTGAAATTCTGGTGGCTTCCAGGCTATAGCCTGAAAAAGAAGCAGATTCCAGGCTGATTGAATCAAGCCTGAAATCCTGGCGATTTCAGGCTAAGCCTGAAAAACGGGGAAGCAATTCCTAGCTTGATTGAATCAAGTCTGATTTCCAGCTGGCAGTGAGCGGATTTCAGGCTTAAGCCTGAAATTGCGGTCATGCAATTTCAAGCTTAAATAAGCCTGAAATCTGGGTGGAATTCATACTTAATTAAGCCTGAAATCATGGTGGTTTTCCCTCCAGGCTTAATCCAGTTGGGATCATGGTCAGTTTTTGACAAAATGATTGAAAGAAAACAGCTGGCCTGATATTATTGCCTACAATATATAGTCAGTACAGGTTACCAATTTTAGGTACCTGTTGAATTCCAGATATGGTATACAATATGTGATAAGATAAAAGTGGGTGGAAGGAGTTGGGTTAAAAGAAGGTGGACTCATATGGTTCAAATTAATTGTTGCATTAATTTTTTCTCATATGTATGTTTTAAAAACTTATGGGTCTAATCTTATGGTGCTTATACTTATAACCCTGTGGTGTAGGGTCTTAGCACAGCTCAATTGATTGGGCTTACTAAAATATGTGTTCAGTTTATAAAGTTGTTCTGCATTCATTTCTAAATAAACTTGGAGGAAGTTTACTGTATGCAGTGTAGATGATATAGGCTGCTTGTTTGCAAACCGACACTGGTCTGGCCACAATCCACTTCAACTGGTCACCATGGCAAGATTACTATTATGATCTATTGATCATTTACAATCTAAGCAAAAACTCACCATATAATTTACAATCTTAGCATAGCAACTTATGTCTAGCTAGAAAGTAGAAGCTTGGTATAACTGAAAATTGACATTATACATTAGATGGCATTTACAGTTAGTACAGCATAGCACAATTAATGGCAAAAATGGAAGCTGCATATGGGGACTATGTTGTTGTTTTCAGTTTTGATACCAAAACCATTCAAGCCTAGGGTAGACTGCAACTTTAGAAACCTAATACTCAGGTTTCATAATTTATTACTCAATTTCAGAGCTGTGAGAGCTTCTAACTTAAACTACTTCTAATTCCATACCATTCAAATCCAATTTCTGTATTAAGTTAGAGGTATATATATCGATGTATCACAGTCAGTTTTTCCAATGTGAATTTCTTGCAGATGCCTGTTCTCAAATAATTCTACACTGTATGCTGACAAAATAGGTACTGACAAGCAGTCTGTGTATCACAGAGAACACTACTGAATAATTACGCTATCCACTTGGTGAACTGGATCCTTTGTCTCTGCAAGGTATTCTTGAACTCCCCCAAACAATTTTATCCTTGAAACTAACCAATCCCAGTTGTTTTGAGGTGACCCCCCATTTTCATCACATGGCCATAATGCCAAGTATGAAATAAGCTGAAATCTGAATAAGGGGCCGTGAAATTGTCAATGGATCCCCTACCAACAGGTGAGTGTTTTTATGAATAGAAAAATTAAGTTTGAGATGCTTGTAAAACCAAAAGTCCAAACTACCATATCCCTTCAGTGCAGCCCAATTCCTAGAGAAACAAGTTCAATCTAGTCAGTTAAGCCTGAAATTTAAGCCTGAAATAAGCTTGAAATAAGCATGAAACGATTCACGATGGCAGAAGTCAGTTTGAGCCTGGGGAGCCTGGATTAAGTCAGTTTTGAAGCTTGAAATTAGCAGGCTTAAGCAGACCAGGCTCAATTCAAGCACAAAACAGGCTTAATTCTGACTTATTTCATACTTAATTCCAGAAGGGGAGAACAAAAGGGAGTTGTAAACAAATGGCACAACAGCTTGTCGCATCATTCCTGGACTGCATGTATAGAACAACTCAGCTTCAACGGGGAACTTTCCACTCAAAACCCTGTCAAGAAATGAATGGTGTCATTCGGTTGTAGAGGTTTCAAGTTAAACACTGATGATTGCAGCGGTTAGTGAGAAACTCACAGGATAATAAAGAGCGTATCTCATGAAATGTTCCGATTCCCAAATTCATTCTCTCCCTGGGAATCTCCCAAAACAGAAGGGCTTCTACAAGAAAAAACTACACCCTTCCTCTCAATTTTAGTTGTTTCTCGCACCCTTTCCACATACTGTACTTATTTTTCTGAAAGTACCCTACTCACATGGATTCTTGGTCACGTGTATACTCTTTGTACCTGGCAGCAGCTCACATGGGGCTGTATCCCAGAAAGCTAACCAGATCTGCCTGACAGCAATTTTTTTTCCATGCACAGGAATGACTTTCAGGATAAGTGTGCTGATGCCTTGCAGAGGTTATGATGGTGAGTACCAAAGCTGTCCTGAGCTGTACTTTGCTGGAACAAACGTTGCAGTTTGTATCTCTAAGCTAATCATTTTTACATGGATGTCGGAGGGTAAAGAAGCTAAGTAGTAAAACTTTATTGCTTCCAGTAATGGAAATTAAGATATCGCACATGGAATTCAGAAAATGTACAAAAATATATGAATAGAAAGATAGTCATATCATGTATATACAATAAGACAAGAAGAAAGATAAACAGGAATCACCAACAAGTGCTGGAAAGACTAGCGACTCAAGTTGTTATTGAAGTTGATTGCACGTGGGATGAAAGAGTTGCCAAAAAGATTTGTTCTACTGGATGGTTGCCTCAGTCTTCCATCCTCTATTGATCACATTGTCGTGGGGGTGACAGTAGAGGGGATGAGAACGATCATTCCACACTGACTCAATTTGGTGTCCAGTATAGATTGGTACACTGAGTAAACAACACATTGCGGGAACTCCAATGCCCCTACCCGCATTCTTAATAATATGGTCAATACGATCTTTCTCAGTTCTGGTCACATTCCCTCCCCAGCATATCAGACAATATCCCCAAACTCGGCAATAGTGGAACTGTAGAATAGGCATAATTTCGTTCGACATTAAACGCTGAACAATTCCTAAGCAATACAAACCTGAGTCTCAGCTTTTAACAGGGCATCCACGTGATCACCCCAAGTGAGAGAATTGCTCAGATGTACGTAGGAATAACTCTCGCAACTGGTCAACTTTGATAATAAAGGGAGGAGGTTCGACAGCATTGCGACGGAGTTCAATGACCATCTTTAGTTTTTGCCTAATATTAATTCCAAAAAGTTATTGTCGCAATAGTCCACGAAGACTGCAGCTGGCAGAGATATGCCTCATCATTATTGCCATTGATGAGTCCAGCCATAGCCGTTTCATCAGCAAATTTAATGATAGGACATATACTCTCCTGGGATCTACGTCAGGACGTGTACAACTGAATAAAAATGTGCAAGACTGTGCCTTGTGGCGCTCCAGTCTTGGAGGAACGAATTCAGACCGAGCAAGTTGGACTAGTTTAACAAATTGGGTACGATCGTAAGATAATTTACAATACAGCTGATGAAACCCATGTGGTATGGCCATGGTTGATCATTGCTGGCAAGTTTAGTGGTGGATTGTATTAAAGTGGAAGAAAAGGCAAAGAACATAACTCTAGCAGAGTTACCTGTGTGTTCTAAGTGTGATAAAGAGGTTGGAGGAGCAGCCGGATGGCATCCTCAAAGCTCTGACTAGCCTTGAGTAAGAAAAATTGTAAAGGATCTAAAAATGGAGCAACCAAATGGCTAAAACTACCTAAAAATAAGCGCTCACACACTTTCATAGGACTGCAGTTAATGCTATAGGACGAAGATCATTCGCATGAAATGACTGGCGTTTTGGCACCTGGGATGATGGTAGGACTCTTATCGTGGGGGCACCACTCGGTTTGAAATGAAGTATTATAAATTACACTGAGAATATGAGCCAACTCTATTGCACAATGCCTTTGAAACCCTTGGAGTGATATGGTCCGGTCTAGCAGCTTTTGATGGGTTCAGCCCACAGAACTGCCGGCGAACATCATCAACAGACCTCTATATAGCACGTGGAATTCGTTGTGAAACAGAGTGCAGCTTTAGGTATTCGTTAGTAAAATCATCATGATCAATCGATTGTAAAAGTGATTGAGATTATGGGCATAGTCAATTGTGATTTCAGATATGTGGCAAGAATTAGAGTTTTTGTTGTAGCCACTCATAGGACGGATACCATCCCAGACATGTGTCATATTATTGTTTGTAAATGGAGTCTCTATCTTGTCCCGGTAGACAGCCTTCTCCTGGGCGATCACACGTTTCAGTTCTTTCTGGACCTCCCGTAGTTGATCAGCATCGCCTTTCTTGAATAATCCCTTCTTCTTGTTGATTACATTCTTGACCCTCTGGTGGATCCACGGTTTATTGTTGGGGTAGATTTACTTGCTTCGTCGGGATAGTATTGTCCACACAGAATGATATATAATCGGAGTTTGTATTGGTGAGTTCATTCCAGGTCATCGGACGGCATCAATAAACATGTCCCAGGCTGTACAGTCCAGCTCGGCGCGTAGATGATCAACGGCGTCACCGTTCCATTGTTGTGCGGTGATAAAGCGGGGTTCTCTCTAATAACAATGGTTGGTAACGGGCACAAGTTAAACAAGATTATGGTCCGCCTTTCGAGTTGGAAGCTGAATAGCAGAAAGCATCTTTAGCATTGGTATAAAGAAGATCCAGGGTAGTTCTTTACGAGAGGCACATTTCACTTGCTGATAATAATGGACGCTGATCTTTTAAGATTACAATGATTGAAGTCTCCGTTGATTATGATGAGAGCGTCAGGGGCGGATGAGTCAAAATGGCCGATAATGTTAGTAAGTCCAGGGCTGCGGGTGTGGCGAGTTTCCGGTCGGGCACATAGACCTTATAGATGACAACATGAGAGAACTCCTGGGGCAAATAATACGGGCGCCAGGTCACAGTTAGGATCTCAGGTTGGGGGAGCACGAATGTCGTTCGAGATGGGCATTATTGGGTTGGCACCATTTGATTGATATAGTGTGACACGCCACCCACCCCCCCACACCCCCTTTTCCCTTCCGGATGGCGGTTCGGTCCCCTCTCACTAATGTGAATCCATCAATCCCTGCATGTGAGTCAGTATGATGTTCTGCAAGCCAGGTCTCGGTGAAAGGACACAATATATTGTCCCCCGATTGAATCACAGCCCATCTGTGCTCAATGATATCCCATCATAGTCTAACTCTGAAATTCCCAACTTCATATTTTATATGAGAGGAATTTTCAATATCGAGGAGAAATTTCCCATCAGCATCATCATGTTGGTTTGAGCTGAAATGTTGTAAAAAAACATCCAAAACTGGAAGGGAATTCCCCTCCTATGAATATTTTGTGGGAGAGATTTTGAGGAAAAAAATTATGATCCCAACTATTCTACACCTAACGCAATTTATTCCGCTCCTGTGAGCTCTACTCTATGCTGCCACACGTCTCTCCCTATGTTTACATTGCATAAGCTTCCCAGAGCTTCTGTTGAAATAGAGGCTGTTCTGTCCACCTGCCATCTCCTGGAAAATATTAACAAAAAGGTCATGGCTAGGCACTGTAGGCACTGTGAGTGAAACCTTAACATGTACAGTAGCATCTGATTCAGGACACATCAGAAAAATCCAGCAACATCTCTGCATGATGGTACTGTGGCTGTGTAAACGATGACGAGATTCATTTCAGTGCCTATTTGACGTGCCAGCTGGCCAATCAGCATTGTGATACACAACTCAACTTCATGATATATGCCTGGAAGATGGTATTGCTATAGTTTCCCACCTGTATACCAAGTTAGGGCTTGAGTAAGTTTACCGACATAAATACAGACAGTGCTTGAGACACTAGATACAGATATCTCAGTTTGAATGTAAGTCTATGTCCAATTACTTGTTTGTTGGATGCACTCAGTAGACGAGCACGATAATGCTGTGAGGGACAGGTAAACAAGACACATATGTATTGAGCTATAGGAATGGGAGTGTCTGGCATCAATATTCACTGCTACCTGCCACAGTGACATCTCTGCCAAGTAATAGCATTTGACTTGAAGTAGGCCTCTTATTGGCATATAGTCAGTCACTCAAATTTGGATCACAATGCTGCTACATCTGTAAAAAGACCACCAGGAGTCATTCATTTGATCCTACTGTAAAGATTTTGATCTGGGAAGAAACCCGGCCGGCCCTCCTCCAAAATCTCCACCGGGATTACAGGTAGTTGGTTAATAGGTATCAGAATGATAAGATTGCTTGACGTTTATACCGTAATAAGTTGGAAGCAATTACAATTTATACTATCATGTCATCTCTCACAATAGGTAGCCAATGCAGCGTTGCCACCTGCCGGTCAAGTCTATGATACCTACAGGGTTGAAAGATGGGGAAAAACGTGCAGGTCCCAATTTGAAATGTGTTTTTTCTACAGAAATCACTCATTATTGGCAAGTCCAATAGTGGTTAATTTCTGAAGAAAAGAAACAAAATCATATTCCTCCCAACTCTGTGCGAAGCAGATAAAGCATCCAGATCTACAGTTGAAGGGAGGCTGGTGTTCCATTCCTAGTCTGGTCATGTCATACCAGAGAATCTGTACTTACGGCCTCTGTGTGTGGTGCCCTTCTGTACACAAGGAGAAGGGAGAGAAACCCGAGCCGTTACCTCATATGGCCTGCTGAACCATCCAAAAATTATGTCTGAAGAGCCGAAAAAAAAAAAATTCACAAGTTTCTACATTTATTTGATATGCTTATTCCGCAGAACAACAACAAGATAGAGTACCTCAGTTTGAGCAATAACAACTTTGGGGAGGCGGCAGGCTTGGCGCTTGCTCCAGCAGTGGCGGAAAACATCACCATAAGGCACCTGGACCTGAGTTGGAACCACATCAGAGGAAAAGGGGCTGTGGCATTGGCTGAAGGCGTTGGGGTTAGTATATTTTTCAGTAATAACTCTGTCTCTGTCTTCATTGTTATTGACAGAATGGAAAGCAAAGACCAGCACTGCACCTGTAAAAATATGTTGAGCTCATTTCACACCACTATCCTCGAACTGAACTACTGTACTTGCAGTTGCCACCCTGGTCTCCGGCCACCCATTGGAGTATTCATTTATTTGTTTCTTCTTCCTTGCCCACAGGCACATCCCTGAGTGCCATGTGCAATAGGTGTTTTTCTTTCTTTGTTTTAAATTGTTCAAATTTTCACTGCTCACTGGAACTTTTACTAACATTTTGCAGTTACTAATGCTAAACTGAATTTGGGCACTGCCGCCCGTTTAACCATACAATTTTTTGTTCATGATTGGGGAATCTATCTCATTTATTCACTTACCAAATGGACTATGCACCCACCCCCTTGTCACGTCGAGCTTCTGGCAATTACACAAATGCGGGTTGGCCACCCCATCGCCCTTCTCTTTTGCCAGGCTAGTTGTCTAGTTCGTCGAGTTTTTTGGCTCTAAGATTTTCGCCCAAAAATCGTTCCTAGTAGGGTTTTTCTGGCTTTCTATCATCTTTTCTTACGTTGGCTGGAATTTGTCAGCGTTTTTCGTCACCTTTCGTTTAAGTATTTCTTCACTTACGTGAGTTTTGAAAGGTTTTTTTTAGTCTCTCTCTACCGCCGTTCCCTGCCCGGGCGTTAGCCTAGCTTCCTACCTAGCTGTAGTGTTTTGCGTACTGCAGCTAGCCTAACACTAACGCGGTACCGGCCTAGCGCCTGGACCGTGCGGCTTCTTTGTCTTTTGGGTTTTATTCCCGAGGCCCTACTCCTCTACCCTTCCCTCCCCGTCCCGCCCTGCCGTGCCCCTTGGGTTTCCCGTTCCCCTTCCCCGGGGTTTTGGGGACCTTTTAGGGCCGCCTGTTTGGTTGTTTGGCCTCGCAGCGGGCGGCAGCGCGAGAGAGAATTTTCGTTCAAACGAGCTCCGCTCGGGGGGAATTCGAAACTTTCCCTCGGGGGACTCGCGGCCCGAAATTATGGTGGCTGTGTCATTCTCCGTAGATTTCTTGAGTTTATCTACGGAGGAAGCTTCCGAAATCTTCGGTAGCGTAACAAGTGATTTTTTGGCCGTGGGAGGCGTTGTTTTTGAATCAGTAACTTCCAGTTTCTCCCACGGAAAATTCCAGCACAGCTCAATTGGCTGTGGTCGTCAGCATCACCGACCTTGGATCCGACGGTCCGGTGGCTCGGTGGCAACGTCGTTATTACCGCGGTCGGTAGGGATTATCATAGCCTTGGATACCGGACGGAGTCCCATGGCTTCGTGAAGACCCCCGGGTTAATTGCCGCGGCGGTGTGGATGTTCTTTTCCCTAGACCGGGTGTTCCGTGTCTCAACGGGCCCTGGGAAATATACCACACTCAGGCCTGTGATTCGAGGATCCTGAACACTGCATGGACCTTCGACCAACATCGGGACCAACCAGATTGCTGTCCGCGACTCCAACACCGACGACTTTCATGGTTTCACAGCCCAACGGCTACGGGAGACGGATTCGCCCGTCCAGAGCGACGTCCGGCGGGACCAAGGCCTCCAGGAAGATGCTAGACAGCGGCAAGCCTCTGTCCAGGCGCCGCGGAAGCGCGAGCCCCGAGAGACCGTCATTGCCCCGTGCGGCTCGCAATAAGCTCTTAGGCCCCCATGGGGAATCTCCCGTGTCGCCCTGTCTGCGCTCTGTCCCCTCTGCCGGCGGACAGCCCCTCCGCCGCGTCATTCCGCCGTCGGAGCTGGGCCCGGCTCGGCCCGGCGTGGCCCTTGGCTTCTGGAGAGCCCAGAGAGCCGCCCCACGGCTCTAAGAGGCCGGCCGAGCCGCCCACGGTCGTTATAGCCGACCCAGCGCTCGTTTGAACCGACCCACGTCTTCGGTGGAGCCGCCACGGCTTCTTTGAGCCGGGCCACCGGCTCGGGGCGGGCCACGGCTGAAGAGCCGGCCACGGCTTCGGACAAGCCGGCCCATGGCTCGGCAAAGCCGCCCATTGGCTCGGAAGAGCCGTGCCACGGCTCGTAGACCGGCCCCTCTCGGCAGAGCCGACCACGGCCCGCAGAGCCGACCCACGGCTCGCTTGCCGCGGACCACGGCTCGGTAAGACGACCCACGCTTGTAGAGCCGAACAGGGTCCAACGGCCAGCACGCCGACCCCCTGCTCGGTAGGCCCGACCCTTGGGCTCGGTATGCCGGCCACGGCTCGAAGAGCCGGCCCACGGCTAGGAAGAGCCGGCCCACGGCTCACAAGCCGAACCACTGCTCGGCTGCGGGGAGGCCGGCTCAGTAAAATGCCTTCCACGGCTCAGCGGAGCCTGACCACGGCTGATCCGAACCCACTGCTTGTATGTGCCGGTCTATGACTCGGCAGGGCCGCCCACGGCTGCCAGGGCCGACCAACGTCTCGGAAGAGCCGGGCCCACTGCTCGGCGGAGCCGAGCCACGGCCAGGCGGCGCCGAACCAACGGCTCAGTAGATGCCGAGTCCATGGCTCGGCAGGGCGATTCCATGGCTGGCATGCCTACCCACGGCTGGCAGAGCCTACCCAGGCTCGGTAAGATTGCCCTATGCGACCTATGCCCACCCAATCGCCCTTCTCTTTTGCCAGGCTAGTTGTCTAGTTGTCGCGTTTTGGCTCTAGATTTTCGCCCAAAAAAAGCGTTCCTCCTAGTATAGTTTTTCTGATTTCTGATATCTTTTCCTTACGGTGGCTGGAATTTGCTAAGAGTTTTTCTCACCTTTGTTCAAGTATCTCTTCACTTACGTGAGTTTGAAAGGTTTTTTAGTCTCTCTCGACGCCGTTACCTGAGCGGGCGTAGCTAGCTTCCTACCTAGCTGTAGTGTTTGGCGTACTGCAGTAGCCTAACAATACGCGGTACCGGTGCTCCTAGCGCCTGGACCGTGCGGCCTCTTTGCTTTGGGTTCATTCCGAGGGCCCTACTCCTCTACCCTTCCCTCCCGTCCCGCCCTGGCCCGTGCCCCTTGGGTTTCCCGTTCTCCTTCCCTTCCCCGGGGTTTTGGGGACCTTGAAGGGCCGCCTGTTTGGTTGTTTGGCCTTGCAGCGGGCGGCAGCGCGAGAGAATTTTTTCGTCAAACGAGCTCCCGCTCGGTGGAATTCGAAACTTTCCCTCGGGGGACTCGCTGGCCGAAATTATGGTGGCTTGTGTCATTCTCCGTAGATTTCTTGAGTTTATCCTACGAGGGAAGCTTTTCCGAAATCTCGTGTATCGTAAACAATATTTTTGGCCGTTGGGAGGCTTGTTTTTAATCAAACACGTACTTCCTTTCTCCCACGGGAAAATTCCAGCACAGCTCATTATGCTGTGGTCGTCATGCAACACCGAGCCTTGGATACCGAACGGTCCGGTGGCTCGGTGGACCGTCGTTAATTAACGCGGTCGTTAGGGTTATCAGAGCCTTGGATACCGTATGTCCCAGTTGCTCGTGGACCGGGGTTAATTGCCGCGGCGGTGTTTGGTGTTTCTGTTCCGTATACCGGGTGTGGCCGGTGGCTCAGCGGCCCTGGGGAATATCCCACACTCAGGCCTGGTGATTCGAGGATACTGAACACCTGGACTTCGACCATCATCGGGACCGACCAGATGCCGCCCCGGCACCTCCACACCGGCGACTTCATGGTTTCACAGCCCAACGGCTACGGCAGACGGATCGCCAGTCCAGGACGACGTCCGGCGGAACCGACGGCCTCCAGGAAGAGCGATAGAGCGGCAATCCCTCTTTTCCAGCGCCGCGGAGCGCGAGCCCGCTGAGAGACCGGTCATCGCCCCGGTGCGGCTCGCATATAGCTCTTAGGCCCCCATGGGGAACTCCCTGTCGGCCTTGTCTGCCGCCGGGCCCCTCCCCCCCTCTGCACCGGGCCCCGGGACAAGCCCCTCCGCCGCGGCATTAAACGCGCGTCGGTGGAGCTGGCTACGGCTTTCCGAGCCGCGACCCACGGCTCGGTTGCGCCGACCCACGGCTCGTTTGAGCGACCCACGCTTCGGTTGAGCCCGGCCATGCCGGTGGAGCCGGGCCAACTCGCTCGGAAGATCCCAGGCCACGGCTCGGAAGAGCCAGGCCCAACAACGCTCCGACGAGCACCGGCGCCATGGCTCGGAAAAGCCGGCCCACTGCTCGGCAGAGCCGGGCCAACAACGGCTCGGAGAGCCGCCCACGCTCGGCAGAGCCGACCCCGGCTCGGTCAGCGGGACCACGGCTCGTAGAGCCGACCCACGGCTTGGGAGAGCCGACAGGGTCCACGCCAGGGCGCGCCGACCCAGCTGGTAGAGCCGACCCGCTCTCGGTAGAGCCGGGCCACGGGCTCGGCAGCCGCCGGACCACGGCTCAGCAGAGCCGAACCACGGCTCTGCTGAGGGGGAGCGCAGCTTCAGAATGCCGATCCATGCTCCTCAGCGGAGCCGACCACGGCTGAGCCGACCCACGGCGCGGTAGATGCCGGTCTATGACTCGGCAGGGCCGACCCAAGCGGCGTGCCATGGGCCGACCAACGGCTCGGAAGGAAGCCGGGCCCAACGGCTCGCGGAGCCGTAACCCACGCTCAGTCGATGCCGGTCCTGGCCGGCAGGGCCGATCCACGGCTTGGCATGCCTACCCTTGGCTTGGCAGAGCCTACCCGGCGCGGTAGATGCCGGTCCACAGCTGCTCGGTGGGAGCCTGTCCATGACTTCGGTAGAGCCGACCCATGGCTGGCAGTCGACCTGCGGCTCGGCATGGCCTTCATGAATGTCCTCTAAGGGGTCAAAATAAAACACACAAACCCAAACCAACACAACAAAACCAAAAAAATCCACCCAAACAAAGCCAACAAACCAAACAAACAAAACAACAAAAAAAAAATCAAAAAAAAAACCAAGAACAAACAAACCCCAAAAAAGTCAAAAAAAAACCGCAAAAAAGGGGGTGAGAAAAAACCCCCACAACCCCTCAAACCCAAAAAACAAACACAAAAAAAAAAACAAAAAAAAACAAAAAAAAAAAACAAAAACCCCAAAAAAAAAAAACAAAAAAAACAACAATCACCACAACACAAAAAACCAAAAAAACCAAAAAATAACCAAACCCCCCCCCCGGGGCCCCCAACACCAAAAATCCACCCAAAAAAAAAAAAAAAACAGGTCAACAAACAAAAAAAAACAAAAAAACCAACCCAAAACCAAAAAACAAAAAAAAAAACCCACAAAAACCCCAAAAACAAATAAAAAAACAAAACAAATCAAAACAAAAACTCCCAAAACCCAAATGAAAAAAAAAAAACCGCGGAACCCAGACCGCGAGAAGGGGCCCTGCCCCCCATCGTGGTCTCGGGCGACCTCACCCCCGGTCGTGCGTGCGAGCTTCGGCAGAGCGGGCCCATCTGTAGGAACTTGACTGTCCCGCGGCTCGACAGGGCCGACCCGCGGCTCAGTTGTGCTGGGCCCTCAGAGCCGCCCACTGCTCGGTAGGGCCGACCCACAGCTCGGCATGGTCCTACCCCCACCGGCCTCGGCAGGGCTGGCCTGGAGATCGGTAGAGCAGGTTCATGGGTTTTCAGTAGAGCCGGCCTCGTGCGCTCAAGCCGGCTCGCGGGCCCGCGACTTTGCTAGATGCAGGCCCCCGGCTCGAAGGACCACCCGCGGGAGAGCGGATCACGGCTCGAAAACGAAATTGGGGGCAGCAGTTTGAGGACTGGACTCGCGGCTCGGAACAGAACAGATTGGAGGGTGAGTATGTGGCTTGCCTTGGCAATGGCTTTAGGAAGCCAGGCCTCGCTGGAGCACGGCCCGGTCCGGCACAGCGGCAGCCGTCGGCCAGCGTGCGAGCCGAGCAAGAAAACCTGGGTGTCTCCGGATCGGCCCCCGGCTGTGCACATCGCCTTGTTCCAGGTGCATCACGGTTCCGCGTCTGGCAGTTCGCCTGGCCTCCCTCCCGGCCAAGGCTGTACCCCCCGCGATTGACACTCCCTCAACGGCCAGTCTGTACCCACCCCGCGAGTGAACCAGTCGACGAGACGGAGCAAGCGGTCCACCCGGGGCCGACTATTTCCGAGCGCTGGCGCCAACCAACCAACAGCTCTCGGCCCGACTGCCGGCCTCTCCAGTCCCGTCTGCGTCTACCGGGGAGGACCGACCCCAGTCTTTCGGGCTGACCCCTTCGTAGCAGCAGGAGGAAGTGGCGTAAGGCGGCAGGTCCCCCGGCCGGTTCGTGCGACCACCTCGGCTCCTCGAGGGAGCGCTTCCCGCTGGGACCGAATGCCGGACGCCTTGGGTAGTTCCCACAACAGCATCAGCGGTAGCCGCACAAATCCTACTACCTCTGGCCTGTCCCAGCTGCCGTTTTCCAGCAGTCCTCCCATTTTCCTCACGTCGCGCCCGCGGTTGTCGGACCCTTCCGGTGGACAGCGACAGCCAGAACGTGGGGGCGCATGGAGGACCCGCTTGTTTCTCAAACGCAGCTCCTGCTGCGGGGACTCCGCCTATGTGCCGTTCGATTGCGAGTAGCATTCCCGCATGGCTAGTGGCTATCGCGGTTGTGCCGCGTTAGAAATCAGGCCGAAGAGCTTGTTTTTCGTTCTTGATCTGACTGTCAGCTGTTGGTTTGTGGTTCCCGGAGAGCGGGACAGGTTGATCGCGGGCGAGCCCTGTCGGCCCGGAGACGCCGCACGCCTGGACTCCGCCCTCTGGGGGCGACGGATTGCCGCGCGAGCGAGTTGTGGCGCCCTCCGCGGGTATCGCGCAGCGGATGTTCTGGCGAGGTCTTCCCGAGAGGTGGGACCTCGGCAGTGATCTCCGGTAGAGCACCGCGGAGAGGGTACTGGCGTAAAACGGACTGATGTTGATTAGTACGCCAGCCTTAGCTCACGCGACGGCCCTCCAAGCGCAAGCGGCGCAGGCAGGACCCTCGAGAGCCACTTAACAGCAGTTACTGCCCGGTGGAGGAGGAGAATGACGCACTTCCGGTGGATGGGTCGGGGGGGTCTACTGAGGACCTCCCGGGCATGTTCCCCTCCTACCGGAGCGTAGACATCGAGCCACTGCATCAGACCACCGAGAGACCGCTCTCGTTTCAGAGCAACTCTGACTGGGCACGAGGTCCAGGTCCTAAGTCGATCTTAACCTTCGGCGCCTTGCGGTGGAACCGCGAGCGGTTTTGGGTGGAAGTTCTTGGCGAGGATTAGAGCCCGCCCCTGACGCCCGAAACGGTGGGGGCGGCGTCCACCGTTTGGGCTGGGCGGCGCGGCCCGACTGTGGCCTCCCACCGAGGAAAACCACTTTCCCTCCTGACGGCTCCGCTCGACCTCCAGGCTCCAACGCTCCGGTTGCCGCGGGCACATGGTTTGTGACTCCGGGGCTTCGCGGGGCTCCGGGACTCGCGGCTCCGAGAGGCCAGCTCGTGGCCGCGCGGCGCTGGGCTTGCATGGCTCGGTTTTTGTGGGACCCGGGCTTCATGCGTTGGCTTTGGTCGCAGCTCTGGAAATCCGGGCGACATCGTGGTACCGGACCTCCGAATTTGTGGCCCCGCGTCTCCAGGCTTTGTGGCCCCGTGACTCCAGGCTTTGTGGCCCCGTGACTCCAGGCTTTGTGGCCCCGTGACTCCAGGCTTTGTGGCCCCGTGACTCCAGGCTTTGTGGCCCCGTGACTCCAGGCTTTGTGGCCCCGTGACTCCAGGCTTTGTGGCCCCGTGACTCCAGGCTTTGTGGCCCCGTGACTCCAGGCTTTGTGGCCTCATGTGCCGCAGCTGCGGGACCCGCAGCTCAGGCCTCCGGACCTTGTGGCCCAGGCTTTGTGGCCTCATGTGCCGCAGCTGCGGGACCCGCAGCTCAGGCCTCCGGACCTTGTGGCCCAGGCTTTGTGGCCTCATGTGCCGCAGCTGCGGGACCCGCAGCTCAGGCCTCCGGACCTTGTCACCCCGGGCTATGTGGCATCAGCTGCCGCAGCTGCGGGACCCGCAGCTCAGGCCTCCGGACCTTGTCACCCCGGGCTATGTGGCATCAGCTGCCGCAGCTGCGGGCTCCGCTGCTCCGGCCTCCACGCTTTCGGCCTCTGCGGTTTTGGCCTTCCGGACCTTGTGGCCCAGGCTTTGTGGCCTCATGTGCCGCAGCTGCGGGACCCGCAGCTCAGGCCTCCGGACCTTGTGGCCCAGGCTTTGTGGCCTCATGTGCCGCAGCTGCGGGACCCGCAGCTCAGGCCTCCGGACCTTGTCGCCCCGGGCTTTGTGGCATCAGGTGCCGCAGCTGCGGGCTCCGCAGCTCCGGCCTCCGTGCTTTCGGCCTCTGCGGTTTTGGTCTCAGGCTTCTGGACCAGGCTCTGTTGTCTCAGGGGCCGCAGCTGCGGGCTCCGCGGCTCCGGCCTCCGCGGTTCCAACCTCCGGGGCTCCGCGGTTCCAGCCTCCGCTTTTCCAGTTACGCAGTTCCGGCCTCCGCAGTTACGCGGTCCCGGCCTCCGCCTTTCCGGTTCCACTTCACGGGTTTCCGCGGCTCCGGCCTTTGCGGTTCCGCGGTTCCGCCTACGTGGTTCTGCCTTTCTGGTTCCCGCGGTTCCGGCCTCCGCCTTCCCGGTTTTCCGCAGCTCCGGCCTCCGTGCTTTCGGCCTCTGCGGTTCCGCGGCTCCGACCTCTGCGGTCAGTGGCTCCGCCTCTGCAGGTTTACGCGGTTCCGGCCTCCGCTTCACGGTGTTCCGCGGCTCCGGCCTTTGCGGTTCCACGGCTCCGGCCTATGCGGTTCCGCGGCTCCAGTCTCTGCGGTTTCGCGGCTCCGGCCTTTGCGGTTCCGGCCTCCGCCTTCCGGTTCCCGCGGCCCCGGCCTTCACCTTTTCCCGCCCGCGGTTCCGGCCTCCGCCTTTCCGGTTCCCACGGTTCTGGCTCCCGAGCGGCTCCGGCCTCCTCCGGCCTCTGCGATTCCGCGTTTCCGGCCTAGGCGTTTCCGACCTACGCGGTTCCGCCCTCATCAGCTTCCGACCTTCAGGTCCCATGGATCCGCATCTCGCACGTACCCAGTCCCGGACAGGATCCTCTCCCACCGTAGATGCCTCACTGTTCTTTTCCGCATCTCGATACGACCAAGCTGACTCTGGGGCAGTCCACCCACACCACTGTTGGTTTCTTGTCGGCTGCCCCAGCATGTCCACTGGACTTCTTCCATAACGGTCGGCCATCCTCATCTACGCGCTTGATGGCACTCACCCGCCTCCGGATTCCCTGTGGCCTAATCGTGCATAGTCCATGTGGGGTCAATTTAATAAATGAGTAGATCACAAAAACAGAACAGGTTTGGGAATCTGTGAGTTTATGAATACTTACCCCACATGGGACGTTCCGCCCTTCCTTCCCCGCTTCCGGGCCATCACTTCGTCACCCTTGGGCGTCCAAGCCCTCTCCGGTTGAAGCATAGTTTTCTGAAAAAAAAGTTGAAGGGCGATGGGTGGCCAACCCGGACTTTTGTGTTAATGCCAGAAAGCTCGACCGTGGCAGGGGGTGGGGTGCATAGTCCATGTGGGGTAATGTTCATAAATTCACAGATTCCCAAACCTTGTTCAAGAGGAGATGTTTTGGTGAATTGGTAAGAACGGTATTGCAACGCAGGACCTGAACAGCAATTTTGATGTCTCAGCCCCTATGGTCTTGAACCGCTTTATACCTTATGGTTGAAAGACAGAGATCATAATCACTTGATTATACATATACAGTAAGAGGGATAGCTGAGGAAAAACTGGATCTGGGGGTATATTGTGATTATAGTGTCGGATCATGGTTGCTCATGTGTCAGGACAGGGTCAAATTTATCTCTAAGAATATTTAGTTATTTTTGGAGGACCCATGCTGTATGATATATCCTATAAAAATTTTTTTTTAAATGGACCCTGTATCTTGAAAGGAGTGCATGTGAATGTAATAGCAGCAACCATGATACGATATGGCTTTAGAGGGTGTCAGCAAATCCCGGAATGTTGTGTACCACATGACATATGGGCACACACCAATGGCAAGTAACACCAAAAAGGAAATCTGGGTGCAAACTGTTAACTTATACGTTTCTTATCGAGAATTCTATGGAAGGAGACAGTATGAAGTTTAGTCGGTTTTTTGTTTATCTGTGCAGATATACCTGAGCTTGAAAACTAAGAATTTAAGAGTTGTGGTTACCTAGGTCTGGCTTGTTGCACTAAAACCAAACTAACGGTCTGATTGACCCAGAGGAACGGCACAACCATAAGAACCCATGGGAGAGCATGTAAAAGAACTTCCTGATCGGACAGATTCATAACACAATTCCTTCAAAACCTAATCGATAACAATGGAACCCAAATTGTCACATGAAAAACGGCTCTTCATCAACGCTTAGTAATATCCCTTCTGCAGCTTGGTGAGATAATTCCCTAATGAGGGTAACTGACTGTCAGTTGCTATTTTGATTTACAGGGTAACATTGGCCTAAGGAAGGTGGGATCTTTTCTTGGATGGCTTCGGTATTGAGGGATCATAGCTATGGGGAAGGCCCGGCGAATAACAATACTCTTGAGGAAATTGAGTCACGTGAAAGTAGCGATCCGTACAGTATCTGTGGCATATAGATTTGCTATTCACACTGTTCTTATCAATTTCTATTACTGGTTCACAACACAGGTAAAATTCAGGTGTGCCTACTTTGGGGAAGGAAAGTGACAGTTAGAAGAGGAAGGAAGTTATTTATTACCGTATTATCTGTAATGAACGGCCGGGGGGGCGTTGCTTTTTGATAAGAGGGAGCGTCTATTAAAGGGTATATTTTAAAAAATTTGTGTGTGTTTAGTATCGTTGGCCCATGTTGCTTTTAGAAAGTTTTTGTACGGACTCGTGCTACATAGCGAGTTGCAGTGTTCACAATATACCCCACCCCACTGAAAAAAAACAAAAACCACCGGTATTAAAACCGGTGCACTGAGATATACAGCAGCACTATACGAGCACTTACAAACAAAAAGTTACGTAGGCCTACACAGCCTGAATTCTAATGAGAGAACAAGTGGCCCCGTGCACACCACTGAGCTCCTCATGACAGAATCACATTACGGTTGGGCATGACAATGTGATAGAACGTGTATGAGGAAATATTTCAAAACTTTTTACAAGCTGCATTCCTGAGTAATTAGAGATGGTAAAGGCATAAATGATATGTTGGACGGCTATGAATGTTTACTTTTGAAAAATGTGCTTTTACAGATTCTGCTGTCTATGTGGTGTTCCTATCATAAGTGGAAAATACGCCGTGTTACAAAATTGCAAAGACGTTGGCACTCATGCGGTACTATAGCATGCAATACAATGACCTAAAGTGCATAGCATTCGTGACTAGGTGACTGGCGTGTAGACAAAATATTGTGATCGGGGATACTTCTAGAAGTACATTGGGCAAGTAGTTAATTTTGACTCTATGCTGACGGAGGGAGTTGTCGAATCTGGTTGTACTATGGGTAGAAAGCAAAACTTTTCACTCTTGAAATTGTTTATTTTGCGCTAGGTGGCGAGGATCATTTTTTTTTATGTTTTGGGGCTCACAGAGGTCAGTCGTTATAGCCTGAATTAAACTTATAAAACAGATTGAGTCAACCAATGCTTAGTCCATTGTGAAGATGGAAATTCATGATCGTGCTATAGAGGGAGCTTGCTTTCGGTCAAGGTGGTGTCATTTTTTTTAAATGGAGAGATTGTGCGCAAACATTTCATTATGTTCCCCATAACAACCTTAAAACATCATCCCATTTGATTTGTGTCAGTATTATGTTAATCGGAAATGAGTCAAGGAGTAAAGCTAAGCTTTCTGGCCTTCTGTTTTATAGTAACACAGAATAACTGCGAGGGCGCTGTGAGCTTGGTTTAAAGGGAACTGGCTGTGATCGATCTCTTAAAGTTCTCAAGGTACGGTTGCCTGCTAATGAACACATCTATACACTGCATAATTCATAGATCCGAGATCTGCGCTACTGCCGAACGGCACAATTAGCCAAATGATCACGCACAGACATCACTGCTGGTGTGAATTCTGTACAAACTCAATTAGTTATTCTGAATAAAATGATGAGATCTTTATACATTATCAGGACTAGAGGGGCAGAGGACCACTGTTCTTCGATCTGGAGGTACCCTTGCATACAAACAGGAAAGGTGAGAGATTGGAATTGCCGTTTTTAACTTCCACTGATCTCATGGAATCAAACATCCAACCTTTCACCATATAGGAAAGCTTACCAATGCTTACTTCACAAACATTGCCTCAGAGCTATACTCACAAGGTATGCCTATGTCCAATACCAGGTCGGTTATCAATTGGGGCCCTAAATGGTCATGTGGTTATTGTTGCATTGGTGATGCAGAATGCAGGAGAAAATAAACCGGTGCCCCATGCAAAACTGGACAGGGAAATGGGAGAGGGAATCAGACTACTAGTTGACATGCTGATACAGGTATATTGGTAACAATAGGGTTTAGTTCTAATCAGTAATAATTGGCTCATGAAAGTTTTGTATGAACGACAACTAAGCAATAACTAACAAGAGGAGCTGAGTAAAAAGGAGGCTTTGTGAATCTCTGATTGGAATGTACAAGGTAATTATAAGTCCCATTCAAACATTACTTATCCAACCAAACTGATAAATTGAAATGGACCAATGGTTCCACACAGGAAATTCAAGGTTATAGTTTAAATAGCTGAATTGTCAAGTCTCCATTGTTCAACCCATATAGTTCAATGTATGGCATCAGTTAAAAATTTTTGATCAGTATCGTCACTAAGAATAATTTGAGAGTTGCCTCGAGTCATTCAAATTCTTGAAGAAGTACTGTCGACATTGCAACAGGGCATTGCCCAGCCATCTTGGTTCAGGCGCACCATTTGGCAACTGGGTGGTCAATTCTCATTCCCAGCT
Organism: Sclerodactyla briareus; assembly: GCA_026419785.1. Lineage (NCBI taxonomy): Eukaryota > Metazoa > Echinodermata > Holothuroidea > Dendrochirotida > Sclerodactylidae > Sclerodactyla > Sclerodactyla briareus. Next base: position 36,817 of record JAODTK010000467.1, read on the forward strand.
ATGTTGATTCAATAAGGCCCTTCTTCATTTCTTTGAATGGGGCACCAGACATTGAGCTGGATGGTCTTCACTGCCATTTTCCTCTCCTCCGTGTAATGGAATTCTTTCATGGCATTATGTTTATCTTCATGGTTCACAGATTGGTGAGAACCCAATGCAAACTGGGCTGGTTGTTACGCCATCCTCAAATCTGTGAGGGAGAACCCCCAATTCAGCTATGGAGAAATGGAATTCGAGGGAGTAGATGACTGATAATCCTTAGAAATTTGAGTTGATATAATGATTTGGTGATTTGCAATTCATCATTGAATAAAGCAAAATTTCTGATAATGACATTGAATACAATGAAAAACAAATGAAGGAAGGAAATAAAAGAAGAATGAAGAAGGACGAATGAGATATGGTCGTAAAGTTTGATAGTTGAGTACGTGATGTCACTTTTCATTGCGAAATGTTTACATTGTGCAACATTGCACAAATACAATGCTGCATCCAAATACTAATGCGATTTGGGCCAATTTGGAATGGTTCAATTATTTTTCCTCTACAATAGGAGGAATTGATTCCACTCCATCATTGTTGAAGTCCTTCAAAAGGTTGTGAGGGTTTACAAACTGCAATCTGTGTGTTGCTGGACTTTAGAGCTGAATGACTGAAGCACAAAACTGAACCCTCTGTGTCATGATAATATAAAATATTTATGAAGCGCTCCTCTGAAATAAAATGGAATACGAATGCTAAAAACAGAGATCCACTTCACCCATAAAAAACATAATATTCACTGTATCTCCATGCAGTGCATCCAAGTGCTACAAGGGTTCAGAGTCAGAGTTCAAAGTGCAGAAATTGACCCTTTATGTACAACGTGTGGTAACAGCCATACTTTCGACTACACAATTTCTGGAAATATGTTAAGTTCTTCCCCAAACCCCACAACCTACAAAGTACTCTTATTTCGAAGGGGAATGGTAGAGCTCTCAAATGAGCCTAGAATATTAGGGGCCCATATAGCTAAACCCCTCCCCCCCCCCCCCCCCCAAAAAAAAAACGATGAATGAAGACCCATTTCTGAAAAAAGAATGGGAAGCCCAAATTAGATCTGCCTATAAGAGACTTCAACAATATATGAGTGTCTTATTCGAGACCAAGTGGCAGGCGGCTTACATTCCAAAAAAGACCCAACGCCAAGCTTTCTGAGCCCCCAAAACTTCAATTTTGAAGGGGTTCTCTACGAATTCCCCATGAACAATTATGAAATTGTTCATAACTCCAATCGGGGCCATTGATTCCCTTGATTTGTACAGGAAGCATTTCAACATAATTCTAGGACCCCCTTAGAACGTCAGTCGAAAACAAAAAGTTGACAGCAGACTTGTCAAGACTGTGTTACTGTCGAGTAGGCTGGGGCACATTGTAGTGACAGGTGATTAGGCCACAAATATACAACATCCAAGAAATACATGGAAACACTACTGTATTGCAAGCATGATTTGCAGGAGTGTCAATAGGGTGGTTTTCTGAGAGCCAATTCAGTGATTACCGCACAATGGTGAAATGTCCAATGATTTTAATGTTGAATATTTATTTGAGAAATATGTCAACTGATCTTATTCGGAATCCAAGCCATTTTGTTATTCTTTCGGGTCTGTCCCTTCCGTCGATATGGGGGTTTGAATGAACAAATAGGCCCCCATATTGAGTAAAAAAAAGTTTACAAATCTAATATATCTACTAAAGAACAACTGCACACAACATTTGGTTACATAGAGGTTTAGGGTGGATAAATCCTTTATTGAATCCAAGTTCGAAGTAAAGCAAAAGGTTCCAATGACCTGATTTTCCCACAAGTGAGACCAGAAGCTCACTAATGAGATTTCCATCTTCTCTCTGCAGCACAGTCAAGTGAACAAAGATTTTGAGGATCTCCTCAAAGAGACCCAGGAGGCTATGCCGAAGCTGAAGGTGAAACATGGGGGCACGAAGGGCCAGTCAAACCGAAGCCTAAGATGAACCCCATGGCAAAGCTCCAGAAGTACATCCAGGTCAATAACTTCCGCCTCGTTGACTTCTTCAACAAGTTTGACAAGGACAGCAGCATGAGCGTCAACTACGAGGAGTTTGAAGAAGGACTCTTGGTAGGTTTGGGGAACTTAGCCACTAAATGACGGGGCCCTCCATGGCATTTTCTATATGACCTGTCAGTACAATCTGAAGAAAAAAAAAATCAGGAAACAGTTTTCTCAGAGGATGATCTATGAGTTATCAAATTTGGAGGGCCAATTAAAACAATCTGAACAAACAGGAAACCATATTCCTAAGAGGATTATATTAATTATTGAATTTGTGGAAGGGTAATTTAAGCTATCTGCAGATAGAGGGTGTATCCACCTTTCATACATTCAAGAGTTGGATTGTGGCATGCATGCAGTCCCATTGCATGACCACAAAAAGAGTGGAGAGTGCCTATCCAGTAAACAACTAGAGGCTGGGAAAAACGGAATAAAATCCTAAAAGAGTTTATTTGAACAGCTAAATAGTTCAGCCCATTAATGAGGGAGGTGGAATATATCAATGTAAACTCCAAGCTGTGAAAGAACCTTTTTGAAGCCAGCAAGGCCAGGGTGCCGACATGGATATTGCACGGATTGCAAATCCTTCACAAGAAGGTAACAGCTAGATACTGTTTTAAATCTTTGGTATGACCTCACCAGGCTTCGAGCCCCAAATGCCTCAGGTAGAATAACAGGGTTCTGCTAAATGTTCTAACAACTGACTTGAAATTCTGTTAAATGCCTCTGGCGAGAAGCTGCAAGTAGAACAGGAAGCTGGAACTTCATGTGGAAAATTAGTCCAACATTACTTCAACTTAGATAATATAACTGAACTAGTATAGGTGCCAGATATGTTGATGGCTGGACAGACAGAGCAGGGATGGCTAAGCTTTCTGGCTGGCATAATTAAAGTCAATACATACGATTATAGGCAATACCAATATGTGATTGCATGTGACCTTGAATGATCATACCCATCGAAAATTTGCCAATCCTGAGAAAATAATTATAATGATAATTGTGGAGTCAAATTCTACCACATGTTGACAGTGTTGACCAGTTTTTCCCTGTTACGATCTTTTACATGTTTATGCCATGAAAAAAATCTGTCGCAGGAACCTATCCTCCTAAGATAGGATTAAACATCATGTTTGAATGTGGTGAGGATATTCACTGTTGCATCATGTTGAATCTGGTCAGGATATTCACTGTGGGTGGAGAATGGTAGTGGTTTTTGTCTTGCCTGAATGGAGTTGGGGAAGAGACATAGTGGTCACTTGTGTATGGTAGTGTGATACACTTTGATTACATATTCAGATGAGATTGGAGATGATAACACACTGCTCAGGTTTTAGATAAGTAAATTTTGAGGATTCCCTCATTCCTTTGTGGGCTGCAGGTTCAGAATGTCCTTGTGGTATTCACCACCTCTGTAAGAGCGGAGAACCTGAAAAGTAGGAAAACTTGACAGGACCACTTATCATGGAATAATCCTTCATCTGTACCTTATTATCTAGTCACCTAGCTTTTGTCATCTCATTCCTAAATTCTATTCCTCCTACAGGAGACCTCGGTATAGATCTAGAGAGAGATGAGATTGACTGGTTGATCAGGGAACTAGACAAGGATGGTGATGGGGATATTATGTACAGGTTAGTGGTATAGGCTCAAAACTGGCTGATCTGTATGATCCCGATGTTAGCTGAAGTGGTAGACTGAGCTTGTGGTAATCCCAGCTCTCTGTAGGAATGAACTAACTGAGGCTATGTTGAATATACTCTATAACATTTGTGTGCAGATGAATTCCTGATATGATACCAAACTTCACTTATATCATTGACATTTTAATGAGCAATTTTCACATGGGATTGGAATAAAAGTACTATTCCATGAATCATCCATGAAATTTCCATGAATAAAAATAGTGCACGCTTCCACACAATAGAGTGAAAACAATATTCAGACAAGTTCGGCTACCCAACATTGAAATAAGTTGCCAGCAAAATGATTGCCAACTTTTCTGATGTTGTTACATAAAACAAAAAATGAATGTCTTCATTTATGCAATATTTATTCAAAAATGAACTTGACCTATTTAACTCAGCTATTGCCTTATAAAATGAAAAGTTGAAACTTTCAACTTTGGAAACATTATGGACTATTGCACTCATAAAACGTTGATCATCTGTTTACACATCAATCATAATAATGCTGGCAACTATATCTTCCTATTGTCTGGTTTGGCATTGGTTTAACATTGGATATCTGCATTTATTCCACGTTACTGCATTGAATGTTCTTTTTAATTAATTGCCCGTTTGTCTCAGAGATCATTCATGCTGTACAACTACTAAAACTACATCCTCTTTTAGACATCCACCAAAAACATTTTTCACCTCATACAATTTCACCTGAATGAAGAAGCTAATCAGTCCTGACTGAAGGTAACAACCTGTTCTCAAGATTACACCTGATAAGCGGGTAAACAGACTCATCGGCCAGTTTTTTAAATCCTGATTGGCCCGGTTTTACAACAAAGACTTTGAGGTTGTTCAGGAAGATTTACAAGAGATGGGTATTTTGATGGTTTTGCTTTATGCTATGTTTGAAAGGGAGATATTCATGTGTCAATATCAGCTGCTAAAACAAAGGTATGGTGATGATATCATATAACTGTGAACAAACTTTGGATGGTGCTATCAAACCCCAAGAAGAGATGTTGATGTATTTTGGGTCATAACGGTCCCACTAATTATTGTGCATTTTGCATATACTGTATCATTTTCCTAGATATTAGCTTTTCTATGTAGTGCAGATAATTGATGTGGGATGCCATTATCACCTGTGCTTGCAGTGAGAGCTTTCTCCTTTGTAGTATACTGTAGTTTTTGTATCCATTGTGCATAGTACTCCACATAAACAATGTAGAAAGTTCTCCTACTCCACAACTGGGAGAAGGCTGTAGGTGCTGCCAGTCAACAGGCAAAATAAAAAAACATTAAAACTGAGGCAAAAAACTTCAATTAGAATAGTGAATGTAGCATGCACTTTCTTATGCAAGATGGCAGAGTCTAGTGCTGTTGGGTTGAGCAGCACTTCAAAGTTTCTGATTTTTTTTTTTTCATTGATTGCTTTACCTTTGGTTATACCCGAGGGAGTCAAATCAGTAACAACATGGCCCAAAACTGACAGCTGGGTGTGTTCAATTGGTCTTGCACTCAAACTACCAAATATTCTCAGCAATTCATTCGAGTAGTGTGCTTTATAAATAAATTCTCATGGGAATTGGAATTTCTCATTAGAATTGAGACCATTTTCTTACAAGAATAGACAAACTATCATGAGAAATGCAAACTCCCATGAGAAATATTTATAGGGTGGGCCAAAGAAAGTACTTACCAGAAAGTTACCATGCCCCAGTCCAAAGGGTTTCTTGTCTGAAAATGCATATTTGGGAATTGATGGCCCTGCAAGTATTATGTTTCTTGCTCTAATGTGACGTGAATAAATCTGCTACTCACCTTGCTCACATTTAACCCCATTACTATCCATTAATCATCCATAATCCTTGTTAACATGTACCACCCATTCTGTTCTTTCTTGCATGCTAATCATTCTTGTAGTGAGCTGTACATGGGCATTAAGAAAGACAAGGTGAGTCACTCGTAATCAATGAATTCAGATAACATATATTCATCCTCACACACTACTAATAGTAGCAAGGGTCTTCTTCCTACCTTTCGCTCTCTGCATGCAGTTGTACACTGCCCTGAATGGCTCTTGAAATATTCTGGCTTATTGCAGACAATGCCTGCCAATCCGGATAGGCATTTTTTTCATGCATCTAATAAACATTCGCGCCAATGAAGCTTCAAATGTACCCATGGCGCATCGCCATCATACCTCAAGGAGCTTTTGACAGTCTACGAGCCAGCGAGGTCTCCTCGATCTGAAGATGAGTTGCTCCTACCCATTCCGAGAACACGAACGGCATCATATGGAAATAGATGTCTCAATGCAATGCTGCAGCGTCCAAACTGTGGAAAGAGCTCCCTGCTCGAATCCGGAAATCAGTTTAAAACAAATCTCAAACGCACTTTTTTTGAATGGCATACGGTTGTATCAGAATTAATCTTCCCATAGGTTTATTTTTTTTCCTACTTTTTAACATATTTCTGGGTTACTTTTTCACATCTTTTTATTGTATTTGAAGCAATTTCGAAACTGGTCTTATCTTTCATCATATCAATTTTCGAAACTGTTCTCATCTTTCATCCTAGCAATTTTCAATTTCTATTCATATTAGCATTTCCAGTTTTTAACTAACAAACCATCCAACGCGTTTCTGCTGTTGACCATTTAATTTGGCCATGATGATATTTGGTTTTGTGTTTGATATTTTTTTATTTCGTTTTGTTTTTCAGTGCCTTGAAAACCTCTTCGTTGGATTGTGCGCTAATATAAATTTGTTTATTATTATTATTATTATTATTAAAACCTCAAAGAAGCAAGCACACATACATTATGATTCAAAACATCAGGAGTTTGTATATCAATGAGATATGGCATCATGTGAAGTGGAAAAATAATTTTATACTGAAGAGACAGAATTGTGCAAATAAGGACACCATATCTATATCGTGTATAAAATCCTTCTTGCCAATGAATTCAGCCTGTTCTTATTTGATTGATCGCTCCATGGTTTGTATAACGGTACAGTAGATCATGTTTCGCTACGTTTCACGTCATAGCAACTGAAATGTCATGAAATGGCTGTAGATCCAGATATGGAGAAGGAGGCAGAAGTTCATTTTCCAATTGAAAATTGCTAGGATGAAAGATAAGAACAGTTTCCAGGCTATGGTTTTACAAAGATTTAATGCCCATCCTCAATATCAGCATAACTCTACCAGTTATAAAATAATCTAATAGGATCAATTTAGTTTCTCAATAGATTGTGGTATATGGATTCGTACTGTATTAAATCATAATGGCCTTTTCCTCTCTTTCAACAGGTGATAGCAGGAGTAGTGAAATTCATAATTAGGCAGTGACTTAGGAGAAAGTCAGAACAGCTGAGTAGACAGGGCACAATCTCACTGTTTAACTTGAATTAGAGCTGTAGATAGTTAATAGGTAGGGATAAGCAGGGCTGTTGGCAGAAAAGCTCAGAGACGAAAAGTTGTAACAATGAATCGGTGGACTGTAGAAATGTGGACAGTGTTCTTCACTTCCGTGTATTCCTGATTGTGGGGCCGTGCCATCTGTGGTACAGCGGTTTCATGAATTAGCACTTTCTAATGTGTAATTTGGTCTCTGTACTCTTTCCTCACTTTACTCACTCTTCTCTTTGTTTTTTTGTTTTTTCAACAGTGAGCTGTACATCAAAGTCTCCAGAGGGACTTGAACATTGCCAGGGATTCATCACTTCTTCCAGCTCTCCTACAAAACCATTCCAATAGTACAAATTCCAGTATCACTGAAGTTTTTTGTATGTAAAATGTACAGTGTTGTTTAAGATTGATGCTGTCTGTGGTCACTAATAAATCATTCCTTTTGTAATTGCAGTTTTGCTGTTAAACAGCTGACTGTACCCTAATCTTTTTATACTCACACAGATTCTTCTATTGATAATTCAGCCAAATCTATGACAAGGCTGGTAGAGTGCTCACTGCACTCATTCCACATATAGTAGGTTCCAGAGTCAGACCTGGCTTGGCTGTGGATATTATACCCCCTCATTTACACCCCGCCGCCAATATCAGTCAGAGGCTCCCAATTCTGGCTCTCCCACAAAATTATTCCTGCACACGCTACTGTTGCCCTGAGAAGAACCAAAAGTCTTGACCAGGATCCGAACCCACAACCTTTGCATTCCAAGCATAATCCTCAAGCCACTAGACTACGTTGGCTCAACCCAAGGGTCCTGCTCACATACATATGCCTGCTCGCATAACTTATCATAGTTGTGTATTGATACCAGCAACGAACCTTATACCAAAAAAAAAAAAACTTGAATGTTGGCATATTCTTCCTTGTTTCTACAAAGGTATAGTCCTCTGAAAATATACCAACTATTTTGAGGGAAACAGTTATGATAACTTTCACAATCTTTCTTGCATTGTATTATACCCAGGTTGAACACCATTGTACAACAGTAAGCTAATGTCTATTTCCAGAATTTTGGTTTATCTGTCCATTCTGACAGTTTCACAACCTGTCATCTTATCCCTGCGAACAACTCCTTTCACACATTCACGACTACTTTGATGATTTCTGACAGGAATGTGGGGTGTAATAATAATATTATGTGTAAATTCTCATGTATGAAGTAGATAATGGTGACGTAACTTAACCACTTTGTATTCCACGACACATTTTTTTTATATATTTTTTTATGGTATCTTTGCCGAGTGCCAACACTGATACTGCACCAAATTGTCACTATGCGAATCCTTCACTCATGGTACACGTAATAAGGCACTGCTTCTCTTCTGTCTTTGGCTGTACTTAACTTGTTGTGGGAGTGAGGCACACACAGACGCAACTTGCAAATTGCCTACCTCTCGTTTTTTTCTTCTTGCTCCAATCCCTTGGGCTGCTGAGGGCCCACGAAGTCAACAGGTTCATTTTTAAAGTCTTTGGTATGAACCCGACCCGGAATCGATCCCCGTCTCTCAGGTGAAGCCGACGCTCTACCCTTTCGCCGAACCACTCGGTTGGAACTCACTCTGTTGGCATGTTTGTGTGCATGCATATCACCTGACGCTTTCCTACATTTATTTCACAAACACCCCAATTCCAACCGGAGACCAATCATGCGCTCAACACCCCTGGCCATGCCAAACTGAGCCATAAGGCAGACTCGCTGTTCCCTCACAGGGGCTCATGTGAAACCAAAATACACTAAAGTTAAATGAATAGCTCTAACCTCGCTCGCTTTCAGTCGGTAACGAAATGCGAGTATCTTATATCCTATTTTATAGCTTGATTCATGGGAACTTAGCGTGAAGCTGATGAGCTCAACCTATTCATTATTTTTGCTTACTTGGCAGGATGGTTGAATGGTGAGGCATCATCATTGCAAGCACAAACGAATTAATTACTGCTTGCAGCCAAGTATTTTCCCTGAATGGTTTCTTGTTTCGCAATTGCGATAATGATAATGGTCATTAGGGTTCAGAGATCATTCAATGTACACTGCAGTCCGGCATGTGTATGTGGCAACCTGGTGAAGGGAAAAAAGTTGTACAATATTCCTTCGGACTCAATCAATGATATCAGCATATAGTATTTTTGGATAGATTTATTTTTGTTTGTCTTGTTTTTTTTGAAGAGTTACAGTTCAAAATACGCTGGATTGAATAGCGCTATAGAATATCATGTAATCAACTTTTATCATTGACACCTCTAACAATATGGTAATATAAATCCCCCTGTAGATATATGTCCTCCCCTCCTGGCATGCCCCACAACTAGCCATTAGCTTCCTTGACCTTCTCCCCCACCCTCCATCTGGTATTAGGTCTAGTGAGAAATGGGTCGTCGGGAGTAGTGTCTGCCGTAATCTTTTACACTCATACATTCTGCGATAGTGCATAAAAAGTACACACTAGCATCTGGTTTCTTCTATTCTGGTTCTGGCTAGTAAACTTATTGATGCGTCTGCAATGCTTCATCAGATAAGAATGCTATGTGCTGGCAATCGTTGTGAAATCTGTGGGCTGTCAATAACATGATTTTAAATGCTTTGTTGTGTTATTTCTATTGACCGTGCAGTGAATTTTACATTTTGACAGGGAACAGACAAATAATTTTCCATTCCCACACTACCCAACCCAGCTTCTGATTTTGATTTTTGGGGACTGGCGGGGGTTTGGAGTTGGGGGGGGTGAGGGGCGGGGGGGTGATACATCCCACTTTGTGAACATTTCTAAATTAAATTTGACCCCATCCACATGTACTCAATACTATTCTGGAAAATATATGGCTACTTATAAAGAGCCCTATCATGTCAATGACGTATTTAGTGTTTCACAAACATTAAAGATCTAGGGGAACAGTACGCACCCGATAATTCCTGGAGAGTATAGTGACAGCAGTACTCATTACTCACAGGTTAGAGCAATAGAGAGATAATAAAACAGTGTTACAGTTGCTGTTCATCCAACGATATATGAGTAGATTATAAGTGTGATGTGTATACTAGACTTCAACTGAATTGGGAGGAGGGGGGGGGGGGGGTTTGGGGAGCAATTAACCTGATGACTTATAGTGGATATGTATGTTTTATTATTCACCCCCAAAAAATTTCCTAATTACCATACTTCATCACCTCCAAAGCACCAAAGATCACACACTTGTCAAGAAAGACCCGTCCAATGATAAAAGGCCAAACATGCCGATATATCGGACTAATTTACGAATGTTGTAGAAAATTGGAGAGCCATCTCGCAATATGGCGCCTAAGTTTTTTTTCTTTTATTTTTCATAATAACACTATGTATGCATTTGTGGGTATTTTGACATGTTGGTTTGTTTGTTATTGCAGACATGTACGCCGGGAAATGGGTGTATACTTGTTCCATATGTAATAAATGACAAGGCAGAATAGAATATATTTCCATGTATTTATGTTAACTGGGTATGTTTAATCGTCGCTTTGAAGGGGGGTAAACAAATTGATGGAGTTTGATACACTACCCGAATCCCATTGTACTTGTCGTTTTTGATCCTTGACAAAGTCAGAGGTTTCTATGCAGTCATGACAGTGTGGGTGTGTGCTGTGTGTGTGATGCCTAGCCGTGTTAACACGAAATCAAATCCGCTTGGAGGATCAAGTATACTTTGATTATAGGATTCCCCATATTGAGTAATGACCCCTTGGTTGGGGGTCAGGTCGGAAGGCATTTCTGAGTTCCAGAGAGTTCAAAGTTGAAAATCTTGTCATCATGATAAGTTCCAGACCAGAATGCCTGGTCCGATCAGAGTGAAAATTCGGTATGCAGCTTTCTTATGAGGAGTACAGGAACCTATTGTTTTTTGTGTGTAAATCGGCGGTCTCAGATTGGAGGAGGAACTTGAAAATTTTTGTTTTGAAAAATGATAATTGGCGGATATAGCAGCTTGTTGAACCACGATTAAACTCGACCCCACTTGGATTGAATAAGGTCATACTTGGTATAGGGTTCCCCATAATGAGTGCATGATCCCTTCTTGTTTGGAATAAGGTACAAGGTCATCTGAGGTCAAAGTCGAAAAATCTGGTTAAACACAATAAGTCCAGAAGGCCTTAGTCCGATCAGGTTGAATTCGGTTATGCAGCTTTCTAGCGGAGGTACAGGAACCATATTGTTTTTTGGTGTGTAAATCGGCGGTCTCAGATTGGGGAAAAATTGGAAAATTGTGTAGAAAATGATGATTTGGCAGATATTAGCTCGTTATCACGATAACTGGACCCCACTGGATGGATTCAAGTGGCAACTTGGATATGGGTTCCCCTAATGAGTACATGAATCCTGATGGTGATTGGGGTCGGGTCTGAGGTCAACCAGAGGTCAAAGTAATATAGTAGCTTATAGTAATATTGTGTAGCTTCTTATCAAGATTATAGAATCCTATTGGTTGGTGAGATAAATGGGAAATTTGTCAGATGTTATGTCCATAATGAGCTGCTGCAATCTTCCATTGGGTCTTGTGTCTAGCTGTAGATGTCATAAAAGAGTCCAGGATCACTAAGACGCTTTGGCTCTCTGGTATCTATCCGAAGATCCCTGTGGTGTGTTGGCGATGGACCCGAAGGTTACTTGCGTATGCCACTTTTTTGTGGCATTCTGGGTAACGCATCATATGCAATGTCATTATATCCCCACTTGGATAAGCATGTTGTTGGCAGCGTCGTGTCTCCGCCGCGCCGCTCCGCCAGAATAGTGTTACCCAATAACTCTCTTATTCAATGTCCGATTGTACATGACATTTGCATACAATGTCGCCCCTACGAAATCTCGGATAATTCGATTTGGCGTCGCAGCAACACACTCTGGCGGCGGTCATCTTGGAATTTTCAACGAAACTGACTTGATCGTGTTTTGTCCAATAATCCTAGTGCCTTGTCTGGATCCATCTGAAACTTTTGCTGCTGTAAGCCTGTACTAATTTGAAATTGGGAGTGTCTGAACAGGACAGGTTTTTGTGGTATAGAGAGAGTAGCAATATCACCCTGATGCTACGTGTTTAGCGATTTAATAGTTACTCTGGAACCCATACTGCGGGCTCTGTTGAAGGTAGTATGTGTTGATTGATTTAGTTCACTGGGTGTAAAGCTGGGCTGCGTTAACCCATTGAGATAATTGCGATAATTGAATAGTTGACTTTGTGGATAGAGGCAATATATTTTCTGAATTGTGCTATAGTGGTCCTCAGGCTTAGGTGGTGAGTCTGTCAGCCAATGTTTGTAGTATGTTGGGGAAAAGAAGTATTATGGCCCCAAACAGTCGTTCTCTAATGGATGTTAACCAACCTAACACAATGTTCATTGACCCCCGGGACAACTTTAACCTTGTACTGTGTAGGTAAGGTCAATGGTCATCAAAGGGGAACATTAGGCGCTGTGTGTGAAATTGCCTAGTTGATCATTCTTTTATCATTCTGCGATGTTTCATTGACTTCCAGGACAATCTTTGAGCAGCTAACTAATGTCCCGTCAAAGGTTGTTATAGGGGCACCATTAACTATTGTTTGAAAATTGCCGTTTTGCGGCCCGTGATTGGTCATTCGTTGAGGGTGGCTTGGGCCAAACGTAGAGTACAATCTTTATCGACTGCTGAGGCATCTTGACTTTGTAAGGCAGGTAAAAAATCATCCGAACAAAGCACAATCGGCCATCGGTGGATTGCCTTTTGCACTCACAAAGTCATTCTTTTATGGATGTTTGACCAAACTGAGTTACAATGTTTCGTTGACTTGCAAGGTCACACGTCTTTAAAAAAGAAAAAAAAAGCACCATAAGCCCGTCGTATGCAATTTCCCCCTATGCTACTTCTTGATGAATGTTGACAAAATCAATGTCCATTGATATGTGGCCATGCAATTGATATGTGGCCATGCAATGGTCAAGGGCGAAGGTCATTAAAGGGGCGCAGCATGCATTGTGTGAAACTGGATTTTTGGTCCCATCTGATCATATTTTCTGATGGATGGACGTGACACAAATCCAATTGATCATTGGACCATCGTCGACCAAGCTAAGTTATTCGTGTGAAATGGCCGTTCGCCCTCGTTGGTTATCGTTTTCTCGTGGATGATAGCCAAACGTAGGTACTGTTTCATTGGACTGCTGAGGCTTATTTTATTTTGTTGAAGTTCGATGAGGCTATCGTGTAGAATTACCATTTTCACCCCCCCCCCCCCCCCCCCAATTAGCATTCTTTGATGGAGGTTGACCAAATAAGTTTAAAAATGTTCATTGATTGCTAGGACCATGCAACTGTCAAAGTCGGAGGTTTCCAAGGGGCCCTAAGCTTTTGTGTGAAACTTGCCCACGGTTGGCATCTTTGATGGATGTTCATCAACCAACATCGGCTACAATGTCATCCGAACTGGAGGCATGGCAATGGTCAAGGTGAGTGTTCATTAAAGAGGCACAACATGTCACTGTGTGATTGATTAACCCTTTGATGGATGAACCAAACGTTGACACAATGTTCATTATCGTTGTGACTCTTCGGTATTAAGGTCAGGCCAAAGGTCATATGAGGTCCCAATAAGCCATTGTGTGAAATTTATTTTGCCTATTGTGGTCATTCTTTTCTGGATGTTAGCCAATGTTGGACATTGCGTTGACGGGCTGCTGGGCATCGATGACATGTGAAAGGCCAAGAAGGAATCACGATAAGTCCCAATCACTTGAGTACCCCACTTCAATACCCATAGATCTAGTCAACTTCGCATAGACAAAATTTCATGATGGGAAAACCTTGACCACTTGGACGGTACTGTATCTCCGTCATTAAGAGGGACGCTGTGCAGCCTTGGTGTGAATGCAAAATGAAATGGTATCAATGTTTCTTGTGTGATGCATCTGCAACATGTTAGGACAGTTAAATAGGTCAATGTTCGATGTGACTTGCGAGCCGAATTGTGACGTCCAGTTATTTCATAGTAGTCATGAGTCATTTTCTGGTCCAGTGAGATGAGAGCTGCGTGATGTTTTGCATAGTTTGCGATTACGTAATAGTGTTATTGTTACAATGAAATTAGGAGGGTCTGGCGAGCGCTATCACTGACAATACATACAGCAACGTTTGCTTCTGACACAATAGGAAGCTTTAGAATTCGGTATTATGACGCGAGCATCGTGTTTCAGTAATTTGTGGTGTAAAAATGGAGTAGCATTCGCTCTAATTGTCTTATGAGCTGTAAGCGCAAGTAGCAGAGACCTGTAGTTCGAATTGAGATGGGAAACAACGTCAGCTACTACGCCTAATAGAGACCAATTGTAAGCTCCTTGCCCAAGAAAGAATATCCAAGCCCGGCATGACGTAATGGAAGCGCGGGACTATGCTACACACGGGGCTTGCTCCACCACGCGCGTGATGACAGGAGGCTGAGGTCGGGCAAAATAGGCAAGAACTCCAGGCGAAAGTAATTTTTGACTGAAGTAACCTAAGATGACGCGAGAAGTCCGTGACGAAGTCGAGGATCTATGCAGTCACGTCGTGTGTGTTGGTGTGTGGAGCCAGCTTGTAAACACGATAACTGATCAGCCCGGTCTGAGTAGGTCAGGTTCTTTTTGGTTCCTTGACGAAGTCAGCGGAATGTATGCAGTCATGACAGTGTGTGTATGTGTGTGGTAGTGACGCACTCAGAGTGTAAACTGATAACTCGACCCCAAACTGGATGGATGAAGATATCTTGATTATGTGTGTTCCCATGCGAGTACATGAAACCTATGGTTTGGGTCAGGTCGAGGGCATCGAGTCACCGGGTCAAAGTCTGAAAAACACCAAAATGAACGACATTGAAAGAACAATTTAGCACCAATTAGGTACATAATCATTCCGATATTGTAAGATTTTGAGGAAATTAATTGAAAATATAACAGCCACTAAAAACTGAAACTATGCCATTTCAATTGGGGCGGTAGTCCCATTGCACGATTACTTCGGATTATGGGGGGAGTGAAGACGCTGCAAAATTGACTATTTAACGCTTCGGCTTTATCCGTTGCATTACGCAGAATCGTTACATCTGCTTAATGTCGCAACGCCCTGGTTTGCATTCCTGAGATTTTAATATAAGCCAGAAAACATTTGGGTGTCCTTGAGAGCTGGTTTAGGACATGGGAATCTATACTTGCCCGGTACGTTGAGGCTTCCTGTTGACGCTCCGCTTCGATTTGAAAGACCTTCCCAGGCCTCCGGATGCCGGATGCCTTAGCCTTGTTATGAGTCTCTACTTTTTCCTACACTGTCTGCGTAGGCTGCGGTAAACCAAGTAAGTTATTTCTGCTGCTTGCGTAGCGAGTGTGGCACGTTATTTCCTCCGTGCACTGGAGTGATTTTGTTGCTTATTAGGTTCCACTCTTCATTTACGTTTTTTCATGTGTGAGAGGCTCGAGGTAGTTTTTTGAGCAAATTCGCCAAGATGCCCTATAGCTTGAATGTCGCTTTATGTCTAAGGAAAAATCCGGCGTTTTCGTCTTTGGTTTCAGCTTCGGTTTTGTGCAATGTCACATATGACCATGTTATGGTCAGAAATCTTCCCACCCCAACCTGGACTGTTCCTCGATACTGAAATGGATGGTTTGTAAGGATAATATCCGGATGTTCTCGTTGCAACCCTAGTCATTAACTTGGTTAAATTGTTCCAATCCCGTAGATCAGCTTACTACTTACTACTACTACTACTACTACTACTATGCCACTGCCACTCTGCCACTGCCTGCGGCTACTGATTAACTACTTTCACGACGACGACTACTACTACGACTACTACTACTACTACTACTGCAACTGCCACTGCTACTGCTACGACTTCACGACGAACGGGACTACTACTACTACGACACCTACCGATTAATGCTCTCTGTTTGGTGGGGACTTTGTCAGTGCTACCAAGGCGGTGCCTATGCATCAGTCCTCCCCGACTGTTAACTCCTGGTCGATGAATGTAAATAGTGGTACATGACTTGTCAGCAAACCAGGTCCCTTGATTGGAGATTGAATTACGTATTTTTCTATTACTAATCGGCTGACAAACTGAGCACCAGGAAACTACTTTATTAGTTTTGTTTATTGTGTTCATTTATTGACGTCAGTGGGTGTGATTTTATGTTATTATGTTAGGACCTATAGGTACGTAGTCAGTGTTGTGTGTATCTCGAACCGCGCAAATCAATGCTTATGCGGGGGCACATAATCAATCTTATAGTTTTAATAGAGTCATTCTCCTCATGAACTCGAATAAATATTATAGATAAGAATGCATATTCTTCCTATGAATTGACCCTCTGTCCTCGGACTACCGACAGAAAGGTGTACGCTTGACATATTTTAAATGTACTTCTTCTTGCTTCCAAGTGTGGGTGCCATTATTGTCGTGTATGCGTGTCGCGTCCCACATTGTTTATGCATGTGTGGGTTCATATATATGCAACCACGTTTGAATATAAGAGAGAGATGAAACATCCGAAAACATTTCGGTAAGAATTTTGTTGTTACAGTCGGTTGGACATCGACAAGGAAATGCAATGGTACGAGCCTCTCCCCCTACTTTCATGAAGAATCACTTTGGTTGGTTCCTGTAGACTTTACTAAGAACAGAGGGTACCTTTTCTGACTACTGAGGAATTTTATAGTGAAAGTGAACTCCGCCTTATTTCGAAACGAGAAGTATCGATAACGAATACGCCCTATCTAGAATAACGGAAGTGGAATCCGGATGCATTGTCCAGCTGTTTGGTCAAACGGGATCTCGAAATATCTTCCTTGAAGCTACGCAGGCATCAACTCAGTCAAATTTTTGTTATAGATCTCGACAAGCAGCGGGTGAACGGGTCTCTCAATATTAATGAATGATTAATGAAAATTAATAATACAATGGGGAAACGAGATGAACATACAACAAAGAGAAAGTGATACGGGATCAATATATAATAGGTAACTGCCCGTTTAAATGAGGCCGCTGAGCGCGCCGGAGGTCCTATTGGAAAGTTATGAATAATAATTCTTCACAAACCCTTTTTTTTTCTAATGTTCATCCCAAAAAATTGAGTACAGCCTGATAGCCGGTAAGGTGAGGCGTGTTAGCAGCCAATTTTGAAAGTAGGACTATTCTAATAGGCCCACTGAGAGTTTTTTGTGTCAGCATTGTCTACTCGTGACCTTAAGTGTAGTTTTCCCTAAAAATGGGAAAAACCGTATCTGACGGGGAGTGAAACGCATTCCGTGCTGTCCCATTCAATTCTTCCAGCGATGTGCTTTGATGTTGGCTGCACAAAATACCAATAGCTATTTGAACAAAATTATTATCGTTAATCCATCGAGTATGTGTAGCCTAGTTTTGTTGGACGCGTGTTTCGAACCGAGCCATACGACGTTAAAAATTTGGGAACAACGGAATATTCTTCAGTGAATCAAATATCTCTTAAATTGAACATTGTGGTAGAGTCTTTTGAGGATTAGTTCGCCCGTGTGCAGAATGCAAAAGCTTGTGTTCGTCACATTGCATATTTTCAATTGAAAGGTCTTGATTGACTTATTTCATTACCATGATAATGTAGTCTCAAAATTTACGTATTATGGTTACGTATTTCATACGGCTTATTAGTAGGATGAACGCTATTTCCCACCCCCCCCCCCCCCCAATTGCAGAAAATAATCTTAGATATGAAATATTCTACTGGAGGAAATATTATTGGTTTCTCTGGGTATATTCATTTCAAAGATTCAAACTATATCCAGGTTGGTAGCATTATCCTTATACCCTGATCCATTCACGCGCACAAATCAAGCCGCAATAAAATCTTCCAAGTGGGCTATGTGCCGTTTTTCGCGAACCACGTATGATAATTACTGTGAAGTGAGACGTACGTAGCCAATCATTACATTTGATCATTTTTCAAGTGGAGTGGTGAACATGAAATAATATTAAATATTGAAATTTTGGTATCTGAAGGTGAGGACTGTGATTTCCTGAATGACACGCGTGTGCAGGAGACTCGCTAATTGGTCTTGTGGCATGCAGCCGATTATCTTTGGGCACTCCCCCCCCCCTCCTCCGATGATAGGAGGATTTCCCAACCACGTTCCGCTACACCCTATTAGATCTTTCCGACATGGCTCGTTTGTTTGCTCTACTCTACTATGCCGAATTTATTTCTAAGGAAACTCATTTTGCTTTCGTTAGCGCTACACGAGCAAATGGCTGTAGTGTTTAGTTTATTGATTCCTTGACGACGTCGAGGAATCTAATGCAGTCATGTCCGCGTGTGGTGTGTATGTATGTATGTATGTATTATGTATGTATTAGTAGTATGTCGTATGTATGTATTGTGTGGTGTATGCGCCGCATGAACCCTATTGTTTTGGGTCAGTCGAGTCATCTGAGTCACCAGAGGTCAAAGTCTGACAAACCTTGTAAACCTATAAAGTCCAGAATGGTTGGTCTGATCAGGTTGAAATTTGTGTGTGTAGCTTTCTTGTGGGGAGCCACAGGAACCTATTTTTTTAGTAATTAGGTCGGGGTGAATTTTGGGTGGAAAAAAATAAAAATTTGTTAAACGTTGATATTTTGTGCCCAATTTTGTCTTGTAAACACAATAACTACCCCCGCTGGAGGAGGAAGCTCATACTTGGTTCCTTCATACTTGGTATTGTGTTCCCATGATGAGTACATGAACTACCTAATCGTTTGGGTCAGGTCAAAGGTCTCTGAGGTCACCAGAGGGCAAGTTTGAAAACCTTGTAACCGTGTGTACTTTTTGTGGGGAGCACAGGAACCCTAATTTTTTTCTGTATAGTTCCTGGGTGAATTTGGTCAAAATAGAAAATTTGTGAAAGTCGATTTTTTGGCCAATTTTGGCTTGTAACACAATTACTTGACCCCGCCTGGATTAATGAAGCTATAACATTGGTATGTGTGTTCTCCATTATGAGTACATTAACCCTATCGTTTTGGGGTCAGGTCAGAAGTTCTCTGAGGTCACCAGAGGTCAAAGTCTGAAACACCTGTAAACACGATAAGTCCATAATGTTGTCTGATCAGTTTGACATTTGGTGTGTAGCTTACTTATTGGGAGTCATCTGAGGTCACCAGAGGTGTTCAAAGTCTGCGAAAAACCTTGTAAAACAAGATAAGGCCGAAGGTTGGTCTGATTCAGGTTGACATTTGTTGTGTAGCTGACTTATGGGGGGGTACAGAAACCCTTCAGTATTTTTTGTTTAGGTCGGGTGAATTCTAGTCAAAAATAGAAATTTGTGGCAAAGTCAATATTTTGGCTATTTTGGCTTTGTAACACAATAACTCAACCCCGCGTGGATGATGAAACTCCATGACTGGGTATGTGTGCTTCCCATGATGAGTACATGAACCCTATTGTTTTAGGTTCATGTGGTTCAGAGGTCAGTCCAGGAAAACATGGTAAACACGATAAGGTTCAAATGGTTGGTCTGATCAGGTTGAAAGTTGGGTTTGTGGGAGCTTTCTACGGGAGGAGTACATGAACCCTATATTTTTGGTTACAGGTCGGGGCGAATTTTGGTTTCAAAATAGAAAAAATTGTGAAAAGTTCAAAAAAAACCAAAAAAATTTTGGCTAATTTTGGGTGTAAAACACAATAACTCAACCTGCATGGATATGGATGAAGAGCTCGTATCGGTTCTGTGTGTTCCCCACGCTGAGTACATGGAAACCCTATTGTTTTGGGGTCAGGTCAGAGGCTATTGAGGTTCGCAAGAGGGTCAAACGGTCTGAAAATCTCGAAATTTCAGTGTGCTAGGCTTTTCTAGCAAGAGTATAGGAAACCTATGGTTGTAGGGATAAACGGGAAATTTGACAGTTGTTATGTTGCCCCCATAATGAGCTGGTGCAATCTTCCCACTTTGTCTCGTGTCCAGCTATGAGGTTGTAAGAAAGAGTCAAGAATCACTAAGCCTTTTGGCTTTCTGTATTTCCTACAAACCATGTCTCTGTGAAAACTTCCGTCCATTCGAGCGATTCGACAAGTTACCATAATATTTTAATGAACAAATTTTTAAATTAATTCTGTTCTAATTGCAATTGTTCGACCAATGTAATCGTCATGAAAAAAACGTTCGATGACGTATGAGAATCAAATATTAGCGTTTTAGTGAACGTTTAATGGTGTGTATATTCGGCCAATCCTCCACCGAGCTGGTGTGGTAAAATCGAGCCCTGTTCGGCCTTCCATTAAAAAACAAACAAACAATTGTTTGGCTCTGCTCTCTCGGGAAAAAAAGCGAATTGAATTAAAGCATCCTTGGGATGCACATGAAGGAAAGGTGCAATGCATTCAGCTGATACTCTATCATGAATTCCGTAAGTCTGTGTGTAGTGAAAGTAAGCGTAGCTGACCTCACGCATTCATGGCTCCAAGGAATTATGGCTATTCGGGGGGTGACTCTACTGCCAAGCTAGCCACCACTTCAGGATATTCGAAGTGATATCCCGTCATTCATTGGTACGAACGTGTGTGCTATCTGATTATGTCAAAATTCAACCATTATTAATTCATCGAGGAAAACATCCGTGAATCCATGATCACTAGCCAGCCTATATGTTCGTGGGGAAAACGGATCTGTAGGGCGGGGAGAGACACTGCTCTTTTCGCGAGGCAATATTTCCCTTGCATTCATTACTTGCCTTTCAAGGCAAGCCAAAATGCATTCACGCGTGTAGCCAGTTATCCTATTTCAAAATAATGCACAACTAATGTAAACTTCTTATCTTGAATAGGGTGATATTGAAAATAGTTGTGAGAACATTTAACCAGCCAACCTCCCACCATGGAAAATATAGAGTTTTTACAGCTGTTTCTACGCCTGTGAAACGTGAGTGTTTATCTTTATTCTTGACCTGCAACGTCTGTGCTCATTTATCTGATTATTTGCATTGGATTACGAAAGTATTGTACTTTCTCGCCATGCAGTTCACTTTCCCTTCAAGAAGTAAGCCAACAGTTCATGAAACGCATGGTATGAATGATGTTATAGTTCCGTTAATGTACCATTTCAGTACTTGTGTCCCAAGAGGATCATCGGTTCCTGCTTGACGTTGATTGTTTTCCGTCCTATTGAACAGAAAGAAGGAGTGCTGAAGGGCACGAAGCCGAACTGATGGATAACACTCGCCACGAGGGAGAATTGTGTATCCGATAGACATGTTCTACTACCCAGACAAAAATAAATACTGTAATTAATAAAAATAAATAAAATAAATTGAGTCTCCTTAAACTGAACGTGGGGGAATTGGGAGAATTTTCTACCATAGACTGTTTTCAAATATGGAATGAGAAATACCGTATACCGGGTTATCCGCGGATTTTGTAATTTCATGTACGGGGCAATGGACGATTAAATAATGCCAATTTCACGGAGATGTTCAACATTATATAGGAGGTGCTGGAGGGTGTTGATATTGTTTCTGTTTCATCATACTTCTGATGGCCTCAAGCAAACGATATATGAGATACGCCGATGTTCTTCTCCTCGAATGACATGAGGCCTACTTATCAGCAATGGTTCGATATGGCCTCTTATAGTTGTCAGTACCACGACCCCTTGAGACAAACAGAGATCAGGTTGGCAATATGGAACGCCCAAAAGTGTTTTTCGGGAGACATTGGCATGCAGAGTGGGTTTTGGCGATGGAATAAGGGTTTAGATGAATGTATTGGGTGGGTGGTGATGTAGTCAGGGAAGGCACGACCGATGATTATTAGACGTCGGTTGTAATTTTGATGTACATATAACGCTTACAAAGCGCATACAAAACCAAGATTTCCAGTTTGAATTCGAAATGCCGCTCTCATAAACAACATTTAAGCGCGACAGTGACGTATGGGGCATTGGCAAAAATATACCTATGCTTCCCCAAAGCGCGGAATCCTAAAAGAATGAGCACTAGATCAGTGATGTGAGAACGTATACTCTCTTTGTTTGTATTATACTCACTGGAGCTTTGGGGGAAATAACATCTATTGCAAGGGTACCCATTTGACGGTTGGTCTGTCACTTGAAAGATCATAAACCCAAAGGATCCCGAGAGGTTCAGGAAATCGTCTGAATCACCACAGAAATTACTTTCCTCATTAACCGTTCCTTCATGGTCGCAATGCTTTCTTGTAGAGGGAGCATAACACTGCCACAATAATATGATTAGAGGAGAAGCTTAGTAACGTTTCTTCAAAGGAATAGACCTCTGATGAAGTATAACGGTGAATAGGAATTTTAGTTTATACATAGGATATAAACACAGTTGACGACTCCGAGCTACTCATGGCGTCGCCCCATGTCAAATTCAATGACCTGATGTGAAGAATGAAGAAGAGGTTCAAACAAACAATATGAAATTGTGTCGAACTCCCCGGACTTCCTGGAACTTGATGGGGGGACGACATTTTGTGCCATAAAAGTGCCGAGGTTAATTCTCAGGTAATGAGAGACTAACCTTGACCATAATTGATTGTGAAACCTGATGAAAGTGGGCGTCCAGTTTAAGATTCATCGGAACCCCATTCCTGGTTAGATTGATGCGGAGTATGGAAATTAGCCAGAATTTACTGAGTGGTGATGTATGCAATCAGCTTGCGCAAAAATGGATTGTTGAATTCAAATGAAAGCAAACACACATTACCGAATTCTCACAGCAACTATCACACATTTACGTCGTGAGCTATTTTCTTCACTGTGAAGGAATCACGGAAAGAAAGTATCTGCTTGTTGTTGACGCGTACTCTATACCCTAGATATTTCACATGCCGCTCAAGTGGGCGAAAACGAAAGGTGCAGATGATGAAACATAAAACTCTTACTTGAAACTTTTCCGGAATATATCAGTTAGAGCCCTGAAACTAAAGGCAATTAACACACAGTATTTTTCAAGTAGGTCAGAACAAACTGCGAACTAAATGCGATTAGCGAGAAGTGTGGAGTGTTTTAGCCGAAGTAGACAGTTACCAGACCGCTTACCTACTAGGTGGAAGCATATGGTTAAGCAAGACGTGTGCAGGTTGTGGTGAGTAAATTTCCCAGTATTCTTTCCTGTGGTGATGAAACAAAACAAGCAGAGGGAGCATCTTTTCTGGATTTTCAGCAATGTGTTAATGCTGAGATGCGGCTATCAGAGTGTAACCAGAGGACCTGCACCAGGTTACGGTAAGGTGAATCATAATTATTGTATTTCAAGAACTATACGAGGTCACGCAATCAAGACCACGAATGGCCAATCTGGATGTGTTTAGTGTATTCATTAAAGGCATTCCGATGGAATAGCCGTAGGATGCTCAACAATTCTATGCAACAAAATAATGTTTTCGTGTCAGTGACCTCTCGAAATGAAATCTCGTTAGAATTCTCCCTGCAAACTCGCTAAACCAGAAAGACAAGAGGCTTGGTGATTCCTTGGACATGCCTTGATCAACATACAGTTTGCCCGGCTTTGAGCGGAGAGAAGAGACAGTTTTTAGACTTTCCCGGACGGGAGAAAGAAAATTTGAACCTTCAAGCGGTTTGTCAACATTACTGGGAACCCAATTTCATGGCACATGAGACGCGTACATTCTATATGGATCATATTTTCCGATGTAATTGAAAATGGTTGGTGTGGCTGATTGTAGATAGGAGAGAACTTTCAACGGAGATTTTAGGTATAGTTTTCGTTGAAAAATAGTCCCGAAAACATTGGAACGGTCAGTCTTGGCCAAAGTGTAGGGCCAACTGCTTGTCAGTGTTGCCAGCAACTCGACTTATCCCTAACCCTTGTGTTTGCGAGCCGGCCATTCAGTTAGAACCTATAGGAGCCGTATATATGAGGGGTCGTGTGACGTGCAAGTAAGTCTCATTAAAATCGGCGCGCCAATTGATACAAGGGCAAGGCATTGTTCCTTGGTCCCTGGCCACCGGGCGTAACTTCGTCGCATGTGAATAATAGATAGTCAGAAGATTTTAAGAACAAGTCCTGCCGGCAACATTCAGTACGTCAGAGATGCTCGAACGTGCATGTTACTTCTCTTCAACAACTTATGTTCATGCTGAATATTATGTTCCGTGTTTCTTATGTCTATCAGAGAGGAATACAATTTGACACCACCTGTGTATAAAAAAAGCAGTGGTCACGACGCTGGTTGGTAGAAATCGCCTTAGCAAGCAACATTCATTTTGTTGCCTGTTAATATTTAGGTAAAAGCAACACAATTTTTTTTTCAGCTTCAAATGACATCCACTATATTTCCAAGACTATTATCAGGCACAGTCAATTATAACAGTAATTACATGCTCGTGGCTAGCCAGCATATCAATTGGTCTGCTCAAAAACCCTGTATTAGGCTACCTGGCACTCCGAAATGAAGTGAGGGAGTAAGCTTTTTGTTTGGAACAGTTAGAGCTTACAGATGGAACCAGTCTGTGTCCTTGTTTCTAAAACGAAATTTAGGCCAAAATTACATCGATTCAGATACTATTCTGACCCCTGATCACATAAATGCGCTAGCTGGGGAAAAAAAAAAAAACGGTTGTAGGTGATATTGAAGGGAATTTCCAAACTTCCAGTAGGTTAAGTCACCGATCAGAGTGGCCTTGAAACCAGTTACTGACCAGATCTCAGCTCATTTAACGAGCACGGACCGGCCGATTCGGCCGGTCAGTGTTCGGGGATTCAAGCCACCGTGATTGTAATGCTAACTTGATCATAACAGAGTTGTGCATCTATCATGCTGAATATACATATTAAATATGAATTTCATCCATCTAAGTAGGGTATAGATATTATGCTAACAAGCAACACTAGAGCACCAATGGTGCTGTAGCTCGTCTCTTCACAATGAAATATTCGGTACATTTGTGCAGTGTGAGCTACAGCATCATTGGTGTCTAGTTTATGAGTTGAAACTGAATGAAATAACTATTTCAGCTCACAGCAGTCATATAGGTTATTTCAATTGTGCATGCAGATTATGTATATCTATTGATGTATCTTGTGAAAAACTGATTAAAACGCACTCCAAACATCATCAATTCAATGATAGATCTTGATAAACTTGGTACAACGACTTCCAAGTGAGGGGTTGCTCACTGCATGAGAAAGTTCATCTACGGGGCTCAATGTTGGTACTTGGGGTATTAAGGATGAATGCTATCGATGGCGGGTTGTTTATGGCTTCGTCAACGGTCATATGGGTTAATTATAGCCAACGTACTCATTATGGGGGTCACATAAACAGTATGCTTATTTTTAGGGAACAAATTCTATGATGAGAAGCCAGTATCATCATGGCTCCATGTTTGTTCTACACAGGATGCTCAGCAAGTCAAAGGTCATGAGGTCACTTGGGCAAGTTGCATTAACTGCCAAGTGGATTATCTTACAGATTAGATAAGTTTGTCGTATTACCCATTTATGACTCTACAAATCACAATGACTCAATAGTTAGACATTTGTGAATGATATGGTTGGAAAGCTATACACATTTTTCTCAATAATAATAAATTTTGAGTTTGCATCGAACTAATTCAAAGTTTGGGAAAACGTTGGTTCATACGCGGTATACAGTAGTTTGTTCGGTTAAAAGGAAAATGAAGAAGCAACAGTTTCGTGATCGTCGGGTTTCATATATCGGGGGTGGACGTCAATTGAAAGTTTGTTCTCACATGTTGTATTCATTACAATTAAAACTTTCACAATATTAGAAAAATAGTCATTGGCTTGTTAAGAGTTGCAAATATGTTATAGTGTTTATGCATATGGACTTGTGATCACAGTATAAAAAAAAAAAAAAACTTTTGCTTTAAAATCAGAGGCTTATCACTCTTGAATTGGGATATTTGTGACAATTGATTAAGGACAGAGTATAATCTGTGCTACTTTATTGCGTTTCGGATAGGGCGCAATACATTAGGTTTATCTGTGGTTTGTTGTAGAGAATCAACATTAAAATCCCCCATGATTACAGTAGGTAGGGATGATTTTCCTCACATGGTGATCCACATTGCTTTGTAGGGTTTAATCTAAAATGTACAGTCCATTCAGTGTAGTCACTATGCTCAATGATACAAATGTATGTGCACTGGGACAGTCTACCAAGCATATCGACCGCTACTTCTCTTGATGAGTCACCTTGACATCTGTGAACAGCTGGAAATTGCTTACGCAGTATTTCCGTCATTTTGTTGCAACCAATTCGAAATTGCCTGGAGACTCGCGTGTCACTGGTGTCCAAGTTGAGCCGATATTCGATGGAAAGGTTGTCGTTTGAGTCACGGAGTGCCTTTCCTATGCTTTTGTCATCAATTTGATCCACACTGTAGCATTTTGTTTTCATTAATGTGGTCTATGTACCTTACAACACCAGAGACATCATTAATGAAACCATAATCAACGTATACACATAAGCATAAATCTACCCCTATTTCAATATCACGAGATAAAATACTGTTTAAGCCCATTGTTATTGGATTATTGGGTATGCATTAATTAATGTATTCTTTACAGATTGGCTCACCAATAACCAGATCATGAGATGCACATAATATTTGTTACATTTGGAGATGTAACATGCTGAATTGCTCAGCATATGAGAATTGACTTTACTGTAGTTTGGAAAAAAAATGAGTGGCAGTTAGAAGGCTACCACATTGGAGGGATTGTCTTGTGTGACGCAGATATCCTCATCTGTGTTATTTCCTTCTTGTAGTCGGGTAATATCTGCGCAAATGTTCTATTATCTTCTTGTTCATTATTTCAGTCAGTTCGAAAGCAAAGAAACTGGATTTGGCCTCAGATGTTTGTAAGAGGTCCATATTCAGAATTCAGGTCTTTAAAAACCCAGCCATTCAAACACGGTCTTCGGCGGGGGGTTTAAAGCTCTCCAGCGCATGATGCTCACACCACCGAACACTTTTTGGTTTCCCATAATATGTTGCACTTTTTGGTCAACATACTTTAACATGCCTTTTCCTTCCATGGATATTTCATCAAGGGAAAAATTTATCTTAAATGATATATTTACTTGCAATGTGTTAGTTCATCAGCAGTAGCGATTTGTAGGGGGATCTCTGGCCAGCAAGTATTTGCAGAACATTATGGATTGTCGTGCCCTCAATACCATAGGCAGCTTATCAGTTGGTGCCGTAAGGAGAATGGGTGTGTCATTGCCAGGTACAGTGGTATAGTACCTCAATATGTGTACAGTGGTTCTGCTCTGATTCTGACACCAATGAAAAACACGATAGAAGAATCTTGTTCGAGGTTTAAGAAGTGCAGGGTATTTACAATTGGGATATGGGTTTTTGACGACTCCTCTTGTACTTGCATTGTTCACTACATTTCTTGGAATTTGGCATTTCAGGTGGTTGCGTGGCGTTGTCTATCTGTACCCTCTTCTGTTACTTGTGTGTAGTGCAACTATTTGACCAATTTCTCTAATCATTTTGTAGTGAGATACAGCCTCTAAATAGCTTCACAATTGTGATTGTATCGTGCTTCCTTCTGCTCAAAGTTACCTCCAAAGACTGTATTGTCCTGGCTAAGTTTTTCATCGAAGTCATTATTTTCAGTCTCTCGTCTACATGGCCACCAAATAAATTAATTGTTCTTAAAATATTTTTCGACAATCATGTCTTGTGGAGCAAACATGTCGTATTTTATTTTGGCCTAGTTCACTTTCTAAATTTCCAAGCTCGAAGTTGGAACGTTCACTAGCCCGACCATCACTGCAATCAACATCATATCACAGTTTGTTGCCTCTACTGGAATATCATAGTTCTGATCAGATTCACATCACTCCAACTGATTGTTCATGCCTCTATCTACTGATACTTTAAACAAGCAGCGAAAATCTGCCAACAATATACCGCAATGGCTTTAGGTTAGCGGCCGTTCGTCCCACGTATTTCTTCAACAGTCCCATACCCTCACTATATGTGGTTCAGTAGCATGCTGTTGACTATACTTGGTGGCTTGAGTACCATGTGCGCTTGTTCGGGGGAGAAGAGGAAAGTATTGGGGTGACACACTGTATAGACGCTTTCCCCGAAGACATCTGCAGGATGAGATGACCGCGCCTCGACTCCCGGTTCTCTGGTTGACGATATAGTTTCTTATGTCTTCCACACTGTTCTGAATATCAAGCATTGCCCCCCCCATATTTGAATTCTTTTGTTCCACGTTGCGTAAGGTTACTCATTCCTCTTTGCCCTTCAATGATATATGGACTGTATACATTGCCACATGCATAGGGGTCCAGAACATATTGTATGTCGATATTGCATTTCTATGTTCTCGAAGGAATTTTTTTGCCGTAAGCATGACTCTGATTTCACGGGGCGATCTTTTTAGGACGATTTTGTCCGATTTTCAAAGATGATCAGATGGCCCAAGTATTACGGTTCTCTGTGGTGTCAAGAGTCTAAAGCATCTCTTCAAATAACATAGTTACCTCCTCACGAATAATATTGTTAGGGTAAAATTTATTTGTTGCAGAGATCCTGATTCATCAGATAACCATGTCACTTGTAAGGGTATGAGGATTCTGTTCTTGGCAATTAGAGGTATAGGAAACCCGAATCTACAAATTCCCTTCTCGCTTCCCACGAAGGGTTTGGCATGGATATGCGTCTGCAAGTTAACCGAGTGTTTGACTATTTCGCCAATTGGACGGTGATGTAAGCTTATAAAGGACATCATTGATGAATCTTTGAATGAGATCAGATTTTTCATGCCAATTCATGTTAAGCAGGTCCTCATCTGTGTATTCTGTATTTGGGACTGGTTCTTCCAAGTATCTTCAATAGACGTATGCATCTCGTCTCGGCAGCAATGAGAATGAAAGAAACCAAGTAGGTATTCCTAATCGTCGGATCAAGGCAAAATGCTCCATCTTAGAATTCCCAGTAAGGTGGTGATATCATCTGCTTCAAAAGACCCGGAAACCTTCATCGAGGAGGAAGAATTCCTTGATGCAATCAAGGTTTTCAAATGTTTTGCTGTAAATGTCTACCATGCAGCTGTTTCTTATTCAAACTTAGAGATACTTTCTGTTTGATTAAATTGTACTACACTGTACTTTACCTTCGGTTTGATTTCGTGGCTGGTGACAGGGATAGTGCAGGAAACGCCAATTCTTCAGAATTTGGTCTTGAAATAACCCCAAATGGATGGTTTCCTTCACTTGGTTGCCAAAAACCAGATGCTACATATGGTTCGAGTCAGATCTTGGAGTGGAATGGTATCTAGAGAGCCTGTAGGTTGACAGTCATCATCCTTTATTATCCCTCCATTATCATCTTAAATCAGGATTTCACAGTAATTTCAGTAGTAATTTTCATCTACACACTGTTATTTCAGAGACAATGGTTGGGCACTATTGGTCTCTGGTCAGTCTAATGGTATCAGACCAAGAATAAGAAACTCCCCATTTCTATACAAGTGACTATAGGCACAAACCATTGGATGCCTCTGAGATAGGCTATGTCATTTCACTATGAACTGAATGTTTGTAGGGAAGTTTTGAATTTGACACGGATGGTTGGGCTTAGTCAAGATGACGGGGTAAGTATAAATTAACGTTCAAAGGTATTAGAAAACATCAGAGGTACATTCTCCTTGTTAATAAAAATGTTGCCTATTTGGGGTGCGCGGATTTTGCATGAAAGGTGTTCACAGTGCAACCAATTTTTCTCTGATGCGAACAGATTCAATGCTGCAGGCAAAATGAATCTATAGTAGTGTTAGCCAAGATAGATGGAGGCAATTTGTCAGAAATGAGATATCGACAGTTATGCATATCCAGTCCTGCTGAGTGCTACTAGCTGCCATTTCGTTTATTATTTTATTAGCAGACATGTCACTTCCTTCATACCACAGCTGTTGATACATACAACAGTGATATTCAGGACCAACTTACACGTAATTATCCCAAAATGCTTGTTGCAGTTCATCAATAGATATTTTACATGCACTATGCCTTTTTTTTTTTTTTTATAGTTCCCGAGGTTATGCATTTGATTCCCATTGGCCTCTTTCTCCCTTGCAGAATAATCTTTGCAGAATAATTTTTTTCTCACAATATCATTCTTTTCAGGTTGTCGTATTTACTTGTGTGGAATATTGCTCCATTTCTTTTTCTTGACAAAGTATGTGTGTGTGCGTGTGTGTGTGTGAGACTGTGACGCCTAGCCCAGACCCCCCCGTAGATCAAGTTCATACTTGGTATATGGGTTCATCAATGGTACATAATCCCTAATTGGTTTGGGGGTAGGTCAGAGGGAAACCGAGTCGAAAGATGTCAAAGTATGACAATCTTGTAAACGATAAGGCCAGAAAATTCCAGCGATCAGGTTGAAATTCAGTATGCAGCTTTCTCATGAGGAGTACATGAACCCTATTGTTTTGTTTTATGTGTAAATCGGGGATGGTATTCGGGGAGAAGAAATTGATAATTGGCAAATTTAGGCTTGTTAACACGATAACTGACACCCCACTTAGTTTGATCGAACTCATACTTGGTAGGTGGGATCCCCATAATGAATACATGATCCCTATTGTTTTGGGGTCAGGTAAAAAATCATTCGATAAGTCCAGCAATGCCTAGTCCGATCAGGTCGAAACTCGGTATGAGTACAGGAGCCCCTTTTGTTTTGGTGAGAAACAGGGGCAGATTATTAAGAAAAAAAATGTGAAAAATTGATAATTTGGCAAATGTTGGCTTGTTACACGATAACTCGACCCCATCTGGATGGATCAATTTCATACTGGGTATATGTGCTCCCCAGAATGAGTAATAATCCCTATTGTTCTGGGGTTAGGTTGAAGGTCATCTGAGGTCAAGAGAAGAGAGGTCATATTCTGAAAATCTTGTTAACACGATTCAAGCTCAGAATGCCAGGAAATTGGGTATGCAGCTTCTTATGAAAAGTACAGGAATCCTATTGATTTTGGTGTAAATTGGGGGTCAGATCTGGGGAAAAAAAATGGGAAATTTGAAAAAAATGTTCATTTGGCAAATTTTAGTTCGGTTAACACGAAACTCGATCCCAACTGAATATATGAAGCTAATACTTAGTATATGGGTTCTTTTTTCAGGCGACATAGTGGTCGCGTTATCAAGTGTGCGTCGTGATCTCTTGAACGTGTCACTGTGGTAATTTTCTTCTAAAAACTCTGTCCAGAAGGTGACATTGACATTAGAAGAACAATGAAGCTTGTGCATGGTTTGGGTCATCAAAGTCTAATCTAAAGTGAAAGGTCCAGCCGAAATATCCGATTGACAAAAAATAATGTATTAAAGATTATGTCAATGAAATTATGTTCCAAGTTCATAGCATGTTCGGATATGGAGTAATGAATTTTTAAAGGTTGATAATCTCTTGCTGTGAGGTTGGTACAAAGTGATATTCACATGTGTGGATTTCAATAGTCTATGACATTATAACATCGAAACAAAGTAATAATATGGCTGGACATTCCCTTAGAGAAATAGGCCAGACATGAATGGAAATATGGGAAACAATCATGTCTCAAATGACGTTGTGAACCTCACTTGAACTTTCGAGAATGTAGGCAGTTTAGCATCTGTGGGCTCCCAGAACACTGTTGTTTTACTGAATACAGACTACTGAAAATGTCCTTACAAATCACCTATGCCGTGTGCATGCCTGGCACCATGTACGGTAGCCTATTGAGGTTTACCCAACTACACCTGGGTGGATATTAACACGCATGGTGTATAAAAAAATAGATAGTCATTGTCACCATATTCGAACCCTAGGTAGCAATTTGAAGCTGACCAACATGGAAGAAGTGAAAAGAGACGTTATAAAAGATGAGTGCTTGCTTATAATCAAGCCACAAAAATATTCACCACAAACTAGTCAACAGATTTAGCCCCAGTTCAGTATGCCAGACAGTACCCATAGGACAACCAGAAGTTTTCTAAAAAAAATGCGGCGGATGACGTACACAATTGAAGGCATTCCTGAGTATGAACTACCAATTGAAATGCGTTCATTGAAAACATATGTATGATTATAGTACTTAACACCCATGTGCCGTCTAAAACGAAACCTCTCTCTTTAACTATGTTGTAGGCTAAGACGTCTGCAGTATATGAAGCTTTATATAGGCATACACAGCATCTAACACTATAAATACAGCTATACAGAACACATAACAGAACACCAATCCCCGAAGAAGGGTTATTTGCAGACAATTGCAACAGGGATTAAGGACTTAGAACAGTTATAGCCTTGTGTGGTACCACACTCCCAGGCCTGGGATTGTTAAGAATAACTTTCTAATCGCAAAAAAGTATTAACAAACAGCTGCTCCTGAAAAATCAATATTTCCAAAGAGAATTGGTGTAATGAATAGGGCAAGTCTCTAGAGGATTTGTAGCTATCACCCAAAGAAAGTATTAACAGGTCGTTGGGAAACCACAGTTGAATGATGGGTGATTATGGGATTATATTAAAGTTATATTAAAGGAGGTATTAACAAACAGGTGGTCTTAAATATACCAGAGCTTCCACTGATTTTCGTGATATCAATTAGACAATTTAAAAAAAAAAAAACCTTTTCACAACCATGAGTCACGATCCCTATGTGAGATAATAGGACTCAGATATCCCTGTAACTTAGTTCCAAACGGTACAAATTCAGCTGGATCGGGAAAAAGCGTTATGGACTTGTGTGTTTATAAGGTTTTTGGACTTCGATTATTGACTTCAGGTGACGTTTGAGCTGCACCCCAAATCGGACAAAGTTTGAAAAGTTTGAGGGAGAAATTTGCATACATTTTGCAGGTTAGACATCAAAGACCTCAGTGACCCCCGTCTGAACTTCACACCATAGATAGACCACATCCACAAACTTTTCCATACACACCTCGAACACACTTGAGAACTTTCGCATAAATTATGCAAATTAGATTTTTATGCTGAAATTACCTTGGTGAACCCGGAAAACTGGTAAATTAGAAAAATAGGAATATAAAAGTGGAGTCTTCGACCCCAAATGAGTCAGATGACCTTCGCCTTACCCCGAAAGTGATAAGGATTCATATATAAATATGGGAAACCCACATACCAAGTACGAACTTCAACCATCCAGGTTGGGTCAGGTTATGCTCTTCACAAGCTAAAAAGGCCCAAAATTTTCCATTTCCTTCCCGAAATGACCCCTTCTTGCACAACCAAAAACAAAAGGGTTTTCGTATCCCTAAAAGCAGCTAACACAAAGCCTCAGGCATGATTGATGAGGATTAAAGCATCCGGGATTATCCTTCACAATATTGTCGACTTTTGACGTCTAAATACCTCAGATGACCTTTGACCTGACTCAAAAAATCTGCGCATCGTGTTTTTTTTTTTTTTTTTTTCTACATATATGTGAACCCAAATACAAAGTTATGAGCTCTATCCATCTAGGTGGGTCAAGTTATTATTCTCTTTCACCAAGCCAGGTGCAATACAAACCATACATACATACATACAACACGTACACGTGCGCCCCGGGGGGGGGGGGGTTGGCTATACCCAGTGGGCAGCGGGGTACGTGACGGCACAGCTCTTTATAAGAGACGTTCGCGGAAGCCTTACTGCTAAGATCGATGTTCGTGCGACTTGAGAGGAGGTCGGGGCACTCTCAGTACGGCTAAGGTAGTCGTCGTGCGTACGGGCACTACGAAGAGCCGGCTTACACAGAGTCAGTACAAGGTATACGAACCTCGTGCGTACAGGTACCACCAATAGTACATTGTTTCGCTTGGTTTACGGGCAGCCCCGCGGGGGCTGGCCACCCAGTGGGCAGCGGGGCGTGGCGGCACAGATCCTTTCCTGCTAAGTTTCGATGTTCACGCGCGTCCGAGCAGAGGTGGGAGAAGCATCTCACGTAAGCGCGAAGGTAGTCGTCATGCGTATGGGCACCCCAAAGCAGCCAGCTCACACAGAGTCAGTACAGGCAAAGCCCTAGCGACTCTCCATGCGCTAAGGGATCTGGCTGCCTCGAGCGCGCCTGATGTCACGCCTGGAGCACGCGCGCCCCGCGGGGTTGCCACCCAGTGGGCAGCGGGGCGTGGCGGCACTGCTCTTTATAAGAAAGTTTGCGGAAGCCTACTGCTGAGTTCCGATGTTCACGTGCGACGAGAGGAGGTCGGGGGTGTCGTGCCTCTCACGTACGGCGCTAGGGCTAGTCGTCCTTCGTACATACATACAAAAATACATATAGATATATATATATATATATCTATAATATATATATATATATATATATATATAATATATATATATCTATATATATATATATATAATATATATATATATATATATATCTATATATATATATATACATACATACATACATACATACCTACATACATACATACATACATACATACATACTACATACATACATACATACATACATACATACATACATACATACATAGATACATACATACGAAAGGACGGACTGTCATGACTGCATAGAATCCCCGACAACCGTTGAGGAAACAAAACACTGCAGCACACCAAAGTCAAGAACACAATAATGAACAATACCCGAATAAACAGTGAACGGAATGTTATCATAAACGTACTCGCATGAGTTTCCTGTCTAGAAGATGCCTATGAAAAACAATTTTATGATTTTAACGATTATGACTGTAGTCGAAGAAGACTTTCCAGATACCATTTGACACTAGTATAGTGCTCCAGCAAAGTACTCTCAAGCCTGGTAATAAAACTGGATAGGATTGATTTTAGCAAAACTCATTGTATCTACGACGTTCTCACATCCCTCGATAAACCTATTACATAGACGACCAGGTCAATAATATTATGAGTGACATTTCTTCATCCTGGATGCAATAGCTGTGACCTCATTTGGTATGCAGGATATTAATAATGTGATGGGGCCCGAAATGCCGAAAGTGTTTGTCAGTTTTTGAAATAACTGATGAAACATAATCTGGAACTTGCTTCAGCCGCCAAAGCATCTAGTATCACAAACCGTGTGGTTTTGAAGATTGATTACTGAGTGGCCATAGGAGCCAAAATTCATTGAACTGTTTGAAATTGAAAGTTTTTTTCCTTGTACGAGCAGCTTTTTTTTGCATTTTGTGTGTGTGGCATTTTTCATCGATGTTAAGGATTGGCCACACTCCACTAGAGTTTTTAAAAGGGTTAAAAGTCATCTAGTAGAGCATTGGAAATCTGTGATGTGTAAGGAAGAATCAGAAAGTACAGAATCGACACAATTTCATAGCTACAGGCTGATAGAATGACAAGAATTGCTCGTCGGGAGGCGAACAATATGCGACGTATTTTGTTAGGATTTTAATCAAATAGAGAGAGTCCATGGAGAAGACACATTTGTTATCAGTCGCAACCCTTCTATAATGTGTAGCAATCCTAATGTGTAGATTTTGTTGAATATGTGAATATATAAGGCACATTGTTGCGGACTTGTTTTTAGATCTCAAAGAGAGTTGAGTACATAATATACCTCACTAATCAAACCTTGCATGCCCACAGCTACATTATCAAATAGTGTAGAATATCAATTCATAACTAGGACACGACGCACGAGTCGATCGAGTTGGTCCCTAAATGTAGCTCTATGCATTGTGATCGAGGACAGTTTTAGGACGACAATACATCAGTTTTTTGTCCTGGTGACCGATGCTAGCCTTCGTTCTGAATTGATAATAATCGAACAAGAACGAATCAATAAGTTTTATCATATCATTTAATGCACAGGGTGAAAGGTTTGGGACAGGCTTGGGCAATGTGGTGCAGGGTGATCCCCATCTGGCGTCAGCACATAGGTTCCATCCGCAGAGGCCATAAGTGAGGTGACAGGTTCAATACCCCAAATCTGTCAATAAGGCACAATAGCCTATTTGTATTGATGAATGCCTAATGACAATTAAAGGCTTAGGCACAATTGGTGTTGCGTTTGTTTTGTTGTTTTCATATTCCCTCTGAAAAACTAGGCAGCTTGTCAGGCGAACGCGCGGATACATTGTAGACTGTGGAGCAGTGATCTTGGGCTGCACAACCCTATCCCCAGCAAGTATACATAAGCCTTCCAGTCAGCGACATCAGGGGTGTAGGAACCAGGGTAGAGTGAGTCACTAGGCCCAAAAAACTGTAGATGAGCGGGAATATCAGTCCACAGAATACCTTTGCTGAAACTAGGGGAAACCTCATTTTCATAAAGTTAACATCATCCGTGATTCATGTTGTTCTCATTTCTCGATCCGAAATCAGTATGTAGCTATCATTATGAGGAATTCAAAAACTCCATTGCGAGATGAATTTTTGGTGTAGATTGGGTGTAACCGAGCGATTTGGCTATGTCAACACTGATTTTATCATTGTTGATCATGACATATCATACTGGGCCTGCATTCGTATAGTAGAACCAGGGCAGTTTACATATGTCGGGCCAACATTCATTCGAAAAGCAAGTGAGGTTTACATGATAACTTCAGAAAATCAATTTCCTCGATCACAGTCAGTACAGTGACAGATGCTTTCACTCCTACCTTAATGAACAATTCGACAGTTTCTCGCACATGCTTCTAGAAAAAAAAGACAAATATGTTCGAAACATCGTGATACACTAATTTTACACCAAAAATGTTGATCTTTCTGATATTTTCGAACCCAAAGGTCACATGGGCTAATTTTGATATCCCAAAAGACAAGAAAATGGCACGGGAACAGAGCGGGCCAACGAGTGGAATCACATGGATACTATGTTTGTATGTTGAATATGCAAGCTTCACTTCATGATTCCGTTCTAATGCAGTGGCTTTATACAGCGAACCATTGCAAATACCGTATGATAAACATGTGTCGGACATCTGGGGCTTTTAATCTCTGGTCCGGTTATAGGGAAATGTGATAAGGAGTTTATGATGATGAACAGACACATCACTCTTCTTAGGAAGTCAATGTGGCAATACCTTTACTTATCCACTGTTTTTTTACTACGGTTTTGCTCTATCTTTCTCGCTTCAGAGCGTGCGAGTCGTCGTTTAAAGGTTAGTTAGGGTTATATTTTCTTCTTTTTGGGTTGAAACAGACCGGAACTCGTTTGTAGGATACCATTCTTAGCATGTAGTGAAGTTCACTTTAGCCTACTTAGCTGGCCACCCTCTCTACACAGGACAGCAGTTCTCCTGCCCTGCTGGGCCCAGTGAGCGGTTGTGCATCATAGTAGACCAACATGTGAAGTCCTTTAGCATTGACTCCACCCGGAACGGAGGTGACATTCTAATTGATCCCAACAATGGACTGATCTGCATGGCTCATAGTCCCACAGGGTAACTGGTGCATCCTTAGTAGGACCCCAGAGCGCAGCAGCATATACCCCATAGGAGCAGAGTAGTATATACCCCACAACGCAGGCTATTGGGACACACAGGGCTGCATTGAATTTGTGCAAGCCTTGGATTGCATAAAAAGAGGGAGATTTCGGGTCTCAGGCATCAATTCGTCTCTGCTGGCCAAACAGATAAGACCTGAAAAGGCTCTGCAGCCAAGCCCCGATCTGGGCTCTGATCGAATGCTGGGAGAAAACACCAGTGGAGGGACTGGGCACAGCGAGGACGGGCTGGGTGGAGAATCTCTGTGTACTTCCTGTGTACTTACTGCCTGTATTGAACCATTATCGTAGAGAAGATATACAAGTAGTCGTTATAACTCAACTCACACCACCGCTCTTACTGACTGGGCGTCTACTGAGCATCCAGAAGTCTTCGTCCAGCCGCCAGCCTACCATCAAGAGCTGGGTCCGACTTCCCACTACGACTGCACTGTCCGCAAACCTAGCCGGACCTACCGACAGGCGATAGGACCCCCCACGACGACCGAGGCCCACCCAACACACCGGCGCCCGCCTCCTAGTAGACTCCCCGCAGGGGACTGGCAACACTGTCCAGGGGACGCACAGTACTGCCCCCAACCCCTCCCCACCCCAAAGAGCACTCCCTCCGTGTTCGTTAACAGACACACGTGCCTCCTGAGGGTTGTGTCTTCAGAAGGGCGACCGCCCGGGTTAACGTTTCCGTCTGTTCTAGGTGGGCTCGGAACCACTATTGCAGACAATGGAATGTTTTACTGGTCAGCCCGTGATATCGATACTGTCCGAGAACCCTAACTTGTTCTATTCCCTTACTAATCCTCGCAATAATCGTTAACATTTTTTAATTCACGCTGATTTCGTTGAATCGTGTAATTTATGACCTTATCGTTGAACTCTCCAACAAGAGGGTATTAACTGTGACGGTAGAGCGAAGAATCCTCGTCGTCCAATGGTTTGAATTTTGGCGGGCAGTTGTAACTCTGTAGATGAAAGTATGTGTTTCGATGGCGCTTAACTCGCCAATCTGTACACACTGGATTTAGGAATTTCCAAGTGGGAATGTGAACGGTTTTGTCCTTTTTGGTTGTTTTTTAGCATATAACTTCATCGAGACAGATGTCGCATATTTGGGACTATCCACATTTATTATCCCCTGTTAAGTGTTGGATTAAAAGGTTTTCTAACCTGACTGATAATAACACCGTGCTTTACTTAATACGCATTTATGATAGTCCCCCTGTCAATTCTTCACTAACATTTCAACAGGTCCTGGTATTCCCAAGATCCTCCACTTTTTGATGGGCAAGTTCAACTATTATTTGTTAAGGATATCAGGCTCCGAGTTACTGCTGACTTCCGACGTTTTGCCGAGAAAATCTAGTAAAGTTGTGGATTGGAAGGAAATCCTATGTAATTGTATCAGGGGAACCTATTCCGACTCGTTTCCCCTCACGTACCTGTTTACATTATTATGCAAAGTTTCATTTCTTCCATACCATATTGGGAAGTTTAAATTTTCACCTTGTAATCTTCTACTTTGATCCCATTTGTTCGTAATCACAATCGGGTTTGTAAGCAGATAGAGAGGGACTAATAAATGAGGAAACAATGCAAAGAAGAAAAAGCAGTTGACTTTCTGGGGTACTGTGGTACTTTCTGGGGGATACTGGGGTTTGTTTACGACGGCGTATTTGCAATAATCTCGTCATGTCGGCAGAGAACAATCACATATAACCTGACCTGACTTGTTTACATTTCTTGGAAAAAAGCGTCGTACTAAGAACAAAAGGCTTTGTTTGATACAACGGAGGTTTTTCTTACTATAAAGTTAGGAGAATCTTGGCATACTTTCTCTGGTTCCTCGTCTGATTGAGATCGGGTTTCAAAATTCATCAAGCCATCCACCAAACGTTTAGGTTCTGGTCTAACTGGATTCCCGAAGGCAGATGAGAGATAACCCTCGTGCGTTTTTCTCTTATGTCGTGGGAAGTAGAAAGTCAATAGCCTATTGGTCAATTGTCAGTTCCGATTCGGGTAATACACCAGCGATAGTCAGGGATGGCTAGCGTCGTGATAACTATTTTTCGCGGCGTCGCACTCAGAGAACTTGGATAATTTCAGCCACTTCGTGGTTGTTGGGCCCTCATAATAGGATTTGGTAATATGGTTGTTCGCCTGATTGATAAAGGAAAACGGCCGGAACTCAAGAGTATTAAAGCTCCTGGCCCAGACGGAGTTTACCCCTTCTTAAGAAATCTTTTGGCCGACGGGCATTTGCCTGTTCCAATCAGCTGTATTAAAAAAAAAAAAAAAAAACCTCACAAGAGGTGTGTTGTTCCGGATGATTGGAGGAGAGTGAACGTTCATCATACTTTCAAGAACGCAATCGGTCTCTCCCTCGTAATTACAGGCCAGTGGAGTCTACTACGTTGTCTGCACGGGGTTGAATCCATTATTGGATCATAATGGTCTATTTTTTTCAATGAGTATAAACTAATCGGGGTTCTCAGCATGGTTTGGGAAAACCCGTTTAGCGTTTGACTAATCTCTGGGAATTTATGGAGATTGTCACTGTTTATTGACAACGACAGTGCTGTTGATATAATGTTCCTAGACTTTTGAAAAGTTTTGATTGGTCCGTGGCTTAATGGGGAACACGTGTTTTGTCATATGGGCACTCGTGTCTCGGCAAAAGGTCACCAATGGTGTTTCCCCAGGTGTCGGTTCTCGGGCACTACTTCTTGGCATCTCATGACTACTTGAAGATCGTTCGGTCGTGCATTCATATTGAACAGTTACGATACTGAGTTTTTTATCCCAGGTTGCTTCGAACGAAGATGTTTCAATTGTTCAGAGGGCTCTTGATTATGATCGCCAAAGGGTCTTTCCCGATTGGCATATGCTCGTATGCCGATAAGGCACATTAATGTTTGTTCCCACAATCGTTAACGCTTCTTTAGTTTATAGCCAAAATAAGGTAATTGGAAAGGGCAGGTAATTGGAATCCTTGGTTGATTAGACTTAACTACTTCAGTTTCCTCCCTGATAAAGATATTGTTGTCAGATTTTTTAAGCAATTGGTAAAACCTTACTGATGGAGTATTCTGGTCCAAGTGAATGGGAAACGTTCCGGGTGAGGGCTACTAGATTAATTCCCCTGTCGTAGATATTTACCTTAGGTGATATGGATTTGATTCACAGGTTTTCAAAAATTGTTTGGATTTAGAGGTCTTTTCGTTCACTATTATTTATTCATTCAATGTTACCACCAATAGGGGTTGATTGCTTAAGCTTCGTGGCAACCGCGCTGTAAACTTGGTATTCGTGAATATTTCTTCTTTGCAGAGAGTTATAAATGATGGATAGCCCCTCCTGGTCCTGTTGTTGTTCTGTCTAAGATTGTGTGAATGCATTCATTCACAGTCTGGAATTAATTTTCAAGAATTATGGGCGGATTCTATAGGCATCTGGGTCATTCTCCTCTTATGGGATGTTGTGGCTCTGAGGCCTTTTATGAGGATTTATTTATCCTCTAGCCATTTCTAACCCCAACCCCTCACCCCCCCCCTCACCCCCCCCCCCCACACACACGTTTGATCACAGGCCATTGCCACCGGTATCGCCGGAAAATAGAGGAATTGGTAGAAGATATATCCCTCGCCCTCACCGCAGACGATGACCTTACGAATCAGCCACTGGCCATCATGATTCTTTAATTAATTAGTCCATGTCCGATGTAACTAACTATGATCTGCTCAAGTTCATAATAACTCGTCAACACAACATGTCAATAATATGTTAAAAAAATCATCAGACTCTCAGCGTTCGTGTATATCATACATTAAATAGAAGTACACAGAACTTTTTAATTTATTATAGTATCGTACACATTGCGTCATCAGTACAAGGCAGGTTCAATTTATTCTGTTCTCGTAACCCTTTTGTGATTCACAAAAATCAGACCTAAAACAGAATTATGTTATAATTGAACACTATTGACATAAAATTATGTTTCATTCTCATTATTTCGAGCCAGGACCTCAGGCATGCGGGCCGGACTATCGCTTGTACATGTAGAAACTTGTCCTCCGGGCTCATGAAGGTGGACTGTAGCTCCCGTTTCCCAAACGTCGTCGTTTCGCGTTTTCCCAGAATCTACATCAATCTTGTAAGTCAATAAATGGATACTTTTCTTCAAAGCCTGAAGAATGGGCGAATTGTCTGGTTCGAAAATCGCGGTTTGATTTTTGAGATTTTTCAATAGTCGTTTTGGAAAAGTGTGAAGCATGGTCTTTTGTGAAAAATTCATATTTTTTCTGCTACGTAACGAATTCCGACAACGGAACGAATGAATGTATTCTCATATTATATTACCGGTAATGCTTCAAAAGACCTCGTCACTACCCGAAATGGAATTAAATCCCGTTTTTTCTAACATTCGTCACTATGCGGAATGTTTTTCTATTGTTTTCCACGACAGTTTGAATAGTCAGTCATTTACTCTGAATCGCGTATTGACGAATCCTACATTCGTCACTACGCGAATAGGGAACAGGCTTTTGGACAACAGATATGTCCATGTGACCGCACACTTCGCCACTATGCGCCAAAGGAAAATGTGCTCTATGGAAAACTAACTAAAATGCTGTCATTGACTTTCAAACGGAAAATGGTCGAATCTTGTTCGTCACTTCGCAAAATGGAATTTGGCACAAAAAGTACTCTCAGGAAAACCCGACTGTGCATTACGTGAAAACTGAAAGTGGACGACTCTTGGACTGGTGGATCCACGTTTGTCATTAGATTGTATGCACCAAAATCAGTAATATCTTTCAATTTCCAAACTGACAAAATGAACATTCTGCAATACGCGAAACAGGGACACACTTGTGTTCTCTCGGGAGAAATTCCAAATGGATATTGTTTATTATTTGAAT
The DNA here is from genome assembly GCA_026419785.1 of Sclerodactyla briareus. NCBI lineage: Eukaryota > Metazoa > Echinodermata > Holothuroidea > Dendrochirotida > Sclerodactylidae > Sclerodactyla > Sclerodactyla briareus. Next base: position 79,409 of record JAODTK010000467.1, read on the forward strand.
GTTCCGTTCGGTTGATATGTATAATGTGCTGCATGTGCCAACGGAATGTGCCTGTTCATCTATGATATTTGAAGGGGCAGAAACGTATTAATATCGGTAACACCCTACATGGAGCGCAGTCTTACCACGCTAACAATGAGCTCTTTCTAATTTATTCAACTTCCTGCATATGTACCATATAATGCATTTTTTCAAACACAACCATTCCTCCTGCCACGGCAACTACAATGAAATACTCCTTGTTGCACAGAATTTTCGAATTTAGCCGCGTGGGATCTTACCCAGCGATTCTGCTCCTGACAGCCACGATTGGAAGAAGTGTAGTTACATTAATTAACCTTTGTAAACGACAACATTTGCTCATATATATATATATATATATATAGATATATTATTAGATATATATATTATATAATATATATATGATATATATCTATATATATATATATTATATATTATATATAGATATATATATAATATCTATAATATATATATATATAGATATTATATATCTTATATCGATATTTATCTATATATATATATATATATAATTATATATATATATATATTATCTATATAGAAATATACGATCTAATATATCTATATATATATCCCATTATCATCAGAGGCAGGCAACGCAACTATCCACGCACTTCATAGTAACTGTCACCAATCAACTTTTCACACAGAACTACCTAGAACAGCTTGAAATATAATTTTGTTAAATCTTTGCACATTAGGAGAATAAGAGCTTTGTTTATAACTTCAAAACCGACCCAAATCCTGGCAGCATCCCACACACTCACACGATCTGACTTTACAGAGGACCAGTAAGTACATGTTAGTATAACGTCATATTTGCCTGCCTTTTTCCTGTTCTGTTTGGGGAAATTGTCCTATCTTTCTTATGTCTAGTCTGCTAGTCTGCCTGCCCCTGCTTGTCTCTAGGTTACACGTAACAAAATATAATATTGTAGCGGCGCCGCCTCCGTCCACTTGACACTAGCTCAGTAAAAGTTATTTTCCTACCCACTGTGTCTTTCCTCGCCTTTTCGATCACTTCTACGAAATCCTCTAGTCTCGGACTCAACGTAAACGAGTGGAAAACTTTTCTCACTGCCGAAATGCCACGGGTGAATCGACACATGTCAACTACAGTCGTTGCTGTTTGCGCGCTTTATTGTCTGAACACAAATGCAGAGAAACAACAAAAACAAAACTGGCAAGAGGAATGACATGCGCGTGGCGTAAGGTCCAACAAGATTTAGGTCAACAAGATTTAACCAGCCGCCGATCCACAAGATAATGGAAGGATTAACGATATAATTTCGAATAAAAAAAATGACAATGTTCCGCTACAATCTATTGAGAAAACGAAATATACCGAGATAGTGAGTGGCCATACTATGAATAGATTTCCAATTAGCATAGGTACGGGAGATCTGTTCAAATAGGATTTTTTTTCTTGTTTTTTTGTTAATTTCATGAATGACCATTGTTTTGTTTTCATCATTCTACAGAAGATTTGGGTACAATGGCTTCAAAAGCATACCAACAGGCTTCTTCGCCAAAACGACAAAACTAACAATTGCGTAAGTTTGCGAGAATGACATTGTTCCGGACAGTCGCTAAATGTCAACGTAGCTCCAAACGATAAGAATATTTATCATTTGTTGGAGTTAACGGTGATTTTCAATAACAAAGTGAACATTTTGTATATAATTGAACATCTCTACTCTACAGATGGAAATAGCCGCGAGATTTGCATAGTCAATTTCGTTTGAAGAAAACAAATCCAGCAGCCAGACGGGCGTTGCCGAACTGCATGTGTTCAATGAGCCCATATTGCTCATATAGTAGCTTAGTTAGTTTAGTGAGGGAAGGGGGTGAAGAGAGAATCTTCATGATGCCCCTGGTACCACTAAACCAAGAAAAAAAAAAAAAAAAAAAGAACTCGAAGAACGCGTCCACCATTCCTGAAAAAAACAATCGAGACTGTTCTTGAGGGCATTGATACTCTCTAGACCAAACACCATTTCAGAGAGAATGTTCCACTCATTATTCACTCTGTAGGAGACAAGGCGATCGCCCCCAGTGTTTCGCTTGGTTGCCACAATAGATTGTTATTCCATTGCACCATGGCACAAAACCCAAATTACAAAGCATTCCGTGCGGTGCTTAAATTTTGGTGTATAGCAGATAACAGAAACAGGCCTACAATAGTGTCCAATTTCAAATTCGAAGGGACTGAGCATTGACCATGTTTACTAAAGGAGATAAGTTTCTTTAGAAAGAAATGTGATCGAATGGGACCTTAGTTAGGGCGAATAGTCAAAACTCAAACTTCCGATGACCCATTTTCTCACTTTGAATATCTCAGCACCAATAGTGTACCACTCTTAAGTACATCTCATGGGAATTCAACAAAACTGAACTTGTTGCGTGAAAGGGAGCAAGTTATACACACTGCATAACCCGCAGTGACTCAAGTCAAGTCAATGTTAACATTTTTGGGGACTACAGGGTAGACATACCCATTTCTGCCAATCAAGCTCCATGAAAATCGAAACAAAAAACTTTGAAAATTTGGAATAAACCTTGTCAAAATAAACACAACTGAAGACCCAGTGTCCTCCAATCTATGTAAAAAAAATGTTGGAGAGTAATGGCAAGCCATACTACCAAGTTTCATGAAAATGGCAAACTTTTTTAAAATTAGGCCTAAATATGCAAAAAGCATATGTTATCGCTATACTTCTAAAAATCCCCCCATCAGCTCATCTACTTTTGTATCCTGCATCTATGTGCCCAACCCAGTCATCATTCACCACGATTCATCCGCAATCTGTAACAAGCATAAAATTAAATTACACAAAAAATGCTGATACCTTACTTAAGTATTGCTTTTGTGACCAAAATCTAATCCAGATCGTGTTCACCCCAACTCTAACTACAATATTAAAATTTAATCAAAATCGTTCTTACCATTTGCAGAGAAAATCCTGTAATGAGGAAGTGGGAAACCCATACATACCTACACGACCATACATTATCATACATAACTTACATACATACATAACATCATACATACATAACTACATAAATACATATATTACCATAATTAATAAATAATACATACATACATAAATACACACTCATACACGACAGAGTATCGCTAAGTCTCTCCTGAGCTTTGTTCAGGTGAGTAAAAGAAAAGAGTACTCCCGCATATTCTAACCGTTGCACGTTTGCGACGGAGCTTCAGACGATACTTCTAATTAGTGGTAACAATGGAAACTTCCAAGAAGTGTCAAAAGAAAGACTATTGGAACCTGGACAATTTTGAAAAACCGGAATCAAAACACCTCCAATTCGCATTAGTCCAAATACGTCAAACAAGACGTTTCAATTCTTTCCTCAATATGACAAAATCTCGTAGACACTTAACTAAGTGGTAGCGCTCCTTCGTCCGTTCTTAGTTGACCAAATTACCTTGAGGAGATGAGAATCAACACCTGTATTGACTACTCCGTTTAGGTTCACAACGGTTTAAACAACCTAACAACAATATCTTTATAGGGAAAACCTAAATTAGGTATTGAATCCAATCACCTTTTTAGCAGCTCTGCAAAAATGTTCCAACGTTCGAATCGAATATCACACCAAGAACCTTTAATGTACTGCATGAATATCTTGACATTCAACTAAACGGAGCGTTGTCATTGAGTTAATCGATATGCATCGCTTTGATTTTTCAGGTGTTAAAAAAAGCCAATCGTGGTCGTCCCGACACCTTTTTTACACTGGAATGCGAAGAATAATCCTGAAAGTTGTATTTGCTTTCCTGGTGCATCCATCCTTTTTTCGTCATGGCGCTGTAATATATTTTATTATTTATTAATATTATTACTATTAATATTAGTAATATTTTCCCTCCTATTAATAATAATAATATTATTTAATATGATGAGTTTTTAGACTGCCTGTGTATGTCAGATACATAGGATATCATTATTACAACTCTGTGCCGCTTTATTCCGTTTCATCGAGCTCCTAAAAAAAAGATACATGGCGGGCAAAACCTTTAGTCACTAGTATGCGAAATGTTTGCAACAAATAATGCGCGTCTATCACCCAGGGGTTTTACAGGATTTAAATCACCCGTAATGATTTCTTCGAAACAGTCCCATTATGTGCCGTATATATTTTTAGAACAGGGATTATTACACAATATGGAAGTACCGTTTTCATTTCATGGATGTTTCGACATCGGCGGCAAAAGGAGTTTATTTACGAGTTTCTCTCCGAGCCATGCGTATATGACGTCGCTTCAGAGTAAGCCTATGTAAGGGGGAATTGAATAAATTTCATACTTATCCCATTGTATATCAAAGAACTGCTGCATTCATACACACATCTAGGTCTCTTGTTGTTCCGCGACCGCACAAAACCATGCGATCGTAACTTTTGCTTAACTGGCATCGTATCACTGGAATGCTCTTCCCATTACCATTAAGGGTGTAACATCTGTTACAAGTTTCAATCACATTTTAAAAACGCATCTCCTCAACCAAGCTCTTTCTGATTTGTAAAGCGATTTAGACCGTGCTCCTCCTTGGGGATTGATTCAGCGATATATAAATACCTATTATTATTATCATTATTATACGCCGCGTACTCAAATATGGAGTTGCGCAGATAGGTTATGTTACATAAATATATGAAAGCATCTGCCAGCTCATACTCGTTCTCAGGATGATGTACTCGTTCTCATGTGAATGTACTCACGCTACAAGTGTAGTTTATATGCTACTATTTAAGCCTCACGTGGTCTTCACAATACTTCTATACATACTTAATTTTGCACTTACGAATTTTGGGGAATCGCCATGATGGCAACATGTCCAATCCAAGCCAGGTCGTTATATTAACTGGATTGAGAATTTAATTTAATGTGCTTGATCAACTGATGAGAATATTTTTTTTTTCCCCCATAGCCGATCAAACCGTCCGTCCATATGTTCAAACAGACACTTCTTCTGCCCATAGTTTTGGTGAAACGGTCGGCAATATATCTTATCAGTAATCAAATGTTTGTGTTAAATGTAATACATAGGGTAAAGCTTATTACGAACGTTTCGGTGTTATACGAAGGCGTATTAATTTCTCCTGCACTATGTGATGCTCTCATTTTCCCAATGATTTCTTTTTTTTTTTTTTTCTTGTCTTTTTTTTTTTTTTAACCCGGCTATGGATTGTATGAGTCTCCAGCTCTTCGTGTGGACCATAGTATGTCGTAACGGTCCGTCATGTTTTGTGGGCAGGTCAAATGTCACCTGGGGAACAAACACCAAGGCGATCAACTAATCACCTCGGGTTTTGTCGTTCTGATTTGATAATAGTGTAAAAAAATAATAGTTAATAGGTAATAGGATCCGAGTCGGCCAGTTTACTGCCTCTCGATCCAACTCTTTTGCAGCGTATGACTCGATCCGACTGAGAGGCTAACTTTGTTGCGTAACAAGAATGCTCACAATGAAGTAGGGGGCGTATGTAATATTTCGAAATAGGCTTGTCTAAATTGATTTTATTGCATTTTCCGGCTATTTCAAATATGCTGAATTAAAAAAGCGAGGGTTCCATTTTTCCGACATGGTTTTGGCGGCCATTCGGGAATCGCAAAATGGCTGCCATCCATTATAGAAAAGTGATCCTAACTCTCCCATTTTATACCACCTACAGACTGGTATAGTGACTAACATAATGTTGTCGGTGCGGTGAGAGGGTAATAACACAATCACTCAGACTACATGGCGACCATCTTGATTATTTGAATATGGCCTTCGTTTCCTGATAGCACCTGCTATGGGGACGGTACTTCAGTTAAAAGGCTTACCTTGAACATGGTGGTTTTGATCTTAGTACTCTGTAGATGTAATCAGGCAGCTCTCTGGGATCAGAGATTAGTTCAGGGATAAGACTAAGTGTTAGCAATTACGGAAAGTATATGCTGAATCTTACAGCGGCTGGGTTCACGACGTAATAATACATAATATTATAACAAGGTAAACCGACAATGGTAACAATTGCTCTGAGCAAATGGCGTTCAGTTGATCCTAGAGAGGCCGATATTTCCATATTCTGATTCTATTTTTCTTGTCCTTTTCTTATCCTGAATTTTGCATAATCTACGTGGCTTAACTTATGTTTAGGAGGGAGGGGGTAAGGGGGAACGGACCGCATGCGTTTTCTACTGCTGAGTCGGTAGTCAATTATGTTATGGTCACGCAAACTAATAGCGGTCATTACCGATTGGAAATAATTGCCTTCTAGTCAAGAGAAACAATTCCCAACTCCTCTATAGGACTACCTACTACATAAGTAAACTGGGATATAGGCTAATCTGTACTATTTACAAACATCCATATTATGGGTGCCAACTGGCATTACACTTCTGTAACCGAACGACCCCATTTGATTTTAGAGTGACTCGTACTAATAACCATGCATTCCCCCTGCAGTCCCATTCTTGTACAACCATATCCTTGTAATGTTTCCTTGCTCCTATCAGGCCAAAAACAAAAGTTGCCACTGGTAACCCCACTCGACCACCCCTTCATTTATTTCCGCCAGTAAGATGTAAGCAGCGCTCCAAGATCTGGCGTCGGTAGTTTCGGATCCGAATCCTCCTTTTCATCATTTTCCTCTAATTCGGTTTTTGTTTTTGTGGCCTACTCGTTGACAGCTAACCTATGCGACCACGTTTCCCTCGGAGACGTTTTTTTCAGGCCGCGCTGTTTGGTATTCACATGGGCTAGGCTCTAGCCGACGTACAAGACCTAGCTGGGCTTTGCCGACCACACTGTGTTGCCACTTAGGAGGAGGCCCTTGTTATAGCCTCTCGCTCCTGTTTTAGTTATAGTCTAGCCCTTTTTTTTTTGGTGTACCCCCCTCCCGCGGCTCGTTTTCTTTCTGCCCTCAGTGTTAGAACGGAAGGCCCTTTCACCTCCGTTTTTCCTGTTAGGCCCTCCGTTTGTCAGCATGACGCTAAACCGCGGAGGGGTCATAAAGGCCCAGCGCTCCGGGTGAGCCCCCGAGACGTGATCTTGGTCTGGATCTAGTGTGTCGGGCGGCGCTGGAAAAGCTCGGAAGAGACACCCCAGCTCCTACTTCCGACAGTTCGCCTCGGACCCGTCGGTCAGCGAGTTGGCTGTAGCACAGCAGCCGTGTAACAGCTGGGCAGAGCCGTGGGTTCCTTGCTGCATTGCGGCCAGGGAAGTCACACCTGCCGCGGAACCCGTGCCCTGGGCGTGACAACTTTAGTTGGCCGGACCTTACTGGCTTCCCGAGCTCCGAATAGCTTCCCAGGATATCGACGGCGATCCGCGAGCAGGGGAATCAGCTAACCAGGAATGGAGGGTTTATCCGGCTTCGCGCTCTGTCGGCACGGCTCCCCTGGATCGTGGACAGTTGTCTGCCAAGAACCGTTCCAGGAGCAAACCCGCAAGATGTCTCGTGCAGATTCCAGCCACGTCAGCAGCGGCTCTCTCTGCGATGTTCTGCGGCAGGACGTTCGAGCTAGCGGGTTTGATCAGCAGGCGCTGTCGGGCAGGGTCTAGCTAGAGTTTTTATCCCACGCGGCTCCAGCTTTCGGCTAGCAAGCTTCAGGACTCTCGGCGCTGCTGGAGGATGACCCGGGAGTGGCCCTCCCGACTCGCAGTATCTGTGGTCGTTCCCTTCGGGGTGGTCGCAGACATATAGGATCCTTAAGGAGTGCATTGTCAGGACACATGTGGCAAGAAGATATCCACGTGAGGGCCGCACCGGGGTACATCGATCCCGGCTGAAACCTTCGAATAGGCGGCTACCGTTTTTCGCCGCACTATCGGACACGACCAGTCTGCACCTCCGAAGTTGAACTCCAAGTCGAAACTCCTACCCTTAAACGCATGCTAACGAGGCTTAGAGGGCTTTATTCCAGTGCGGCTGAATGCCGCAGAGCTATGAAGTCATCGCAGGGAGAAAATGGACTTCGCACCAGCAGTCCGCGGTTCGTGTCTTCGACGTGGGAAGGAGAACCTGATCCTCCGTGTTTTTGCTTCGCCCAGACGAGGGCCATTGCTCGTTTGAAGGACTTGAACATCAAAGGACCAATCAACCAGTTCAGGACCCTCGTTAAGAATTTTCTAATGGAACTACCACCAGTTGGGTGGAATCAGAAGCCGCAGTGATAGTTGCTGGAATTATAACATTCTGAACAGACCGCCTAGATTTGTGTTAAACAACTGACGCCCACTTGAGGGCGCCATGCCTGATCTAATCCTCAACGTAATTTCCCGATCCGAACAGGACACAACGATTCCCTTACGCACGAAAACAAAGCCACTAGGTCAAATGGGTTCGTTAACCTGTGAAAGCCCGTGAAGTTACGAACAGCTTGTGGAGCAGTGTTTCGCGCATTTTCCGACAAGAAAGTGGCTTATTTGAAATCCAAGATGGCCGCCTTGAAGTTTCGTTGACGGTAGTGTCATCATTAGATCCGTGTATGAACAACATTAGTTAGCCACTAACATCATGTCTGTAGGCGCGCTATATTAATAAGGTTATGACCATTTTCCAGGGAAAAGAGCCGGCATTGTCGAAATTCAGAAATGGCCAACCATAAACCATTTCGATAAAAGAATGGCACCCCTCTATTGAGTTCAGATATTCGAATAGCGCGTTAATATGCAATGAAATCAATTGAGGCAAGTCAATTTCAGATCGCCGATTTTTCGGACACAAGTACCCCCACTAATAGGGTACATATACCTTATGACATGCAGGGACTCCCGATATCAGTTACTTGATTGGTGTGTATTTGACACTTCCTGTTTCAGCTATTTTAATAAAAACAATATCAAGAGCCTTCCTGAAGATTTGTTCGCCAAAACGCCCAAGGTGAAATATTGTAAGTTATGTTATCTTATAATGGTACTCAGGTAATTGTTTATATCACTAAAACAAATTTCAGTTACGATATTAAGTCATGAAGCAAGCTCAAACCTAACTTATAATTATAGTCTTGCCCTTGTCAAAATGAATAAGATCACGCTTTTCAATGACAACCATCAGTATATTTCCTCTATTCATATTATTCATGTTCTCACTCATTAATCTAAACAAGGTAGCCTCACATGTGCTATATTCACATCAACTTACTAATATCTCTTTGTGTGTTTATAGAGACCTTGGGGACAATGAAATCGAGACCGTCCATTCAGAGTTGTTTGTCAACACCACCCCAGTTGGCAATATTGTAAGTATCATTAAATAATAACTGTTTTGTGTTGTCACCCATTACCATGTGGTACGGGTTGTACGGCAACGGTCTCTTCTCTATGCCATTTTTTTTTTTTTTTGCAGCAGGAGCTTCGGAAATCTGATACGAAATCTAAACATTTCGAAATAGTAACCTTACTCCCTAAACCGACAGGGAAAGCTGGCTTGAAGATATGGAAGTAATATATATTTCGGATCAAAGTTTCTGCAATGCTGCACGGTCAGCGAGTGGGCGTAGACAGCAGCTGGTAATAGTGGGCAGAGCGTGGGTTCCTTGCTGCATTGCGGCCAGGGAAGTCACGCCTGCCGCGGTACCCGTGCCCTGGGTGTGTCAACTTCATTTGACCGGACCTTACTGGCTTCTCAAGCTCCGAATAGCTTCCCAGGATACGGCGATCCGCGAGCTGGGGGAACTCAGCATAAGTAGGAATCGATGGTTCATCTGGCTTCGCGCCCCGTGTCGCCACGGCTCCCCTGGATCGTGGGAGTTGTCTGCCAAGAACCGTTCCAGGAGCAAACCCGCAAGCAAGCAGCCTCGTGCAAATTCCAGCCACGTCAGCAGCGGCTCTCTTCGCGATGTTCTGCGGCAGGACGTTCGAGCTAGCGGTTTGACTCAACTACCACAGGCACCTTCCGTATATTTCCTTCATTCATATTATTAATGTTCTTCACTCATAATCTAAAGGAGCCCTCTAATGGGTACTATTCCCATTCAAACTTACTAATAGCCTTCTTTTGTGTTTATAGAGACCTTGGGGACAATGAAATCGAGACCGTCCATTCAGAGTTGTTTGTCAACACCACCCCAGTTGGCAATATTGTAAGTATCATTAAATAATAACTGTTTTGTGTTGTCACCCATTACCATGTGGTACGGGTTGTACGGCACCAGGTCTCTGCTCTATGCATTTTTTGTTTTTTGCAGCAGGAGCTTCGGAAATCTGATACGAAATCTAAACATTTCGAAATAGTAACCTTACTCCCTAAACCGACAGGGAAAGCTGGCTTGAAGATATGGAAGTAATATATATTTCGGATCAAAGTTTCTGCAATGCTGCACGGTCAGCGAGTTGGCTGTAGCCACAGAATGGTAATAGCTGGGCAGAGCCGTGGGTTCCTTGCTGCATTGCGGCCAGGGAAGTCACGCCTGCCGCGGTACCCGTGCCCTGGGTGTGTCAACTTCATTTGACCGGACCTTACTGGCTTCTCAAGCTCCGAATAGCTTCCCAGGATACGGCGATCCGCGAGCTGGGGGAACTCAGCATAAGTAGGAATCGATGGTTCATCTGGCTTCGCGCCCCGTGTCGCCACGGCTCCCCTGGATCGTGGGAGTTGTCTGCCAAGAACCGTTCCAGGAGCAAACCCGCAAGCAAGCAGCCTCGTGCAAATTCCAGCCACGTCAGCAGCGGCTCTCTTCGCGATGTTCTGCGGCAGGACGTTCGAGCTAGCGGTTTGACTCAACTACCACAGGCACCTTCCGTATATTTCCTTCATTCATATTATTAATGTTCTTCACTCATAATCTAACAGGTAGCCCTCTACATGTGTTATATTCCATCAACGTACTATATCTCTTTTGTGTTTATAGAGACCTTGGGGACAATGAAATCGAGACCGTCCATTCAGAGTTGTTTGTCAACACCACCCCAGTTGGCAATATTGTAAGTATCATTAAATAATAACTGTTTTGTGTTGTCACCCATTACCATGTGGTACGGGTTGTACGCACCAGGTTCTTCCCTATGCCAAATATTTTTTTGCAGCTGGGGCTTCGGAAATCTGATACGAAGTCTAAACATTTCGAAATAGTAACCATACTCCATACCCCGACTGGGAAAGCTGGCTTGAAGATATGGAAGTAATATATATTTCGGACCAAAATTTCTGCAATGCTGCACTTCGACTCTGAAACAACCTCCATGTACATCTGCAAACGTTTGAGAAAGTCGAACAATTCAATAGTAACAATAAAACCTTTTCTCACGTCCTATTCAAGGTGTAGCAACTTATTCTGGTTTTGCTTATGGTGCGGTATCTAGTAAGCCACTGGATTAACACATGTCACGAACATTTTCGATACAACACTATCTGACCTGTCTCTCAACAGAAACCTAGCTGGCAATAGAATAGGCAGTCTACACGACGGTATCTTTTCCTAAGTTGAACCAGCTTGGAAAACTGTAAGTGGCAGTATACCTTCAATCTAAGGGGACGTTGCTCGATGGCGACGACATCTCTTGTATGGTTGTGTAAAGCAACAGTCCACGACTGAGGCTAAATCGTCAGTTTGGGATATCCCGACTGGACATCGGCCCACTGAAGTTCACTTTGAACTACTTCAATAAAACAATCACAGCCATTTCGCCGAAATATGAGTCGGCAGCGGTGGATTGCTTCGATTGAGAAGAGATAGGCATCTGGAGATTTACAAGAGAAGCTTATGAACTGACCAATAGTTAGCTTAGGTATACTGTTGTGGGAAAGTTATAATTTTCCTGTTCTGGGAAGTGCGCGAATATTATAAGAAAAACAGAAACAAACGAAGGCTCAAATATGTAACTGTATTAATACTCAACCAGTAAGTTACAAAAAAACAACAAAAACTCCCTTGCTGGATTTGATACCAACAACATTCAATACTTGTAAACGTTCGTAAATACGGGTGTGGTACGTGAGGTTCCCCGAGCTGACCATTTATATGAAAGCACCCCAAAATGTAGCCCAATGTAGATAAAAAAAAAAAAAAAAAATTATGTAGTGTTTAACTATTTAGGATACGCAGTGGATGTTCCAATTTCACTCCGAATGTGTTTGGGTTATCATCTATTCACCTGTATTCACGTGTGTCCCACACGAAAATGTAGGACGAGGTAAGAAAAGAAGGCTCTGTTGATTTCTCAGAACATTGAATATCACCTAACCATAATAGTGCTCATCACCTTCTCATATCCTTCCATGATCCATGATACAGCAATCAAATGTCTCTTATCCGTCTAGTTAGCAATGTTGTAGGCTTCAGATAGCGCTATTCGTATGACAACTGCTGGATTTGATTCTGTGTGTTGTCCATTTGTTCAAAGCTATTAGTCGCACTATCCAAAAAGAAGTACGTTGCACTTGCACAGCACTTGCTCATGTTGAATAACACCTGCCTTTCCAGGATTATTGGCAGATGCGTTCATGGATTATATCTATGAAGACAGATATGCCATGAGATTCCAATGTTCGTGTATTCGCTTGTGTGGCACCTTGTCAAATTAATCATCGGAATCAAAATCGTATCATATCAATATCATCTAAATACTACATAGAACATGGATACGCCAATAGTTCAAAACAATTGCTATTCGCCTCGGCCCCTGAAATCCAACATCTTAGCCACCCCTGCACCTTAATCCAGAGTCTCAACATTGAACGCATCAACGAACAATAACAACGACCATCTCAACTTGGTATTCCCAAATAAATTGAAGATGATATGACAGTTTCTTTCTTTATATTTGAACTGATGTCGAGGACGCTTGGGTTCCCGGAAAGCAATAGCCAATAGGTAACGAAAAACCATTGCTGGAATTTTAGCCCCCAACGTGCATCGCTATCGATATGCAGGAACACTTTATGGAATACTTAGATTACTTCTTTCCACAGCATACTCTCGAGAAACAGAATCAGCAGTCTTGGGTTCCTTTGTCAAAACTCGTTATCCAACCTAAAAGATTTGTAAGTCTTCCTTTTCTCCGTCAACTTGGGCATATATGGCGATACGCTGGTTGTGGATTACTTCGCTGTTATTTCGCTGCGAATCAATGAATTGACCGAGGTCCTTAGAAGGACTAGCATCTTACAGTTTCACTGTAGTAGAGAAACTTTGAAACGATTATCAGGCAAAAGACCAACCAGAAAAAATGACAGCCTGTGTTGTTAATTCCCTCCTCGATGAGGTTTTCAGTGTGATACTGGATGGTGAAGGATCTGAGTATTCGCTAGATTTCTTTTCATAATATGATTTAATTTATTCATGTATATATAGTTTAGCCCCTACATAGAAGACGTTATTAGAACTGTACTATTTCAAATACGACTGAACCAAACGAGGATGGTGATAGGAAGTATTCGTTGAAGAAGTAATCCACTTGTAGGTCTCGATACTAAGACAGTGGTCGGACTCTGGGGTTCACTGGTTGTCTTTTCAGAGGAGACCTATAATGGCGGTCCGGGAACAGGTTGGAACACCCCTGCTCTGATAGCATCTTAGTCGAGTAGATCATCACTTTTGCTCCCTGGAGCCATATAATCCAAATCGTATAAACTTCACCACGGTTACAAATTAATTGGAAACTAGTCGGATTTGCTGATGGTCGATGCTAGTGGATTAGTACGTAACATTTCTCACACCTTCAGAAGAAAACAAAAAAATCTGACGTCGCCACTGTCTATTGGTTTTCAATGGAAAGCTATTTTCAACTTCTTTTCACCTTTTCCACAGGGACTTATCTGTGAACAGAATTGGCAGTGTTCGGTCTTTTTGTAGCGATTCGTTATCGAACCTTACCTCACTGTGAGTCTTTATTTACATTTTGAATCATTGTTTCGCCTTATTCTTGGAGTTTATAAATGCGATTCGCCAGTATGGAACTTGGTTAAACGCATTAACTGTCAAGAACAGGGCAGGTCCTCTCATGGACTATAGATGGTTCTTCGACTGTCTGAACCACATGTCCTAGTAGTGTGTAACAGTTTGTCACCCGAACATAGCGAACAATGTGTCTTCATATGTCACTGATTGTCTAATTCAATCATGACAAAGAATTTTGTCTGCAATAGTTACCATGTCCTATTTGAGGTCTCTTTTGCGTTTTCTTGAACATTGCTTAGTCTGTTGGTTCTGCTTAGCCTCACCGTAATAAGTCAAGGTAAATTTTACTTATACTGAAAAGAAAAAAACAAATTGCGACACTGGCAATTCCTTTCCCTATATCGGATAGCACGCAGAATCAGCATTGACAACTAGTCTTTTATTAGATTGTGAGATAACTGGTACCATATTCAAATCGCAGTTTTATCAAGGAAACATATCACAATATTCGAAGGGAATGAACAGTATGATGAGATAAAAAACACAAGGTGTCGAGCAACTTATGAATAAGGAAATTAAATTGCATAATGAGGAGAATATTTCATGGAGTTGTTATGCAGCCACCTGCGGCAATGTAACGCATGGTATTTGCCTCTCATTTACTTTTGGTTGGTTTCAGTAGCGTCAGTAAGGAGTATTCTTGAACGACTCTGAGACCCCAATAACTCAAGAAGAAACTCACATAAATCTCGCCACAATCCGAACAACAAGTCTAGACTGTTCTTGAAAGCATTAAAAACTATCGGACCACACAACAGATGCAGGGAGCATAGTACACTCATCAATCACTCTTTGGACAGAAAAAATCTAAATTTCTATTCTAAACGTTTACCACGAGGCTTGGGACAATGGCCCCATTGGAGGAAACAATAAAAATTCCGAAAAAGTAGTCGAATGGAAGGTCATCGAAGTCATGGATAATTTTGGAAACCTGTATCGAATCACCCCTAATACACCTTTAGCTCCATTGAAAGTCAACCAAGCCGTCAAACCGAAATCTTCTCCTGAAATTTCAACTTTTATTCCTTGACTATTAGGACTAAGGGCGCGGTGGCGTTATGATAATCGACAAGCATCACTTTTCATCTGCGTTGAAAAAAATGCTAATAGCATCGGGATACCATGTGACGTTCGGTCTCAACCCTTTGAACAATTGTAACTATGGCACTATTCCACATTGCCGGTATTATACAAACTTTCCAATTGAAAAGGAGACGTTTAGAAGGCATCTTGTCAAAATGTCCGAAACTCTAGGGAAATAATATCAACAGCTTCACTGATGCAATAATTATCAAATGATCTTTAATAATTGATTTCATCACTTGGCAAACCACACCGGTTGAGACAAATTGGTCTGTGAATACAAGAATGTGAACGATTGAAATAGGCAAAATATTACCTTCCTATCAACCGGCAACCTTCCTCCAGAGGTATCGTGAAAGCGAGGTAACAAAGGAGGCAATTGATTTGCAACGGACTCTAGGAGAAACGGGTATACTCCGTCCGGACTATGCTCTTAGTGCATACAGTTTTCTTAAGTCTCTGCAGTTTCTCTCCGATAGCTATAATTAGGAGACCCAACAACAAGGTCATCAAAATTGTCAAAAATGTTCTTGAGTGAAAACCGCAGAAAACATAACTGTTGAGAACCCTAACATATCCCGATTATGGCTGATCGTATCACCGCAGCTGATCCACAAGCACCACTTTTTGGCCTTCCTCTGACACAAGTGAGAAATAAAACAAACAAACAAACAACAACAGACAAACACACAAAGCAAACATAAAAAGCAAAAGCTTCGGAATCCTTACTAATTGTGGATTTACAAAGCTAAGCATTACAATTTCACATGCTCCAAATAAACGATGGGGATCATGTAGTACTCATTATGGGAACTCACATACAAGTTTGCACTCCATCTTCATCCCTCCAGATTGAGGCCCTACCACTTCCAACCTGATAGTACCTGGCACTCCAGGGGGAACTCATTGAGTAAAAGATATTCCAGACTCGACTCTCTTGACCACAGTGACTCTTTGACCCGACCCCAAGAAGGATAATGTTTACATCCGGAGAACACATCCACATCCATCTGAACAATTAGTATGAGCTTCATTCATCCAGGTGGGGTCGAGGTATCGTGTTAACAAGCAAAATTTCAAACTCCTCTCCAAAATTATATATAGGGTTCATGTACTACCCATATAGAGCTGTATACCGAATTTCAAACCTGATCGGATCAAGCATTCTAGACATACGATTAACAAGATTTCGCAGAGTTTGACCTCTTTTGACCTCAAATGACCTCTATCCTGATCCCAAAACGAGAGTGATCATGTCTTTTTATAAGGAACCTATACTCCCAGCTCATCTATCCGATGCAGTCGAGCTATCGTGTTAACGAGCTAAAATTTACCAAATATCATTATTCACAATTTCCCCCCAGAGCTGATCGCCTGTCCATATCAAACACAGGAGGTTCCGGTACTCCTCATAAGAAAGCTGTATACTGAATTCCAACCTAATCGGAACAGGCTCTTGACTTATTGTATTAACAAGATTCGCGAAATTTTGACCTCTCTCGACGTCTGATGACTTTCGACCTGACCCCAAAAACACTAGAGAACATGTACTCATTATGGGGAACCCATATACCAAGTATGAACCTTAAAGTGGGGGTGGGGTGTTATTGCACGCAATCGGCAACTTGTAAATTGCCTCCCCTCGCTTGTCCTGCTCCAATCTCCTGTGCTTAGCGTCCAGCGGGAGCAACAGTTACCATTATTTTTGTATTTGTGTTTGATATGACCCGACGCGGGAATCGACCCCGTATCTACTGGTGGAAGGCCCACGCTCTACCAACTGTGGCCACCACTTCGTCAACCCCCACCCACGCCCTGTCATGACTTCATAGACCCCTCTGCTTTCATCAAGGTATCAGAAACGAGGATTGGGGTCCCCCCCCTTGGTATTTGAATTTTTTTTTTTCACAATTCCGTTTGCCGTTCCCGCATTAGTAATCATGGACACTGGTGATATTCTCTAAACTTCCGAAAATGGAAGCGCTAAACAGTCGGGTCAATATAACGAATACCCTTGAAAAATTGTAAAAACAATGAAAGCTTCTATGACATTTTCTAATAGCATTTGGTCGAGAATAACATATTTAAAATCGGCCAAAGATTCAGAAGAGTTGTGGATGAATGTAACCCAGGCGACATGTGCCAGCATAAGTCAAATATGTGTCTGAGTGTCTCAGTGTCCAGAGGGAACTGTGTCCCTCGAATCAGTTTGCATCTTTGCAGTGTGGTTCCTTGTCGGTCTTCTCCGCATTGCGGAAAACACTTTTTTCTCAGATATATGTGTCACCAATATAATTTTTACGACAAAAAGACAACCGATTCAAATCATGGCTAGTAGGCTATGAAGTTCCTGAAATAAACATATTGTTGCAGAGCTCGATCGTTGATCAACTATCATCCTATGAAGGCTAATTAATATGGCTTGTATCCTAAAAATTGAATATCAACGGGAATGTGAACTCTCCAGAATCATTTTTGCTATGAATCCCTTTGCCCAGAAATCAACGTTTCAACCGTTTACATGAGCGGCGGAAGCAGCGCAGGTGTTGGGGTCCAGCAGTTTGGTAAGTGTTCAATGACCCTGTACACCGTTTTAAATGTATATCCTCGCCCCCATTGTCAAACTCCCTCACATGGTTCCATCGTGTCAGATTTTTCCCAGGCACAGACGAAAACTTATTTTTCATGTTCATCATCTCAAACGGCTGCTCTGGGCGTGTTCTCACATAATGTCTGCGCAGGCCGTAGTGCATTCGAGCGTTTACCACGTGCATCCTTTCTGTGATACACCCTGCTCGCACAGTTGTACCGTATTAGGTTCATATAACATCTGGAGCTGGCTCATTGCTCATCATCAGCGGAACTAGTCTGTTCTCTTGAACAGCTCCGCCCCATTCAGATGGATCCATGTGAATCGTCCTTTCTCATCCACTGCATCCTCTGTAGATACGTTCGAGATACTTCGTCGGGATGGCAGGTTTTCTGCGAGGTTTGGAGCAGATTCTCCCGTTTTAGCAATGTCTTGGCGGCGGCAACTTTTCTGAGAGATAGAGCTGTATTCGCAGTGCTTCTAGGGATTCGGACTGAGTGTCATTGAACTTTGATGCCAAGGTTCTCCACTGCTAACTGATCTGCATCTGGGTCACAGGATCTCCTTTGCTACTTTCTGGAAAACGGATTTTTTCCCCGAAATCAAAGATCCTCGACGTAGATCTTTGACAATGACATCGTAATCGCAGCTTTAGCGATATCAAGATCAGCATCTCCTTCTGCGTGGGTGACATGACATCCTCTCCTTGCAAACGATCCCAATCAGATGGATGAGAGTCTGTGTTGTTAATATATTGGACATAAAAAAGGTTCTGCTTCCCTAAACCATCCTGTACTGACCACGACGTCCTTCTATTGAGGTTCATTCCTACATCCATTGGAATGGCGAATTGGAGAGCACATATGTTTCAATCGCTGTATTACTACGCCTCGTTCACTAAAGACATAGTAATATTTTGCATGACCGGCATCAGCAAATGTGGCGGACAATCGCAACTGGTAACATGGATGTGCATCGGCCGATCCGTGTGATCTGCCTCGATTAGTTGCAGCTTCACATCTGTTGTAGTTTAGTAACAGTTTGCTCGTTCTTGAAGTGTTCGAAGGTTCACTCCTCTTGGACTTAGCCCCTCCAACGATCTTCGTGAAAGTGTCTGATTGATGATTCGGCTCGACATGTGAATCAGTCCTCTACTTCTGAGTACACCCTTTCCATCTCATTGACGTGTCCTCAATCCTGGGCATCATTCATTGTTTATTGACGACCTGATCTGTAAGACAATTGGCTAACAAGGCGATTCCACGGAGTGAACGTTGTAGCGGCTTTACCGTCTCATCAGTGCACTCCGCATTTCTCTCTGTGCATCGTCTGCAGGATGTCCGCTGAGCCACTCCCCGTCCTCAGTGTTCCCGATAGCCCTAAGCAAGGTCTCAGTGTGTGGAAGTCTTCCCAGTAACAACACCATTCTCCTTTTGGAATATCGTCAGGGACTTCTTTTGCAATTGTGATTCTCTCAGAAGCGATGCTGGTCAAATTTTAAAGTTAGGCTTGGATCAAGGCTGCAAATATCCGCAAGAGTAAGACAGGATACTCGTCTGATTTTCCTGGATGGTCACAGCCTTTGTGGAGTCGGTGCCCTCTTGCCACCCCGATTCTGGTTGATGAAGCGGAATGAGAGTTTCTTCGACTAGCATGCTTTGGCGGAGCGTGATCTACAATTGCCTAGTGTGGTTTCAACCTCGAACACTTCCGTCTGGGACGGTATGGGTCTTCGTTTCCCGCTCCGGCGCGCGTCCCCGCTCTGGGCGCCTGCAGGGTCCTGGATAGTGTTCTGAACGGTAATCGAGGGTTATTGTATATTGGTGGAACGGTCCTCTTTCCTCACAAGTCTCGTGTTAGCAGTCAGGGCGGCCTCCGGGTGTGGGGGGGACTATATGTTAGGGGCGCTGCTATTGTGCGGCCAATGGTCTCATTTTATAACCATCAATTTTCTTTGAAGGCGGACGAAAATACCTTCTTCGTCTCAATATACTCAGCAAGGGCGGCCTACGGTGGGGGGGGGGGGTTTGTTCGCCATATGGTCGAGGCTTCCCGTTCTGCATAATGAAAATGCGCCCACTTGAACGAACTCATATTGTGAGTACTTTGTCCAATCAAGGACATTCCCGAAATCAGTAGCTCACTTTGCTTGACCGAGCCGTTTTTTCATCCTTAAGGCTTAGGCTCGGTATTTTCCGTACTGTACGTATGTTAGGCTATCCCATACCATCTTCCGCTAATCTGCTCGAATGCCCTTAGTCGCAACCGTTTGACCTAGTGCGGCTATCAGGAAATATTTTCTTCCTTCCCTTCATATCATATTATTGAAGACGTCGAGACCACTCGACACCTGGTAATTCAAAATCAACGATGTTCCTCATCCGTGCAATGGCTTGCCGACCCATTACAACATCGTTTCGAAAATTCGATTTCGGGTTGCCGCCTGGAAAGCTGAAGTTCGGGTTGCCCGACATGCTGCAAATTGTGCTCAGCTGTCACTATCATCAACGTAAAAACCTACCGCAGCAGCTGTCCCTTTCCTTTGGCCCAGAATTACAAAAAAAGTGATTCCAAACGTCTGATGTCACATTTCACATTCACGCTAGTCCCTGCTCTTTTCTGTGACGTTATATTTGGGCACGTTCTGTTGATCCGATTTTCAACGCCGATTTTTAGTATCTTATTCTCCATATCCTAATCCCAAGACAATATAGGAAATGTTTCTGCATTTTTTAGGGTTCCCGAATTTTGGGGCTAGATTGACTCCCAAAAGGGTTTTCTAGCTTACTTCCTTCACAGTAGCTATTTAATATGTATTTGCAGATACTTTGCAGACAAATGCAACATGTGGGAAAACAATATATCATGAAATGAAGACACCCGAGTAATCGTTTTTAGTCTCACACCACCTGGCGGTTGAGCTATTGGAATCTGCGTCACTCTATCTACTATCTCATCTATCTATCTACTATCTATCTATCTATCATCTATCTATCTTCTATCTTCTATCTTCATCTTTCTTATCTCTCATCATCTATCTATCTACTATCCAGTGTGTCTAACAATTGCCTTTTTGGCTCTCAAACATAATTCTGCGATGATGTCGACCGAACTTGGGACACATTGTTCATTGACCCATGGGACATGTTTACCTTGGTGAAGGGCAGGTCAAACACCATCAAAGGGGCATGTAGTCCATTATGTGGTCAACTTTCAAATTATTCTCCTCCTACAAATTTTTGTATGGTGCTGATTGTTCAGGTTTATAATGAGGGTCTAACACCGTAAACCTTCGGGGTTTTTTTTTCTGAATTTTTTGGTCCCAGAGTCCACTCGGGCCCAAGGGCGCATTTCATGAAATTTCATCATAAATCAGTACTTTGGAATGCAACTCCTCCCACAAAATCCATTGATGTTCCCAATAGCTACACATAATGGTCCTTGGGTGGTAAGGGCCATTGGGGGTGATTCAGGAATTTGGGGGCTCAATGTACAGTTTGCGGCCCTAGGGCCCATTATTGAAAATAAGTACGTAAAATCTTGTATTCTACAAACTTTGTTGCCACAGGCTGATGTTCAGTCATAATGAGGGTCTAACAACCTACTTTCGGGGTGGGGTGTTCAGGGAATTTTTGGTCCAAGGCGCCACTCGGGCCCAAGAGCCCATTTTATGAAATTTCACAGAATCGTACTTGGAATGCATACTCCTCCCCAAAATCCATTGATGTTCTCAATAGTTACACATAATGGTCCTGGGTAGAGGGCCATTGGGGGGCTGTTCAGGACTTTGGGGCTCATGGCCAGGTTTGGGCATAGGCCCATTATATGAAAATCCGTAAAATCTTGTATCTCCTTTAAACAACCGTTGTGGCCAGTTGCTGATGATTCAGCCTATGAGGGTGGTCTAATAGCATTCTTTAGGGTGTTGCTCAGGGATTTGGTCCCAATGCCAGTGTGGGCCCTGCGGACCGTATGTGGACTTTGCAAATGCTTCTCCTCTTACAAATTTTATTGAACAGTGTGACATTCATTATAATAATGGTCTGACAGCTGTACCTTTGGGGGGCGGGGTGTGTTCAGGAATTTTTGTCCAACTGTTCTTCCACTTGGGCCGGCGCGCCCATTACATGAAATGCCACCACAATGGTCCTTGAATGCATTCCCCCACAAACTTCAATTGATTTCGTTAAAGTTACATGTAATGGTCCTTGGGTAAAGGGCCATTGGGGGTGTGTTTGGGAATTTTGGGTCCGGGACTATTTTGGCCCGGGGGGCCCATAATGAAAGATCGCAAAATCGTGTATATCCCTTGCAAATTTGTTGCAACAGTGCTGATGTTTGAGTCATAATGATTTGAGTCCAATAGGCTACCTGCAGGGTGCCCAAGGATCAGCGGACTCAAGGCCCAGTGTATGCACTGGTTTACATCATGTGAAATTACGCAAAAGTGCTTCTCCTCTTATGAATTTTTTGATGCTCATTGCTGACATACTGTTGTTGGAAAACAGATTGTTCCTTGTGCGTTTTCAGGATTTTTTCCCATGCCATGTGGCAGAGGCGTTACCATATTATGAAATATCACGTCATGGTACTTAAATGCACCTCCTCTCTCAAGTTTCAATTGATTCTTACTTGTAATGCTACTTGGGTTATGGCCAATTGGTGGTGTTTGCGAACTTCTGGCCCGAGGCCCAATGGGGCCACCAATGGCCCATATGTGAAATCATGCAAATGTTTCTCTACACGGATTGTGTTATGTTTAGTCATTTATGACGGTCTAATAGCGTACCTCCAGAGGTTTTCACGGAAGTTTGGAATTGAGGCCCCACATACATACCTACTTTTTGGTACAAAGTTTGCTTTAAAGTGGGCATAATAAACTATCTTTGTGAGGAAAAAATATAAAATCTGACCAAAATGACTTTTCCATCTACAGATTGTTGGATTACCATGGACTCTGTCCGCTATCACAGAATGATGGTAACTGATGATTCAGGGATATTTAAGGTCAGAAGTCATTAAAGGCTAATATAAAATTGTGCAAATTTTCAAAATTATCGAAGATAAAATTGATGTTGAAAGTTTATGTCTGCAGCAGCAGTTTCTTACAACTAAAAATTGACCAGTTGTTGTGAAAAGCTGAGACATTCGATAGCCAGGAAATTGAAATTACACTGCAGGTGCATGTCCACTGGTAACCATTATTCACTTATTAACTAATTTGATTGGTAATGCATGTCACACTTTCATCACCCAGTATCAGATATTGACTCATTGGACTTGTATTCCATTCCTTTAATCCCCCCCAATTCTAAGCCCACATCTGGTATTCCATTTCAGCTGAAGTGGGGTACCCTTTCTCTGTCATCCATTGCCTATTAACTTTATAGAGCAGAGAAGACCTTCTGTTTACTCTTGTTATCACCATGTTCCATTGTTTATCGTTTGGAATGGGGAAGTTGGGGGAGGGACAACCTTGGACTGCTCATTAAATTATCATCACCTAGGAGCCAGGTAGTTGTGTTATATTGATCATATAACAGGGTTGTGGTTCAGGCAACCGTGCATTTGTAAGGGCTTTTTGAAGAGGTTACTGGTTTTGATAGGTGCATTAGGTTTGTAGTCTTGGTCCAGTAGCCAATGGAACCTACATTTCTGGCAGAAGGCTCGGCCATGGGATTGGAAACTACCTGGCAGCCTGTGGTGATCTGTACCATTCACAAATTGAACACATCCCTGCTATCCATACTCCATCCAAGTGAAAGCTGAGTCATAAATTACTTCTTATTCATTCTATGTGAGGGTGCACCTACATTGCCTATTTTTGTTCAAAGCATGAGACAAAACATATGTATTCGCAGGGGTAATAGTCACTGTGTCTATGGTCGTTTTTGCCAGTTTTCGTGATGGCCATTTGCAAACAAGTTACAGAGACTGACTACATTGCCAATCATTCCTACTATTTTTTTTTACCTGACCCAGCAGGTGGATGTGTCAAAGCGGCCTATCTCCTCCCGATAAATTGGATATAATCATTTGTCAGTATTAAATATGACCAATTGGAAAACCTGTAGGGTATTCATCTAGTGGCCATTCCGATTATTTGGCAAAATTGAATTCAACACAAACATTCAATGACTGGGGGACATTCTTTGACATATGAAGGTCATTTAAAAGGGCACAATATAGGCCGTGTAATGTGAAGCTTTCCCCTCCAATTGCGTCATTCTTGTGATGGATGATGGCTAACTTAAAACAATGTTCATTGGCTGGCTGAGACATAGTTGGCCCTATGGAAAATCAAGGTTCAAAGGTCATTCCATAGGCACAATATGCCACTGTTTGAAATTGCTTTTTTGGCCTGATAATGTTGAGCCTTTAGTCACATAATTGTACATTCGTGTTTGTATATTTGTGCGGTTTGAGCTACAGATCATTGGTGCTCTAGTATTTCGATGCCAGGAAAACATCACTTGTCACCCAACAAGGCTTCCTGTTCTTTTCACAGCGCCTTTTCCAAGGCACTAACCCATAACTTTCTTCTAACAGAAACCCCAGCACAGCTGGAAAATGAGTCACAACGAGATACAGATTTTGGTTCCAATGTGTTAGCAAACTGTGACTACAATGAGTACTACCAACGGAATAGAAAAAAAACGTCACGCGGCCCACGGAGCTGACAAAAAACGAACAAATCAATACACACCAATATAACAGACAGGAATGTACCCGCAACAGACAACACAACACAGCGGGAAGGGGGGGGGGGGGGTGGGACTGGGCAGCAATGTAGCAATGACACAATAGCAGTTCCCAAGTAAAACAACTCACGATGCAGACTCGAGATATCACGAGAACAAACAACGAGCACAGCCACACACAAACGTGAGAAGAGTGATCATGTAAATGAAATAGGGAAAAAAGGCATCGGTGTTGCCGGATCAAAACTAAGTATTCAATTCATTTCATTTGGATTATTTTTGGCTGCTACGGAACTACTTCTGCAAACCAACTGCAGGGCATTTAGGCTCGCTAATTCAGGTTTTGCTGCATACGACATCATAAAACATCCTACCTTTCCAATAAGGTTCATGTTCCAAATATGAGACGCCCTCACAACAAGTCTGCGCTACCTTTACCCATGTGGATTTAATCTTTTTATTATTATTATTATTATTATTATTATTATTATGTCAAGATGAGGTAGGAAGGTGTTCCAGGCCAGCACAAGGAATTTATAGTCTATACGGAATCTGACAGGTAACTAATGCAGCCCGACGAGTACGAGGGTGAGGAGTGTGAATTTTACCTACTCTTTCGCTAATGCGAGCAGCTGTGGTTTGGACCCTTCGAAGACAAGATAACTGGGTGGATTGCACTGGAAGCTGGAAGGCTATTAACATAATCAAGACAA
This sequence comes from Sclerodactyla briareus, assembly GCA_026419785.1. Lineage (NCBI taxonomy): Eukaryota > Metazoa > Echinodermata > Holothuroidea > Dendrochirotida > Sclerodactylidae > Sclerodactyla > Sclerodactyla briareus. The sequence goes on from JAODTK010000467.1 coordinate 104,453, forward strand.
CTAGAGACTGACTACGACATGGATTAACTTCTTGGTAGCAGACTTTCATAATACTTGAGGGATGAACTCACCATTTCAATGTGGTACATCGTGGTCCCACAAACTTGATTTATCTGATGATCTATACCGAGGTGGTCGTCCATTAAACTCTTAGATTGCGAAATAGAGATGATGTTTGGACGTCCTTGTCGTCAACTCTGATGTAGTGATTTATATACATGATCACATGTCTTATTACGTGAAATTCTGAAGACAGCCGCCTCACTAGCTCAATCATTCACCTTAAGATAATAATTGCTCGTCCATAACCTGTTTCTATTTCGCGAGAATCCCACATTAGATTAAAATCAGTTAAAATTTGAGAGTTTCTAGAGTTGCATGTCGTCTGCATAGAGCAGGTACTTCATACCATGGGAACTTACATGTCTTCTTTCAAGTGATGGTGTATATGGTGAGAAATGTACATGCTCGAGCATAGACCCCAAGGGAATACTGTATTTCAATAGAATGATCCGTTCTTCTCCTTTCCAGGTCACTGAGCGAGAATCTTCTGTTTGAGATACCGAATGACACATTGCAGAAGTTGTCATTATTAACGAAAATGTGAGTGAATAAGGTTTAAAGCGTAATTGAAAATGCGCTCTCGAAACATTGACTAGGAATATACTAGTGCGGTATTGACGATATAATTATTTTAGCAATGGAATTCATATTCAGCGCAGATAGACCTGCACCTAAATTTACATCTGGTTTCTAACATATATATGTCCAGGAAAACTGATTCCCGGGAGGCTGTGTCTCCACATGTTTCAACGAGTGTGATATAGACAATACGATCAAGAACTCACAGATAGTGTCGCCTCTGTATAAGTATTCATTGAACACAACTATTTCCACAGTGACATATCGAGAAACGGAATCAGCAGTCCGCAGTTTCTTCGCCAAGACTCGCTCTCTAACCTGAACATACTGTGAGTCCGATTAACATTACTGAGCTTGATTCTTTCATTTATGATGAGTTGATGAATGGGGGATGTTGGGGGATAAGTCATTTTTTTTACCCGTCCTGGCGAAATACTACACAGTTGCAGTAATCCATGTTAGATTGAACACATAGATGTACCAGCTGCTCAATTGACTTGGAAAAAAATAAGGTAGGGACGAATTTCACCGATGTTGCGCAAATGATAGCGAGCAGATTTGCACTTCAGCTTAATGAACTCCTCTATCGATAGCATACTGTCGGATACGACTCCAAGATCTTCGCAGAAGAGGTGTACGGAAGACATCTGCTTGACTGGTGTTGGCATGACATTGACATTACTTGTTACTGTTCCGATCGCATCAACAAGAGTGGTAACATTAGGAAATCCAAAGGAGTATTCGACAAAGGTTATCAAGAGCATGACAAATTTGGAAACCTCATTCAAATCACCCCGAATTAGCCTTAGCTCAATTGAAGTCAGACCGAAACGTTTTAGTGTTATCTTGCAGATAAAGAATTGAACTGGCGACCCTCCTTTAAACGTTCTCAATTAACAACCTTTTTACGCGAGAATACTCCAGGTGAGGTTTGACCAAATGCTAAAAACAGCCTGACAACAATGTCTTTGTCAGTAGAACTGAAATTACTTCCAATCAAGCCGAAAAAATCCAATTACCCTGTCCAGCAGCTTCCACACACTGTTTCGAGGGGGGGGGGGGGGGGGGGAGTGAATCGCCGCTGCGGGGTACCTCGACTCTATCTCCCAAAATTCGCACACAGTTCATGAAAAAAGGGCTAGCGGAATTGCTATCATGCCTTCTCTCCCGCGTGAACCCAAGTCATTGTGAAGAAATCATGGAAACAGATCAAATTAGGAAACGAAAAGTCATTGTGCATTCCCGCATTCCATTACTCTTTGAGCTATTCGAAATCGAGCGATATCATATTTCAGAACTGCTATGGAGAATGGAGAATAGAAACATGATTCAACAACATTCTCTTCGTTGCAAAACATGGAAGGAAAGAGCCCCATTGTTCCATACCTCTTCTGCCTGTTTCTGTCCTTTGTTTCATCCACTGTTTTTTGTTTGTTCGAAAGAACGTCACACAAAAGTGCGAAATATGGAAATGACAAGACTGGTACATATACAAAGAATGAATGTCTAATTAAGATATATATCACAATGTGCATATTTTTTCCACAGGAATTCGGAGAACAAAAAACCTCGGAAGCATATCAGCAGGTTTGCTCTCCAAGACGACAACATTGACAGAGGTGTAAGTTTTGTGTGCAAGAATTTGACCTGTTATGAACAATCGCTAATTATCTGTCATCCGGGATTTGTACTTTGTCGCAATGGCAATGATGACATTTGTTGTTGTTGAATTCCTCAATTGACTACTTCTGTCACCCTCTTAGCAAGAAAAAGACACGAATTTCGTAAGAAAGTAATCAAGTGGACCACAGCTTGAGAGCTCGAGGGACTCTCTAGATTAATCGGGATGCTCAAATGGTTCGATCGCTCGTATACAATCGTAGCAGTGAAAATCCTGCGAAATCTACAAATATTCACTCCTAAAAATACTCGGTACCTCTTGAGTCAGAATATCAACACATCAGTACACTTCCGAGTTTTTTCTTTTAATTTTATTTTTCCAAAATTCACCGACTAGATAGAATGAAAACCTACATGTCTGCTTGTCGTGAGTCGGGTAGCTTCAAAATCAGTTCGATATGGCTGAATTGGATATTTGTGCCCTAAATCTAACACAAAATATCTACACAAAGTAGAATTCGTCATCCTACCCTTGACATTCAAAAGGCTTCATGGTCGGTGAGTTGTAAAGCGATGAAAAGATGGTACAATGTGGCGGTCACAATTCAGCAACGAATCACACGTTGGTATGGTACTAAAAAATATGACTAGTTTTTGCAAAGTCATATTTTAGATGAGAGAAGGTTCATTAGATACGTTACAGAATGTGGAGCGAATCTCCTGCCATAATGGAGGTGAAGAAGAAATGTGAGTGAAGATGGTGGAACCCTTTTGCCTCTTCTTTCTATCTGCATATTCCTCCTGGCCTCAACAGAAGTACTGCTCGAACCAATTCCGATAAAGCCTGTTTTACCGAACTATGAAACAGAACAATGTCACAATTTTTCGAATCAGTCAACATATTATTCAGGTTCCACAAGTAGAACCTCACGCACATGTCTCGAAATGCAAATCCGTTACATATGGTATATGAAATTATACGTTTTCCGATTTAGTGACTTCAGCAACAACCGTCTGAAGAACGTGCCCACTGATTTGTTAGCTGAAACAGCGAACATACAACATGTGTAAGTATTCTAACTAACGCTAACTGACGTAAACTGCCTTGTCTTTGCAAGCCAAATCTCCTAATTAGGATATATCCTTCATACTTTTACTACGCATGTCTAACCATCCATCCACTGATTTCCCGTGTGTGTTTTCAGAGAACTCCAAGTCAACGAGATCGAAACCGTACCCTCAAAACTATTCTGCAATACACCACAGCTGACAGAACTGTAAGTTACATAGCAGCCTTGATGAAACAGTGATAGTATTCCGATCCTCGATATATTTGAATGAATCAATGGGACTATGAGGATTAAGCTACAAATGTTTGGTCTTCAGGGCAGTCTGTCGGAGCAGCATAATTGGGAATAACACAAAGCTCGTTCCATGAGAAAATCCTATCGGAAATCAGGGACGCCAATACACCAGCAAAGCAATGGCAGCTCCTCAAACTACAAACAAAATCGTATCCTTCGAATCGGTTATCGTATTTGTCAGGTTCCACAAGCAATGGCTGTCGGGAATGGAATAAAAATTGGAAAGAATAAAAGCACAGTAGGATGATGGTCTACAGAGACAGAAAGACAGAGAGGAGCAATGTAAAACAAAACGGGAAAAAAAAGCCACGCAAACACATCTATGGGCTAAATTTATTCTTGTAAATGTCATTCTCTTGGTCTAATAAGGGAAAACGCATCCGCAATACACACGACCGCACAAACGCCTTAAAATGCAGGCCCGTTTATATAAAGTCTATGTTTATGCACTCCTACACAGGGACATCAGTAGCAACCGTCTGAAGAACGTGCCCTCAAATTTGTTTGCTAAAACTACAGAAATCAAACATGTGTAAGTACTCTATTATCCTGGTTTGTACTATGCAGTGCGTCGTTTATGTGTAATATGACGTCCTTTCAATTATGCCTCTGCGCTAACTGAAATTACCTCCCTTGTCTCCGCAATACCAATATCTCTCAATCGATTAATATATCCGCCATTATTCTCTCTTCTATTTAACAATCAACACCAGTCAATTGTTTGTATATGTGTGCATGTTTCAGAGAACCTCAAATCAACGCTCTCGAAACGGAACCTTCAGAATTATTCTAAAATACTACAAAGCTGACAGAACTGTAAATTATCTAGCAGCCTAGATCAGACAGTGACAGTGTTCCGACCTAAAGGACAACTGCTGGACAAATTAAAGGACGTTAATATAATATATAGAGAACAATGTTCCTTTCGTTACAGTGTTGGTTGTTCTTGACGATTGTACATGTTTTTTGAGCAAGATAAAAAAAATCAATTAATTATTAATCTAATTATTGAAGGATGTCATACTTGCAAAAGACTTGAAATATTCTTTGTTTCCTGCGGAAATCCACACACTATTTTCAGTTTGAAAAGAAGAAGCCATACGTAATCCATGAGGGAGGATTGCAACAGTTGGTTGGTAGGGGTTGATGGTATTTGGGAGAGAAGACGTGTTTCAGCGAAATTTTGATTAATTTGGCACAACGAAACAATGTAATCATTAGCATAGTTATCTGTGTGTTCAACTGTGATGTCACACGTTATTGCGGAATGGGGTATTTTCCCGGTTCCTGGAAAATAAATGGACCTAACTTTGGAGGCCAACAATTCAACATAAGAACATCGTATGCAATGGGATTTTAAACCATAAATATAGTTCTCCTTCCCCCACGCTATAACCTCCATTGTTCACGATCCTGCAGTTGTCCTTAGGGAAAGGGAGCTGCAAAGGCATAGCAGGTCTGTTGAGGCAGCACAATTGAGAATCACATAAAGCTTGGTCCAACACACCAATCCGAATATTTTCAGGTTTGGACAGAGTAAATATTTGAAATGCATCACCAAATGCCGACCATATGCATAATTAAGTCCCTAACCTAATGATATACTAAATAAGTATCAAGGAAAGAAGTGACTCTAGTATGACTACACACGGACGATAAGGTGTCATAGGCTACACAGCATGTCAGCACTACGAGTTATTTACTGAAGCAGCTATTTCTCAACCTGGTCAGAGAAACGAAATTGGTGTGTAGATGAACGTATATATATGATGATGACCAAAATGAAAATAGGCTTAGGGATTCCTTAATCGATCCCGCGCATCCTGTACTGTCGTTTTTACAAAGTGTTTATACTTTGTTTGTTTGTTTGAAATGGTATTTTATTAATTAAACTCTTTCACAGCCAAAGGCCGAATAACAGAGAATGTACCACGTAAACATGCAAATCCAGATACAGATACAAAACTACAATTTATATTCAATAGAAAAAAACGATCGCGGTCGGAAATCCTTTGTCATCCTAGACACGGATCAATGTGGAATGCACTTCTTCTGTATCGTTCAATTTTACAACGTACATTCGTTAGTTTATTAGTATTGTTTACCTGTTACTGTATGAACTGCCTCGTCGAGGTGGCAAGAGATGGTGTCATCTAGAAGACGGCACTATCATGGACTTGGCAGACGTTGTACAGAGGTGATAACGCCGATCACGGAGTTTCGGACGTTGAGCTGACCTAGAGCATCAGAGTAGCTGGGTGTAATCCTGTCCCATGATAACCCTGCATGCTCGTTTTTGGACTCTCTCGATTGATTCGTCCATAGCGGTAGTGATTGCACCAGCCCAATCAGGCACAGCATATTCAAGAACTGGACGAACTGAGGACAAGTATACAGTTAGCAGATCATTTTTTGAAAGACCGTGGAACTTTAACTTCCGCAGAATAAAAAGGCGGCTGTTGCATGTATGTCCCACTAAGGTCGCATTGGATGGAGACACCCAACAACTTACAATTTTGCATGTTCCAGTGTTTGGTCGCCAAGGGAGATCAGTGTTGGAGGTGGTGGAACCCGCGAGAAGCAAATGTCAATCGTAAGACATTGGGGGAGGGGGGGGGGGTTAGTACATGTAATGTTTGGGCCCAATCGTCGAGGTCCGGAAACGCAGTTGGAAGAGGGGACCGTTTCAGGTTGTACTACGGCCATCCTATCAGAGTCAGGTCATCGACGTATTTGACATGTCGGATATTTGAGTCGCGACCATCAACTCGAAGGGTTGATGCAAGCAGGGTGATCCTGGCAGAAAAGATCACTGGCGTGGTTCCTTGAGGGACCCCAGCGTTACGGACGCGTATGGTATGATAGCGTGCCCTTGTAAGCACTCGTGCTCTCGTTCGGAGAAAGCTCCAGCTATCCATGCCACGGGGACGAAAGGGATCCAATCTCAAGCCAAACGCGCGACGCGATGTTGTGGTCGACGCGGTCAAATCAACACGCTTTAGAGAAATCTGTGAGAAGCAAAGTGGAGATGGATCCGAGTTCAGAGTGTTTGTGAGGAGTCAACTACATCATCAGGCAGTCAACGGTAAGAGATTCTGGCAGTTACCAAACTGTTGCAGGATCCAAGCTCTGGAGGGTAACATGTTTACTGGTGTCGCGGCAATAAAGTGTCAGCAATCTGGGCGAAATGGTCCTAGAGCGACTGGGCGAGATTAGTAGAAGTAAGCCCGCAATGACTTGGGTATGGGAATGACACAATGCTCGTTTCCACTGAGACGGGAGCACATGCTCATTGTATGAGATATTCATTTGTGAGATAGAATGTTGCCAGTTCAGGTGAAGAGATTGATTGAATTGTGTGGAGAAGATTACCATCGGGACCACATGGACTTGGACCGCCTCAGACAAACCAAGTTCCTGAATACTTCATGTGCTCAGACGCAGAGGCTTTATCCTGGTAGGGGCCTCTGGTATCCCCATTACTTTCAATATGATCCCCAATACACAGGGTTCATCACTCATCATTGGGAAATCACCGAGCATGGGCTTGATCGATCTGGGGTATTATTATGTTCACAAGCCGAAAACCACCTCCCACCAAAGAATACCACAATCTACAGAAAAAACAGGTTCTCGACCTTCCCATTAGAAAGCGGCATACTAAATTCGAACTTGATCATCATGTCAACGTCATCATTCCAGACGTCCGATATCTGTTGACCGCAGATGTTATTCAGCTTAATGACACTTCTAGAAACCTGGCCTGGTCACAAGATGTTACTGGTGTATTGCGATACTAAATAAATTAACACCTTCATTCGACAGAATTATGAGCTCCAATATGATAGCAGTCTACCACAAAAGACACCGTTTCCGGATTGAAGAACTCGAACATTGTAAGGTAATAACTATGTTAAACGCTAACGTCAATATTCATTCTCTCACGACGTTGTTAGACGGTTACGCCCCGTCTCGTTTATAGAACCTCAATAAACTAATGCAAGGCTACTATTTTCGAGTCAGCAAAGTCTGGGTGATGAGACACGGTGTTCCGATAGGGACTAGGTAAACATCTAGATTTGTGGCGGCATACAAAAATACTCAATGCAGTGGTGTCACACTCGCTCTATAAACGTCTACTAGTAATTGCAACATAGACAGAATTACTTATCTCTGAAATTGGACCTGGGGTCTTGGAGCTGACTTGAGGGTAATATGCATCTTTTTATCCTGCATCTATTTGATTCCTTATCGCCGTCATCCATTGCTAGAAAATTTTGAAAAGTCAATTAGGTTATACCGTATTTTATCCTATAGCTATTCACATTTCCAATTCTTCTTACGTTACGGTTTCCCCACCGCACTGTGTGTCTCTAAAACCAATGGAACAAAAGTTTAATAATATCGGACAATCATTATCTAGATGAGCGTCACACTGCAGAAGAAGTTTGTGTAGATTAAGTATATACCTGTACTTGTCGTTTCAAAGTGTTCATGTCCACACTTTGGTCTCTGTTAACCCCAAATTACTTTCAATCTATCCAATACATAGAGGATTCCACCATGTGATGCCGTCGAAGAGTAATTGAGGAGACTTTTTCAGATACCACGAAATTGTGATTTGATTCGAATTCTAAGGATTCAGGAAGCAAAGTGAGGGGGCCCATCGAGAATCCATGGTAGTATTGATCGGTCATTCTCTTCTCGACTAGGTGCTCAGATGATATGAGGGCAGGGTATAACCAATCCAACTGCTGCCGGATCTTTGAGGAGTCACAGTATGCTCACAGCAGAGCGACCAGACGCATTGCAAAAGCCGGTTACAAAAACCCTATAAAGTCAGATGCACCATAACGGATCCATGGAAGTGAAGACCAGGAACCTCGTTCATTCGCAATAAAAATTACGGACTCTAAGAGGAGAAAGAAAAGAAAGTCCAGTGACTGTTAGAATTCGAACCCAAAATGTTTGCTTACAAAGGTCACTGATTTGATCGCTTTACCGATCATCCGCCCTATACTTGTAGACGTAATAGCCCACCCACGTTAAATGACCAAACCAGTGTGCTAGTCAAGGGAGTAGGGTGAGGCTTGCGGGGTCGGACAGGAACTGCTTACTGCTCCGTCGGAGTCAAAGGCTCATACTTTGTGAGCATTTCAATCTCGCCATGGCTGCCGGGTGGGACAAGTTATGACGTTTTGCAGGTTTTGGTGTGCCTGCTTTGAATTTGAGACAATCGACATCCGGGACAAAAGACTTGGTTGTTTATGTAAAGGATGCACGAGACTTAATGTACCATTCAGAACCTGCCTGGGGTCACAAGGACGTTACCAGATGTATTTGATACTAAGTAAATTCACCTCTTCTATTCGACAGAAATTTGAGCTCAATATGATAGCAGTCTACACAAAGAAACGTTTTCGGATGGGGCACATCGAAACATGTAGTGTAATACAAAGATGTTGAAACGCTAACTTTAATATTCACTTTTCACGACGTTGTTAGGACCCGCTACACCGTCGCGTTCAAGACTCAATGAACAATCACTGTTGCTATTTTCCCCACTGGTGTGAGCCAGAAGGGGCTGGGTGAGGAGCCACAGTGTTTGATGGGGACGAGATAAACATCTGGCATTTGTGACTGCATACTAAAATTACTTTAATGAGACCTCCCCTCAACATCCTTCCGCTCCGAAAAGGTGGTTACTTCAGTCTAAACGACATACTAACTTACAACACTCCGGCGTTTCCCCTTGTATTCTTGGACATCGTAGGCTTCAGGTAACCCAGTTAGCTGTTTGTACGACCTGTTTTTCGAGAAAGGATATATCCATAACAAATGAATAAATTCCTAGAGAAGAGCTTCATTCCCAATGATTTCATTGTTCGACAAAAGGAACATAAACGGACAACTTTGTTTGTAGTTAGCATTATCTATCGAGATTTGGAGTTTGGATGGTCAACTTGGACTGCTACTCATCGCACTGATTACATCAGGATTCAGAAAAGACTTCAAACGGAGGGGGGGATGCCTGCTCTGGATATTTGAAAATTGAAACTGATTGGTGTCCTTCCTACAATTGCCATAGTGTTCGAGCTGCGAAGAGATGTGGGTGAAGCCGATCATCGTGGGCAGTCTCAGGCGCCTACCTCCGGGTGTATTGTTCTGGTGTTGAAAGTAGTCACCAGTATAAAAACATATTGGCAATGGCTTATAACAATGTAAGTTTGGTATAGCCATCCCTTGCAAAATATATTTACCTGTACATCAGGTATTGTATCAAGTTGTCACAGTTACCTTTCCACGCCGAGTATGTAGAGGGCATCGATCCCGCTAACCAATAAGGTTATGCATTTATATTTTTAAAACCTTTGCATAGTCACAGTATCCATAGAGGTTTCAGGTACTCTATGTGTCTCGGTTATAATTTGTTGAGCTCCGTTAAGTCATCATAAATGTTGAATTTGAATATCGTGCTGTGCGCGCGCGCAATCGAGTAAACCACATTAAATATAAAAAGATGTCATACTTGCACCAGGCGGGGGGGCCCTTTTTGCCATATTATATGTTTCCAATGGAAATCGAAACATTATTTAATTTGAAAAAAAAAAATGCAGGCAGGCAAAGCAAGGGTTGTAGGATGATGGTGACTTTGGTGAGATATAGACAACAGAACTTCTGAGGAATGTTGAGTTATTTGACACAGCGAGACAAGTGGCAATACATATCATATTAGTTTTCGACTGTGAAAGTCATGCGTTTAAAGCGAAATCTAGATTCTCCCGGTTCTCTTGGCATAATGGCCGAACGAAACCTTGAAGGCCAACAACTCACATGGAATATCGTATTCAAATGAGTAATAGCGATCAGTATGAGTATTCTACGCGTAATATCGTACCCAAGCATCATTTGGTTCCCTTTGCCATGGCATAGATGTGGGTAGTTTTTAGTAAAATGTTCCCTTCTTTTTCGTTTTAGCATGGCGAGAAACAATCTCGACTATTACCCGGATATTTGGTCCAACAGACTCCGGCGAATGGAATATTGTTGATCGCAAACTAGGAGTGAACAGTTGAGATGGATTGTACGTCTCGATTGGTGTTCTTCTGGTTTACCAAGCGACTTCACGGTTACTTGTTCGAAACTGGGATGCTCGTTTACTCACACGAAATCACGACATTGCAATAAGTCCTTTGCAAGCGTCTACCACTGATTATAACATTGAAAGGAATCTCTCCTCTATGAAATGAAAGTGGAATCTGGAGGTGACTGCGGGGTAGAATGCATTCAATTTCTTCTTTCATTCCTGCAATCTTTGATCTCATCGCCGTCATTCAGTGTATACCCTGTTAACTTGATCTGTGAATATTCCCAGACGTTGAGTTCTTCCTTGTTTACGAGGGCCGATCTGGACGGCATTTCTGAGTTTATGAATAAAGTAGATGGTCTATTTTATTAGGAAATTGAATAGTGGCGAGTTACTGAAAGTTTACGTTCCTTGGAAAAAGCTCCGCACTAAGACCAAAAAGCCTTCTTGATGGAAAAGGAGGTGTTTCTGGCCCTTAAGCGTAATAGACATCTTTGGAGACTTTATTGTTCACTGGTTCTTTGACTGATTTAGATCGTTTCAAATTTCCCAGAGGATAGTCAAACGTTTAGTTTCAGGTGCTACGTCGATTACGAGAGGCAGATTGCTCTATATGAAGGAAATTTTCTGTGCGTTTTCTCTTATGTAGGGGGAAGCAAAAAGCGAAGAAAAACATTAGGTCCACCGATCAGTGTCGATTCCGATCATACACTTTTTATCAGTATTCTCTCATGAAGAAAAACTTGGATACTTCAACGACTGTGGTTGGTCTGTGCCTCACAATACTATTGGTAAGATAGATGTTCGCCTGATTTTGTGAATAAGAGAGGACCTGCAGAAGCGCAAAAGTGGTAAGGCTCCCGGTCCCGAACGGAGATTTCCCCATCTTGTTGAAATCTTTGCCGCTCAGTTGTCTGTTCAGTAGCCAATTATTTTCAATTAAACCTTACAAGAAGGTGTGTTTTGGATGACGGGGGAGAGCAAATGTTTCTCAACACTTTCAAGAAAGGTAAACGCTCTCTTCCTTGTAATTACAGGCCAATGAGTCTCACCAGTGTTGTCTGCAAGGTGTTAGAATCCATCATCGGATCAATGTCGATTTTTCAAGGAGTATAGTATGATTCGGAGTTCTCAGCATGGTTTCAGGAAAAAATCGTTCTTGTTTTACTAATTTTCTTAGAATTTATGGAGATGTTCCTAGTGCAGTCTGACAAGCAGCAGTGGCTATCGTCATAATGATTTTCCGTAGACCTTTCCAGAAAACTTGTGACAAGGTTCCTCATAAGCGTCTCTTGCTTGAATTGAAAAGTTTTGACATCAAGGAGAATGTTCTTGAGTGGATTTGTCAGTGCTTCGCAATAGGGGAACCCGAGTTGTCATCAACTGGCGTTCGTCTCCTTGGTAAAAGGTCACTAGTGAGGTTCCCCAAAGGATCGGTTCTTGGGACTCCACTTTTTCTGGCGTATATTGACGAACTGGAAAATTCGGTGCATTCCAGAGTGAAAAGTTTGCGGGCGATGCCACAGTTGTATCGGGAGGTTGCTTCGAACGATGATGTTGTCATTGTCCAAACGTATCTTGATATAATCTCCAAATGGTCTTCCGATTGGCAAATGTTTTTCAATTTTCAAAGCAAAGTGAAAAGTTATGCATGTTGGTTTCCACAATCGCAACGCTTCTTTCAAGTTAAATAGGCAAATTATTCATCAGGTGAATTCCAAAAGGATCTCGGTGTTCATTTTTATTTTTCTCTGAAACCTTCCAAGCAGTGTGCTGAAGCTGCGAGGGAAGGTAACTGGATAATTGGCTTGATTAGACGGAGGAGAGATTAAGGTGTATCGGTCTAACTTCGATGGAACTGAGGCGAATTAGTGGTGATTTGATTCAGGTTTTCAACATTGTTCATGGATTCGAAGGGCCCTACTTCCCTATTTCTTTGAATTTTCCAATAGTTACCAATCATAGGGGTTCATTGCCGCAAGCTTCGTGCGTAAACGCTTGTGGATTGGACATTCGAAATATTTTTCTCAATCTAACGAGTCATTATGAGGGAATAGACGTGTTGTTGTTGTTCTGGCTAAGAATGTGAATGCATTCAAGGACAGTCTCGATTCATTTTCAAGAATTATGGGCCAATTCTTTAGGCATCTGAGGTTACTCTTTTGGGATGTTGTGACCTCAGGGTCATTCATGAGGTTTTTGTCTTTCCTTTTTCAATAAAACTGACTAAACCACGTATTTATCCCTACGCCGAATCTTATTCATTCTTCTTACTTCGGGTTCCCTTCCTGCCTGGGGTGCCTACTGCGTCTATAGAAGCACTAATTGTATTAATTTCCGACCAACCATTATTTGAATAGATTAACGCTGCAGGACAAAAAGTTATGTACTAGGCATGTATATAGTGATGACAAGAGGGCCCAAGAGGCTCTAAGGAATCCTTAACTGTCATACGTATTCTCTTCTTGTCGTTTCCCACAATATGTTACACTCTTTAGCCTCTGTTATCCAAATGACTTCAAATCTGTATCCTAATAATGGTCATCACTCATTATGGGGGAAAACCACCAAGAATCGGCTCAGATTATCTGGGTGGAGTCGTTAAGGCCGTCCACACTGGATACGTTCCGTTCCGTTTCGTCCGTACGTCACGTAATTTCGATCACCTCGCACGTAATCACTTAGTGCAGTCCGCAGGGATGGTTCCTTCTGTCACGTTCAATACGTAGAAAAAAAAGTTGACGTAGGCGCATGAAACCTTTCGGATTGCTCAAAGTCCATATACGTTCAGAAGCAGATAACGACTTTTGATCGACCCTCAAACATAAGTTCTACCAGTAGCCGTCCGAAGGCACCTTTACCTACTCTGTACGCCATCGGGAAAACAAATTTGAAATATGTCGGATTTCAATTTTTGCGGTGGAGGTTTAAATTCTAGGTTTGTTCGCAGGCCTCGACGAGAGGGGAGTTAAGGGTGTCGACCGTGGAGGCATGGTACCTTACGCAGACAGGAAGAATTGAAATGGAGTGGAGAAATTTTCAGAGACCACCACATCTTTCGATTCGATTTTGGAATTCCACGGGATCAAGCCAAGGGGACTCCCCATCAGAACCATGGTCGTAGTGATGGCCATTCTCTTCCCGAGTAGTGCTCAGATGATATGATGGCCAGGGTATAACCAATCCCAACATGCTGCCGGATCCATCGAGGAGCGGAAGAATCGAGTTCAACGTGTGACTTCTCACAGCAGAGCGACCAGACTTATTGCAAATATCTCGTAAAAACCCTGGAGACCCTAGAAGGTCAGCTGAATCACAGCGGAACTATGGACTGAAGACCAGAACCTCGTCTATCGTAACTACAATTACAGCCTCTTAAGGCCAAAACTTCATGTGACTATAGAAATTCGAACCCCGAATGTTTGCTTGCAAAGTGACACTGATACCGTTTTACCATTCTTCCGCCGATTATTCGTCCCCTGTTTCGCGTATGACGAATCTGCATTTTGTCGATTTTTGAGCTAGCTAGATATTCTGCCTAATTTTTGGGTGTAGAATCTAATGGCGTGGACCTGGAGTCCAAAGGCCGAAGGTTTTGAAATAATTCCCAATCGTTTTATCGACAAATCCTCGTTTTCGGTGTTTTTGTGGAAATTCCATTCCGCGTAGTGACGAATGTAAGATTCGTCAATATGCTCAGTGTGTAAAGTCTATGGCACGATTATTATAACGTTCAGTGGAAAACAATGGACAATTTTTCGCGTAGTGACGAATGTGTTCCGCACGTGTGACGAATCTGTCACTACATGGTCATTTCCCCATTCCGCTTATAGACGACATATGAGGATTCGTCAATACGTAATGCAAAGTCAATGGCACGACTATTATAACAGTCAGTGGAAAACACTGGAAAAAAATTCGCGTAGTGACGAATGTGTGACGAATCTGTACTACATTGGTATATGTCCATTTCGCGTAGTGACAATGTCTTTTAAGCATAATATAATATCAAAAATGTCCGTTTCATCGCCAAAAGCGTGTTTAGCAGCGAAATGTAACTTGTTTTCTTACGCTTGGACCCCACGTATGAGAAAAGTACCATTGCTTACATTCGATACGACCATTTAAAATCCTAAAATCTTTAAGCCGCGATTTCTCGAAACCGACTTTTTGCACATTCGTCACTACGCGATAAGGGGGACGAATTGTAATCGTAATCGCCCCCAATGACCCAAACGGTGTTGCTAGTCAAAGGAGTACAGTAAGTTTCGCGTGTGGACAGGAAATGCTTGACTGCTTCGTCGGATCCTTGATACCCGGTTGAGCAATTCAATTAGTTTTTACATTGTAGATGTGGACCTGTTTTGAATTTGAGGCAATTGACCCATAACATACATTCATCAGAAGGAAAGCTCCCGTCGAAGAGATTTGGTCATCATAGCATACCCATATATGTATGTTGTTCGTTATGCTGTATGTTCTTTTGATTGAATAAGAACGGGTTAACACCGGGGCACTGATTAATGAAATCTGGCTGGTTTATTGAATATAACGCAAATTCCACCGTTGCTGTTTGTTGCAAAAGGAAGCAATTATTCAGCCTGATACAACATTCTAGAAACCTTGCCTGTCACAAGCTATCACAGATGTATTTGATACTAACTGATTTTAACGATTTTATTTCGACGCGATCTGAGCTACAACATGATTACCAGTCTACACAACAAACACGTTTCCCCGATTTAGTGCTCAAAAGACTGTAAGTGTATTACAATATGTTGAACGCGAACTTCAATATTCAAATCTCTCACGCTTGTGACTGACACACGTCCACTTGTATGAAACTTGATAAACCAATCACTGCTATTTCCCCCACTGGTGACCGAGTTAGAAGTCGGGTTATGAGACAGGCTCTCGATGGGACGGTAATGGTCGTAAATATCTGGTTGTGACTGCATCCCCAAGAATTACGTTCCTGCAGCTCAAACCAGTCATTCGCTCAGAGAGAGCTGAGTTACGTTTAATCTCAACAGTTTAGACTAACTTGTAGAACTCCTGGGTATTCCTGAAACCTCGTCGGCTTCAGGTTATCAAGTTAGTGGGTGTACAACTCATTCATGAGCCAAGATAATTTGCATAAGAATAAATTCGATTATAGAGTTGCGTTCCCCCCCCACTAATTCATCTTTCGGCATTCATCGCAGTCGCTCTTATCATATGGGTATTCCGGGTGGGTTAGCTTTAGCTGCTACTCATCGCACTGGACACATTATGAATTAGAAAAAGAACCAAACAGGAGGCAGCTACTCATTGACTTCAAAATGTCTGTCCTGTCTATCAATTGCAATTTTGTTACGTGGGAATTCGCCAGGCAACCGTCTCGGGTGGATTGTATGAACGTGGGAAGTAGTCTAAAACAATAATTTCTTTGGGAAAGGCTACTAATAAAAACATTTTCAGGGCGTGCGCATGAACGTGACCAAACATACACATGTTCACACAGCTATAAATACAAAATCATGGCAATACATATATAACGTCGGTTATGACATCCTTGCCAAAAATATAATTACGAATAATTCGGCATTTGGTCACTTGGGTCCACCTAGACTTACAATTTGTTTAGCCTCCGTCAATAACCATTAAGTTTGAATGGAAACATGTATATGGAACCCCGATAGAGTTATAATATAGAATGATATACGTTCCTTTTCCAACACATTTCTACATTGCAGATGAGGCGCGACGAAAACAACGGTGCTTGCATTATGTATTAACTTACAATATTGGACGGCATATGGACGGCCGAAAACCCTAAACATTGGACGCCGCCTTACCCCCGTTGCAAGTAAGTGATCCTCTATGTGGCGTAAGACCAATTTGTCAAATAAAGACCGCAAAGTTACAACTAAAGAAGAAGAAAAATTCCTACTAGGGAACCTAGGTAGGACCATGTCGTAGGGGTTTCCATCAAGTAGAACATACGGGTACCCGCCTCCTCATTTTATTCATTGAGTTCTACAGCACCCAGAAAATATTTCTGTTAGTTTCATATCAGGTCAGCTAGTGGAAGGAACAAATATCGGCACCATATTGGCAACACTAAACGAGGTATAATAAATTGATGAGTGAGGAGCCTCAAAAATTGATAACTCATAGTTACATATTGAATGGCTATATTGAAAATGCTTCCACATTTCGAACCCAAGGCTATGACAGTTATCGAGTAACAGTCACCGAAATATAAGTCGGGCGGAAGATCGGACTTAACTATATTAACATTTTGGCGCATATTCAGATGAGCAGAACATCACAGGTGTGGCGTGGAAGAGTAGCAGCTGTGGGCGTTACGACGACGGCTTTCGGATGCGGAAAAATATCTAGCCGGAAGCAATGCAAAGAGGGATCCTCATGTAACGAAGGGAAAATGTGCTGACAAAAGATGATCCATTTCAAAAGTATGTGGTCCCCTCGATCACTCAAGGTGACGGATTCTGGAAACACGCCGGGCACTGCCATCGTCTCCAGGGAGAAAACACTTCCTCCAGGCCCTGGCAATGCCTTTTTCAAAGTCGATCGACAGGTGATTCTAGAGAATTGTGCGTCTAAGCTATGCGATATGGTGTGCAAATATTTTGACAATTGTCAGGGATATCGCAATTCTTAGTCGAACTGCAACACCTTACGGGCGGATCAAACCTTTCATATGCCCCAATAGGGTAAGAAAGGATCCTGCACCTCATGGGCAGCAGCGAACCTCACCAGGGAAACGGAACAAGGCCATGCCTCTTTGGCAGGTACCCTACTGGGTGGACTGGGGGAATAGCACACGCAGGCGGCAAAAGGTCCCATTTTTGTATCGAACTCCGGCTTCCGGGAGAAGGCCGACGCTTCAAGGTGTACCACAACACTCGGTGACCGGAAAAGCCGGCTGATATTTGACATTGAAAACCCAGATTCCGTTTTGCAATTCGTGAGCCCTAGAATATAATTGTAAACGTCTAACATATCTGACCAAAACAGCGTTGCTGGCAAGGAAGTAGGGTCAAGGTTGCGTTTCGAGACATGCTACTCGCATCCGTCGGGAACCAAGGCCTCCTGTTTTGTTGACATTGTAGGTGTAGAATCTGTAGGACCTGTGTGGACTCGAGGCAACGATCCATGAAATTTGGTTTCAACGGAAGTTTAAGCTTTTCGTGGAAGATTTCGTTCATCATTTGGCCTACATCTATGTGTTATGTTGTTCGTTATGCAGTTTGTTCATTTGCTTATATGAAATTGTTTCGACAACCGGGTCATGGTAGTTGAAATATTATGAAGCTGCAAATGTAATTAAAAAAAACCTTACTAGTTGTTTTTTCGGGAATATTCCTGCCTGATATACCATTTCACGAAACCTGCTGAGTCACTAAGTAATTTAAATATTTATTCAACAGAGATATAAGCTACAAACAAACCATCAGCCGCCTACAAAACGACCCGTTTACAGATTGAGTCAGCTCGAAATACTGTAAGTGTATTACAATATGTTGAACGCAATATTTACTGTCCTCACGGCGTGTTGGACGCGAGACTGTTGCTTTTAAGAACTTCAATGAACCCTTCAATGCTACCCCCCCCTCCTCACACACGGTGGAGTCAGAACTATGGATGGAACAACCTGGGTCCTGTGGGGAAATGAGGTTAAATATGCTGGAATTTGTGACTGCATATACAAAACACTTTTATAGTTTAGTTGCCAAATTCATTTCGCTCAGAGTGCGTGAGTTACTTCACACTACAGTCGATACACTAACTGGCAGACTTCAGGGGTCCTTGTATATTCCTGGAACAATCGTCCACTTCTGGTAATCCGGTGAATTGGTTGTACGACTAATTCCAAGAAATATATTCATAATAATTCCGCCCTCGGACATACTGAAACATTCCTTGGAGCACGTTCAGGCCTGCCATCGTCTCAAGGGAGAAAGAAAAGCTTTTTTCCGATTCTTACGTGGCACGCTCTGGGAATGGGAAAACTGGCGCGATTTGACAAAACTGCATCACCGACCCCCCCCCCCCCCGAAAAAATGTCGGTGATCCGTTTGGAGCGAGGCGGTCAGAAGATTGGCCAATCATCGAACAGTGAGACGCATGAACATTTATTCTAGAACCACTACAAAACAATTTCTCAAAGCTTGGCACCTTTACCGTAACTCCCAGAAGTAGCGGATTCCAAACCAAGGGTCAACCTAATTAGCAATTGATTCGATGTTTAACACAAAGGTGCGGAGAAAGAAACCTCTGTCGATCGCCACGAATAATTGATAGGTTCAGAGAGATAATTATTGACAACCAGAAAAAGTCAGGAGTTTTCTTGACTGATTTTACTTGCTAAGCATTGTCATTCGGAATATGCTTACAAAATTGACAATGGGGATCATGTAGTACTCGTTTTGGGGAAATCTTGTTACCACAAGCTGAAATTAGCCAAAATATCAATTTTTCACAATATCCCAATTTTACGTCCCCACCCCAATGACCATGGATCTGACTCAAAACAATAGGGAGCATGTACTCATTATGGGGAGCCCACATACCAAGTACAAGCTTTCTCCAGCCAGGTGGGGTCGAGTTATGGTGTTTGCAATTACAATGGCCTTAGTATCATTTTTTTTAGTTCCTTCATTTTCTTCCAAAACTGACCCCGGTCTACGCCAAAAGCAATAGGGTTCTCGTTCTGCCACTAAATTTCGAACTGATTGGGCCAGGCATTATGATAAAATGATCAGAATTTGACCTCTGTTGACCTAGAATGACATTTGAACGGACCCCGAAAAGTAGGGATCACGTACACGTTATGGGGAACCCACATATCAAGTATGAGCTCCATACATCTAGGTGGAATCGAGTCATCGAGAATTTTTCATTTCCCCAAATCCCCCCCCCCCCCCTCATGAGAAACTTTATACCGGATTTCAACCTGATCAGATCCAGGTATTGACTTTGACCTCTCTGGAACTCAGATGACCTCTGACCTGACCGAAACAATAGAGATCATGCACAATTATGGGGTACCCATATATTAAGTATGAACTACATCCACCTGAGTGGAGTTGAGTTAGCCTGTTGAAAAAACTAGCGGCATACCAAACCTGACCCAACCCAAAAAACACACAAACATACACATATATATATATATATATATATAGATATATATATATATATATAATATATATAATATATATATATATAATATATATATATATATCTATATATATATATATATTATATATATAGTTTATACATATATTATGTTTCATACACCACTGTCATGACTGCATAGATTCCTCTGATTTCGTCGAGGAATAAATAATGCGGCTCTCAATATGTTCATACAAAATTGACACACACCTGGAGGCAATATGGCGGTGAAATTTGAACAGGAGCTATGATTCTAAAGACCCAATAATCATGATACCTTCCCGAGAGCCTGGAAGTGGGCTCCACTTGCTCTTGCGTGCAAGCGCCCTTCCGATGGAGCTATGAAGAACATGATACCTTTCACCTTGGGATCAGCATTTATGAGCAGGCAATGCCAGTTCTATGTGTTGAGACCCCTCCCCAGCGATGATACTCCCTTCCCCCGAGATAAACTTTGTACATTCGACTTGAACACCGAGTGGTACCAACAATGGGGAGTAGCGAGGCTACTTTTTTGTATATGAAATATTCGCAAGAATCATGCGCTTGTCACCACTTACACACATACTCTCTGTTCATATTTGTTTTACGGAAATTGCCACCCTAAGTTTCAAACTGCTATAGGTGGTAGCAATATTGAGATGCTAATCCTAAGCACATGTTGTCAGCCATGGTCAAGAACTTGCCTATTCTAAATACGAGGAGCTAAATAATTGAAAGAGTGGGGTGACCTTTGCATATCAGTGATTTTGTTTCCGCTCACACCTACTGTAGCCTCGATCCAATTTGCATAACATATGAGCTCGCTCGATACCCTCGAACGCGTCAAAGACTTTATTAACTTTTTTAAACTTTATTTAAACTTTTCTTCCGACTTCGACAAGTTCATACATGTGAATGTTCATCGTACGCTCTATGTTAACGATGACGACGACAACGACGACGGTTCACTGAAAAGTGAAACAACAAAATTATTTAGAATAACATAATAGAGAATAATCGATAGAGTAATCATTCAACGAATCAGATCATAATATCTTAGGATAATAATACTACTTTCATTCTGCCGAAAGATGTGACTTTAACCATCAACTTAATATTCATCAACCGAATATTTGACAGCTGTAAATTAAATGTTTAATTAAGCCGGGTATCAAGACGAAACTAATTGACACTAGCGAACCACTGTAGCATCATGACTGGATAATGATGGCACGAGAACAACCTGCCGCTACATACCCGCCCCCATGAACTTACCCAATCTAAAGAAGTTCATCAGATATGGCCTCAAAATGCGGCAGTCAAACTAACCGAAACATGACAACATATTTACATAGAGTATTACTCGTTACTCAACTCAAGCCTACAAGCCTAAGTTTCACAACAGGACGCTTGTAGTACTTCCCTAAGGACTCCTACTCCTCCCTGAAGGCCACTGACCCATGGGCGTGCTCTCATGGGCGAACTTCAACTGGGACTGTACGGAATTTGACACCCTTTCTCACTAGTGACGACAAGGTTGTGTGACTCCTCTGTACCTGCATACACTTTCGTATCTAACTCATTGACATCATATCAGCTGTTGTGGATGATGTTGCCTTGCCTGATGGCCCTCGCCTGGTTAAGACTTGCCCCCCTGTTTTCTATGGGTGGGCAACCTCTGGCACTGTGAATGGCTTGAAACAGTTATCGCATTCTTTCCTTTCTCACGAATTCGTAGCTCTCTTTGACGGTTTTTGATTGAAGTTTTTGCATTCTGCCATGGATTGGGTTGCCTGACGAGCAGTGAACATACTTTACCTATCTTGAGTACCACCCCCCGTTGCATCCGTACAAAATGCTGACACCTGGGAGACTTGTTGCTCTCTTACCTTTCGATTGGTTCTACACTGAGAGGTTTGCCACCATTCTTGCCGTAGATGTTTTGCAACCTTTGCCTCAACAAGGTCAGCATGTGCTCAAACTTTGGTTCCGTTCCAATATGGATTAGCCCCTGTGCCTGCTTAGCCAATTGTACTGCAATATATTGGCAGTAATGTTGAATTATCACCGCGTTCGTGTTTTGATGTTGCCTGGTATCCCATTATCTTAACTGTTATCTTACCTTTACCCATGTCTGGCCCGTTCCCCATTGCACGACTGTCTTTGATTGATGGCCGGCTTGTAAGCCCTTGCAATCAGTGCGTGGTAGATTACATATGTTGACCAAATGGAATCCTTCAGTATATTCTTCGCCGTTGGTACCAACCTGTGGGGGCATCACCACACAACTCTCATGCACTCCTTAGCTCCGCCCTTGGCAGAACTGCAGCAGGTAGGACAGTTGTGATCTGTCATCTATGCTTTAAGCCCATATGGACTCGAAGTACTGAGAAAGCTCCCTTAATTCAACGGATCCCCACCGAATTCCATCATTCCGGTTGAAGGCATATTAAAACCAAATCACATCAGCGTTTCTATACATGTTTGCGTTGAACTGATTCCATCTTGTCTGATATTGGTATTTTGCCTAGTTGTCCATCGGCACTCAATTCTTGTGCCTTGTGTATACCGCTGGGATTCCCGGGAAGGTTTAGGATTTGTGTCAAAAGTGATTGTGTCAATTTGCATTGGTATTCTCTACCTACTTTTTCCAGACTGGTCTCAGGCTCACCCTCAACCTTGGTTTTACCAGTTTGTTCCTCCTTTACTTCATTTCCCCAGAAAATCGTGTCAGTCTGCTCGCTTCGATGGTCATTCTCTGCCTCAATCAGCTCCAACTGTTCGGTGAACTTTCTCCGTTTTTTGCTTCCAGTTCAAGGTTTTCCCTTTTTTGTTTCGTTTTTGATTCAGCCATTTGTCGCTTAGTCCGTGCTTCCTTCAGCCTCTGGCTGGAGGTAGAATACGCAGAGCATCTCCTGCTGCCCGATGAGCGCGATGTCTTGTCGTCCCCTCATGTTGTAACCCGCGTCTGGAGATAGCAGGTTTCCTCTGCAGACTTCAGCCACTCCTGTATTCTCCCGGTTAACTCCATCTTGTCCTTCAATGAAGACTGGAATTCCCCTCGTTGCCTTTTCCAGGTCGAGGCAAAGATATTGCGCAAAGTTTCTTGTGTCAGAGTTTCAACCTGCTTATAACGCCTCGTAAGATTGCCGCATAACCGTAGCAAGATTGCTTCAGTTGTTGCCCCTCGCTGCATTGCCATGCTAGAAGGAATAGGAAAAATGCAATCGCTAGCTCAATAGTGAGCTCGAAGCTTCCACTAGAGTATCGCAGACTGGAAACCAATATACCCCCAAAATACAGGATTCTTCATTCTCAGATATTTCGACCTCCACACACCACCAGTCATCATTCGTTACTCCATAAACCAGTCCGAGGCGACGCGACGCGATGAATTTGAGTTGCGTATCGCGCGTGACAATTTTTTGTGTGACTAAAGAAAGTATCAAACCACATGACTAGCAGTGCAAAACAGGAACAAAATATATACACATGTGTGATAATACGACGATCACTCTGAAGTATGGTATGTCAAGAAGAAATGCTAATGAATGATATTGAAATTGTACCGGCATCCAATGAGTTCCCGATCCCAAACGCCTACACATACCTTGTATTTGAAATGTCTTTATGAAAACAACTGTTGCGATATCAGGCAGACCTCTAGTGTGTGAAGACATTGACCTGATTAGACTACGAGAACATCACTCTAAGTATGAGTATGAGTTCGAGTACGAATCCCATGAGAATGAGTGCGAATGTTGAGTACACATATTAAAATATCGAGTACCAAACGAACGAGTACCAAACCCAATAGTACGAGTACGAGTACGAGTACGAGTACACAGTTTCTTTACCAAAATGATGAGAATGTGTACGAGTACAGATTCCACGAGTACCAGTACGTGTGCGAGTACATAACATGAACTCGAGTACCGACCCGAGTAATCGAGTACTACAAGTCTGAATCATCGGGCTGCTTGCGAAGTGTGGGAAGGGCGTACACCTGCCAGTAATCCCACGGGCACTGGTCTAAAAGACAGCCTGATTTTTAACCGTGCCAATGCCCAGTAATACATGGTCAGGGTTCCTAGATTAACCTTATTGGCTTCCTGATTAAAAAAAAAACAGAATAGAGGAGAATCCGACAATCATTTTTTTTTTGTTCTCGTTTTATCGCGCAGGTTTGGCTTCATCGTGTGCCCCCCTCCTAATGAAAATTTGTGATTTCTGCGAAATATTTTGTAGTCAGTATTCGACAAGTAAGCATTGACTCATAAATATCGTAGTTTGTTTTTTTCAGACTAGGAAGGCAAAATTGTGCCAAATTTGCCTGATCCACTAAAGAGGGTAAATTTTCGTGCTTAGTGCATGCACAGTAGAGGAATTTTCTCGATTGCTCTCACATCATGTTCTGTAAAACTCGGGATATCTCTGCTCATTGGCCCCTAGATTGAACATATCTGTCCTATGAAATGATTACAACAACATACTACTTTACCTTGACAACCACAACACCCTGTCAATCAATTTTTTGGAACCTTACTACTAAGCCCTTCAAACTCGCCCGTTTCATCTCGCTTGACTACCGCAATTTTGAACTGCAGTTAGCCTAGGCTATCAGACCGCTTGGATGTTTCAAAACGAGTTTGTTCCCAGAGGACTACTATTAAGGTGTTCCCTGCTCCTAGGGCAGGGAACTTTATCTTATGAATTAGACAGTGAAGATGACGGCGAATATCATCAATTTTTTCGCTTGGATCTTGATTTTTCAGATGTTTCCTGGTAACTTACAATAGTGGACGCGCATCGCTTCGCACGTGATGACCTGTAGCATGGCACAGCAATTGTTGAAAATTCAAATTTTTGTCATGTTTTCCATTACAAGAATCTGATCATAAAATGTTTCGAGTTTGAGTCTTGGTACATCCAACCTCAAACGCACGGGAAAGGTCATTTCACGGCCAGCAGGGGCTTTGCGTATCCAATATTGTTCATGTAGCAATCCACGCCAGACTTGGTGGCGCTAACGTTCAGATGTATCCTGTGCCCCCTGACAAATGTCTGTGGCCCTCCCTTGTGTCCCCCGGATTAGAAAGTTAGTGACGCCAAAGAAGTCGGTCGATGCAGTTTAAACTGGCCTTGATGACTCCATACTGCATGAAGTAGAGTAGTAGAGTTTCTGATGACACTGCTGAAGTAAACGAATGGCTTGGTGACTCCCCACGTTCCTGCGCACACAAAACCGGCAGAACCAGCAGCAGCACCGTCCCGAGTCCACCACAAGGCTGGCTGGATCTTCGTTTCCATTCACGACACCTGGAGTCTCAATTGAGTTGCCCTTCGACTAAATTCCAAGATCATCAGCATGGACTCGCAAGTAATGCTGCAGTCCATGTCAGAAACCCACCAATGATGTCCCGCAGTCAGTAGTATCTGCAGTCCTTTCCAAAATCCAGCCAATACGTGTTGAAAAGTATCAGGGCTACTGTGCCACCCTTGTCTCAAACCCGTGACAACGGGGAAGGAGTCTGCGACTCTACCAGCACACTTCAGATCACTCTCACTTCCAGTATCCAGGGGGTGATAATCAGTGACGGGACGAGTTGGGCCCGCCACGCTGCTCCAAAATGTGCCCCTTACACACAGATTGAAAACCTTGCAAAAATCGGTATGAACCACAGCAAAACCCCTACCTGACAGGCACATCCGTTTTCGACAGGTACCCGAAGCCATCCCAGTGGACTTCTTGGGGCCCAACTGGTTCATTCACTGATGCTCAAGCGGCGACAACATATTCACTTCAAGTTATACATATGCTGTTTTGTCGGGTACTGGGAGGAGTTAACCCCTCTATATTCACAGCACCTTTCCTCGGTGGTCAGCACTCTTGTTTTGCAGCCCGGGGAGGTACCCATCGCTGATCCTTTGGGTGCCTTTAGTGATGCTCGAGCGTTTCAGGCCCTTTTGCCTGTAACATTTTGGCATCCTTCCAAGCCTCTCGCGGGGTCATTAGCCGGTTCTCGCTGAGGCCCCTGGAATGCCTGTGTTTTACCCGGCTTGGCCTTGATACCATGGGTCCCTTTTCGTGGGCTGAGGATACAGGTGGAGTCGTTGCGCTGCAGGCCTGCTGTCAGATGTGCCGAGGCCGAAACCCCGGGGGTACCGCCAGGGAGGCTTTGCCTGGCTGACGTAAATCCCGATAACCCTCCTCCGCTAGTTTCGCGACACGGTGTCCCCTCGGTCGTGTTTTGGGTGCCCATTCGAGGTCCGGCTCTCCGAACTGGTCCTTGTCAGTTCTCGTCGATTCCATGTTTTTCCACTTGCCCTGCTTTGTCCTCCCTTCTTACTTCAATACCATGGTTATTTCAGTTTCCCATACGACACCTACTGCAGTCCCTCTTTACATCTGTTTTATCTTTTTTTTTCTCTTTTGCGAATATACTGGTCCTCCACTCGCAATCTCATCATGTCCACCAACTCCTTATGGCCTAGCATCCTCATCTACTCTTTTTAATCGAAACCCAGATTCATCTCCTCTTGATTTAACACTCTCCAGTGTCCCAACTACGTTCTTCATAATTGTGTTCCATTTCGAGGCTGGAGTGTGCGCTTTGTCTACTTCAGCATTCCTGTCAGCCGCCTTTCTGTTTTTTATCGCTGTGTGTGATGATTTCCACTTCTATCTCTGGCTCAAAGTCTCTCTCCCTCGCCTGACTAAGGTGTTCGGTTGTGTCTTACCGTTCGCCCATTGTAATAATCAACGAGGTTCTATTCTCGCATCTCACCTCTGCTGTTGAATTACTTAATTCACGATACAATGACTGTGGAAATTGCATAACGGGTGATTTCAATGTGCATAAATCAGAATGGCTCATACCATCCACCGGCTTTGATAGAGCCGGTTTGAAGCAGAGTCTTTTGCTATTCTATTGTCTCCACCCTGCTCATCATGCTCCCACCTGTAGCCCAGTCGGGCCCTCGAACTCTCTAACTTGTGATCATTTCTCACTACTACTCACCCCTTATTTACAGTCCAGCCACGGTCTCTGCCCCTATTGGCTCCCTGACTATGCCCTCATTCCCCTGTTTTCAAATCACTTTAATTCCTATACCCAAACTCCCCACCAGAGGCAGAATCTCTGGAACTACTCCAAATCTGACTGTTCGGTTCTTCGGGGTTTTTTTTTCAGTCTTCCCTTGGGATGAATTATTCCTTTGGGAATGAACACTTTTAATTCCTACCTTGGAAGAACAGCTTCCTCTTCATCACCACCTCATTTGTCACCCATCAATGGTAGCCACTGGGCCGTCCATGAGAAGAACCGACTTTAAATCGAGCTGGCTACCTTCTCCTTCACCTGATTTTCGTCAACCATGTAACTGCTCGTACTGTGGTGCTCTGAGACTATCGATAAGCACAAGTCTTTCATTTCACGTATGGCTAATAACTTTTCATCCTGCCCTTCTGGTAGTCGTTCATTTTGGACGCTGGCCCAAATCTTCGTCCCAATTTTCTGTAACTTCAAAATTCCCTCGGCTGGTTAAACCGGATGGCTCTTGTGTTTCCAGTGAATGCCACCTCTAAAGCTACTACTTTTGCCGAGCAATTCTCTTCTACTTCCACTATGTACACAGATGCTCATCCTCTCATCATTTGCCAGCTTCAGTAAACGATCTCGGATGTTGTTTTTACCACGCACATGGCAGTCAAACACTCGATAGTTTAGACCATGATAATCATCTGGTCCTGATGACATTCCTCCTATAGTCCTGCCTGGATGTGCCTCCGACTTTCGCCTATCCTTAGCAAGCTTTTACCGTCTTTGTTATTCTATGGGATGCGGCTAACCCTTCGGTGTGGTAACATGCTCAATGTCTGTCCATTCCCCTATGAAGGGTGACAAATCCAACCCCTATTCCAGGCCGATTGCCATCCCCTAGGTTATCTCCAAAGTTATGGAAACTATAGTCAACAAGCATGTTTTGCACTTTCTTGGTTCTACTCTCCCATCAGTGACCACCCGTATGGTTTCCCGGCATGGCCGATCTACTGGGGACCTACTATCTTTTTGTCCACCAATCAGTCGGGTCAAAGGCCATTTGAGTTTTTCGGTGAAAGTAAGGCTACTGCCCTTTATACTTTAAGGCCTTTGGACCGTTTGGCACGTCAGACTCCTTGCCAAACTTACTTCATTTGGTTTCAGCCCCTCCTAACTTCTTGGACTGCCAGTTTTTTTTACCGGTCGCTCTATTTTGCTGTTCGGGTTTGATGGTTGCTCTCTTTGAGACCTCCTTATCAATGCTGTGTCCTCAAGAGGCTTGTGTTTTCCTCCTAACCTCTTTCTCATTTTTACCCACATCTTCTTAGCTCAACCCCTATAGTTTCACTTCTGTGCTGATGATTCTACCCTTTCCCCTCGCTGTGCTCCCAGAAGCGGAACGATTTTGTCTATATACCGTTCCCTAGTTACCCATCAGCTGAACAATGATTTTCAGTCTATTTTGAACTAGGGGCACTGCTAATCTGGTTACCTTCAACCAATCTAAAACCAGAACTTGCTGATTCTGGTCGTCGTGTCTCCTGATGCAACCAGCTATTTTTTCATGGCTGACCGATCCTCCCTCAGTCTACCTCTCTTAATATCCACCTTGTTTTGGAATCAGCACACCTATCCTGGAACTCTCATATCAGTCTATCGCTATTAATGCTCTCTGGAAAGTTGGGCTTCTAATTTCGCGCAAGGAAATACCTTCACCTCACAACAGCTAATTATGCTTTACAAAGCCCAAATTCGTTTCCTAATGGAATATGGTTGCCATATTTCTGGTGGGGCTTTTCGCATTCTCTCTCAATGGGTATTTGATCTTCATCCATAGAAATTCCCATTCGGTCTCATCAATTAACGATCACTTACCTCCTCACTCAGTCTCTATCCTCATCGCCAGATCTGTATCATCTCTCTGGGCTCCTTCAACCGTACTTTTAATGGTCAATGTTCTTCTGAGCTTGGGATCTGTCCTCCTTTACTCGAGTTACGCGACATACTCGCTCTCCTTCTTCCCGCCAACCCTTTTCGGTTGCATCTTCCACGTCTCGCACCGAAACCTATTCTCGCTCCTTCTTTTTACTTGGCACTTCGCGTGCCTTAATAGGCTTTCTCGTGATGTATTTCCATCCTGATTTTACCTCCAGCGGTTCAAGAGTAAAATCAACAAGCTGATTTCTCCTCTTTCTTTTTTGGTCTCTCGTGTTGGGGTTGCCCCTTTTGTTTAGGCAATTATGGTTCGCCCTTCCTCATTCAATTGTTCAAAAAAAAAAAAAAAAAAAAAAAAAAAAAAAAAAAAAAACAAAAAAAAACAGTCCTGAGTAACCATCCCCGGTTCGATATGGAAACAATAGTCCCCCTCTTTTCAGCCTGTTGGGACCACACCAGTGGTCTAAACAGAGCAGTGGAAACATGTACAATTTCCAATTTCAAAACGCTAGCCTCCCCGCCTCCTCGGTCGCGTCCATTTGCTTCAGTGCCGGAGCCCATCGCTCTATGTCCAAGCCGAGTCCACCATTGAGCCTGGCCTGGCGACTGCGCTCGATGACTTCGACTGCTTCACTTACATACCCCGGCGGTCTTCCTAGACTTCTCCGGGGGCCTTTCGATGGCAGAGGAAGGTGAATTGGAAGTGTACTAGATGTCGTAGGAAGAGGGTGATTAGGTACAGAACGGCAAGAATTCACAATGCGAAAGCTGAAGTGTAAATTTTGCAACAACAAGTGAGAGAGGAAGTGGAAGAATTCGTCTAGACTAGCGAGATAGCATCATTTCGTTATAAGCAACGGTATGGTTGAAGAAGAGGCGATGTCAGTTGTGCAAGTTGTTCAGCTGAACTAAAACAGTTCATTAGTGTGGATTTTCCTACCAATGAGTGAGGTGCTATCGAGAGCAAGCCGGCTGAGACACACAGAACCATAGAGAAATGTTACATGCGTCGGATCTGACCTACAAACAAAGAAGGAGGAGCAGAAACTAAGAGCCTAAAGAAAGTATGGATCCGCAAGTCGGGGAAAAAAAAAAAACTTGCAGATGAAAAATGAGAACTGGTGCAAATAATAGAGGTGAGCCAACACCGAGAGGAAAACTTTTGTTTGGAGAGAAGGGCGGAACAGGGATCAGTAGGAATCCACAGCTGAGTACATAGTGTAAATAATTGACATAAGCGAAGAAAAGAGTATCAATTAAAACTGCCTTTTTATGCAAGGAGCCTGGAAAGAAAAATGGACTGCTTTAGTTAGGGCATGTAGGAGAGCTAGATGAATTGTGTGACGGAAACGTTGTTCAACAAGAATATATCAAACAGCGAATTAGACCAAAAATTGATTTTCAGGTGCTGCAAGGCGTGATGAGGAGTTGGATGAGATGTGGCATTTAAAACGTACGGAAACAGAATAAACATCAGTGTAGATGGATATCATTGGTGCTTATTCTGAACAGATATGGTGCCAGATAAACATTGAGGAGAGCACCTTACCCTTGGAGTAATGAATAGGACACCAAACTCAAACCCGAAATGAAAATATGTTGATGGGCAGTTTGAGAAGACGGGAAACCAACAGCAACACCAACGAGTGGTGATAGTGGCGATTTCAATTATAGGAGGTTGTTCACAAAATGGTGTACGACGAGTTCTGTCGCCAGCATGTAGAGAACTACCACGAAACAACACTATACTGGACTTTATTCTGACAGTGGGAGGAGAGATGGGTAGAAAAGCAGAGGGGGTTGATCACCTAGGAGTTCACAACACCATAAAATGGAGCACAATATTAAGACGGGGACAGCAGGAGACACATCAAACCAGAATTGGTTACACTGGAAAACAAAAAGAAAATGGGCACATTTGAAAGTAACATGCCGGACGAGGAAACTGGCAAGGAAAACGGGAGAAAAAAGGAAAAACAGTGCGAAATATGTAGAGAAGTTTCGAAGGAGTGTTACCCGAGCAATGAAAAAGGAATGTACCATCAGAGGAAGGCGAGACGAGAAGAACAGTAAGCCAAATGGATTACCAAAAGCATGTCAAGCAAACTGTAAGGAAGAAAAGGAATGGCATAAAAAAACAATAAATTGAAGCGAACTGGGTAACCGTGTACTGCACGAGGTACTCCAAAGGAAGTCAAGAAAGGATAACAAGTGAAGCCAAAAGGAACTTAAAAGTTATTAAATTAGCATCAGATATGAAAGGGGATCCAGAAACATTTTACTCACGAAGATCCAAACAAAAGGTGGAAAGAGGAAAGTCGGACCGATTAAAAGATGAATACGGCAATATTTTATGAGTAGAAAAACAGCGATGCACTGAATAATTGTTAATGGAGTGGCACCTAAGGAAACGAGACAATACCAATGGTGAGTAACATAGCGATGCTGAATCACAGAAAACTGACAACATGGAAATAAAGAAGAAAATGGGGATAGAAACATAAAGGGAAATTGAGAAAGGCCCAGCTCTTGGCCTGGTGGGGATTCAACAAGACTTCATGAAAAAATGGCGGAGGGAAATGTGAACTCTCTTACGATGATCTTCAGAAAATCACTAGATGATGCAGAATTCCAGAGGATTGGACGATGAACAAACATATACACTGCTGTTCAACAAGGGAATGAAATATGATGTGTCCAAATTATGGACCTGTAAAATGACTTAAGTAGCAGGGGGGAAGAATGGAAAAAATACTGCGTGATGCGATTGTGGACCATCTAGAAAATGAAGATATAAAAAAAAGACACAGCATGGATTTAGAAGAGGGAAATCCTGTGTTACTCGCATCCCGAGTACTGGGTATAAAGTGACTAGCTCGTAGAAGTGTATACTGGACGTTGCAGACTTTCGAGGAAGGCTTGATACCGTCTCACAACCGAGTGATAGCTAAAGTACAGGCCCACCGCTTGAGAGCAAATTGGGATGTCCGAATGGCTGAAAAATCGGAGACACCAAGTTGTGCTGGAGGGGTTGGAATAGATTGGAAAAGCTCAGGAGTACAAGGCGTCAGTGCTTGGACCAAGTCTACAATTTATTATAATGAAATGGACTCGATCGGGAAAATTCAGATTCAGTAAGTTTGCAGATGGTACAGAGGTGATACGGCAATAAGGGGAGAATAACGATAGAGTCAAGTACACGAATATGTGAACGAGTAATTAGAGTGGAACTAACAAGTGGCAGATGTCCTGCCGGTAATGTACAGTCGTGCACTTCGGTTTGGATAACACTAATTATAAGTACTATATGAGAGAGGACAGAAATGAGAACAAATGAAGGAGAAAAAAATGGGAAATCTCGTGAGTAAATTCTAAATCCAGTAAATTAAACGTGGAAGCCTTTTTCATATTTCATTCCCCGCACCCAATCTACGAAATGAATCACGAGTTGTTGCATGATATGTGACAATGATTTGTGCTAAATAGTATTTCTAAATGTATACCTGCAACGTTCTAGGTCCACGTTCGACATAGCTAACGAAGAATAACAATAACAAATCAGCAGTCACTTTCTGCTACTCTGGGGCTGGAACTGAATGGAGTTCAATAAAACAGTAACCAGGGGGTCATGTTCGCCGGGCTTCTGGTATATTCTGGAGCTCCAAGACCAACCAAATAGGCACCCCTCAGTGTTACCCTGGGTGTCTATCCTGGCTGTGGGATTTTGTAGCTGCCGTAATGAGAACATAATAAGCAAGGCGCCCCTAGTATCGTGTCAGTACCAGAGAGTGATTGCGGAACGTCTATAGGCGGTTCACGTATTTGAGCGTTTCAGCTGGTGGCGCTTGATTGAGTGGTATTAGATTGATTTGCTACCTAGGCATTGCTGAAGTATTATGGGTGTAGTAACCTAAAATTATGTGATTTTTGACAATCTGCGAAAAACATGTTAAAGAATCTGTTTTCAAGGATTTGAGTAGCCAGGGGTCGAGTTCTTAAGAAAAAAAGAATTCCGCCCGTGCAAGATGGAAAGTAAAAAAAAAAAATCAAAATGGCGTCAAAAATGGCTGCCAGACATGCTGGGAAATTAGGAAAAGGCGCAGTACAGGCGAAAACAGTGATTTGGGTTTCAAACAAATGTGAATCATATATATTATTCCGTTATGCTAACACAAAAAGCTGTTAGCATGCTCCCAGAACCAAAGATGGCGCCAATAGCTGTAGAAGGTTGAAAATATGGAAAGGGGCTGTAAGACATAACAACATTCATGGAGCTGGTTCATACCAGTTGAACATATTGACAGACGTTTCAGCATTTATGATAATATACCCATATGTATTCACTGCATGGTATATAAATTGCAAACAACGACATTTCTTGCTGTTATAATTCGTAAAAAGGAGGTACAACATGGCTGCCAATAAATCACATCATACAACGTGACACGAAGTGAGAAGGTGATCAGTCGGTAGAGATCTGGACCTAAGATCAATTGATCATTTGCGAGTTCGAATCCATTGAGAAAACCAGAGGACTGTCCCGCGTGCGTTAACGAGGCATGTACCTCGAATTTTCACGCTACCAACCAACCCACGTGGTAAAGTGGGAACCTACGAGGTGGGACAGAAGTAGGCCCGCTGCGTTGGCTACCAGGGGTTTAGTAGGGTCGTGGGGTGGGAGCGAACGTCATCCGGTGTGCAGGCAATGTCTTCATCAGGTTGCAATGTCTGGGAGTTGAGAGTCACTAGTCGTGTAAGGAGACGCTGCCTTGATACAAGACTTGAATCTGAATCTTCCTATTAAAACAAGTATCAAAGAACCCATATAACTTGTACCTGATATGATCGAAGTGACTCCCTATGACATCCCTTCTCTCTTATAATCCTGATATGATAATAATAATAATAATAATAATAATGCTAACTAGAACTTATATAGCGCTTTCACACGGGGGCCCACCCCAAATAGTCTCAAAGCGCCTCACAAATGTTTCTCATGTGAGAGGTAAAGCGTTCGAAACGAGTGGTGCCGAGTGAGAAAAAGACCGTGCACCAAAATTGTTCCTATTATAGTGGCCTAGCTCAGCCGCTCCTCCTGCGTATGGCGCGCACTCCGATGCATGCGATGAGCTACATGGTGGCCTACTGACAGATTCGTCTCGGGAGGAGGGGGGGGGGGATTGAGTTCGGGTCCCAATCGATGTGCGCCCTCATTAAGAGCCCAACCCTCCCTATGGTAGATAAACGCAATTTAAGGGCCCCTTGACATATGTGGTTGCAACGTTCGATGAACAATAGCTGAATAACGTCTACTGAACAAAAAACAAAAGGGTTCTGTGTTAAAAAAAAATATTGGTCACATGGGACAAGGGCGGGGGTGAGGGTTCTGTCCCCTAAACTTCTCTGCGTGCGCCATGGCCCATTTACAGAGCGAGGGGAAATGGCGCCAACCAGAGAGAGAGATAGGTAGGGCGAGTTTGTGGAGAATCTTGAAAGCATACAAAGCAATTTTCAATTCAATTCAACAATCCTTGCAATGTCAGGCAGCGAATGTACATCAATCAAAGCAGGGGTGATGTGATCATGTTTTTGTGTACGTGTGATCATACGTGCAGTTGAATTCTGGGTCTTTTGTCGACGTGCGATTTTATATCCTGTGTATTTTTCAATGATGACATATTTTAGTGACATGATCTTGAAAGCGTCAAAGTACGCCCGAAGTCTTTAAAAGTCGTCGTTGGTTCGACCAAGGTGACCCCCACATGTAGGTTGGACTGTAATTCCCGTGTTTGTCTTTGCGGACGCGGATCGGACGAATGATTCCCGTTCTTGAAGGTCGTTGAGTAACAACGATTGTCCGCCTTCCACTCTGGATGTCGTCAATACAGCTTTTCAATTTTTTACACTTTCATTCCATTCTGTGACTCTATGTACAATTAAGTGAAATCCGTGAATAACGATGAGCGTCTAAGGTTTCCAGTACATCATTGCGCACTCGCAGGAGTGCAGTCGTCTATGGGGTTCTTACGCCTGTAATACTGATAAATTTCGAATGTAACGATGAACGACCTGAGATTAGCACCAATCTGGTTGAAGACCAGTCCGTTCCAGAACACATGTTCAAAGCAGAGATTTCAACACGGTGATAGTTGACCAATACTTGTGGGTCCATTCCTGGCTCATTTGGAGCAATTAGTCGAAAACAAGCACGTTTGTATCTATCAGGAACTGTTGCCGTGTCAAACGACCAGTGGACACTATTTACCAGGTCCTTAATCCACGCTGGAAGCGCCATCTTCAATAACTTGGTCGGTGGCGGATCCTAGGGAACTTATTCATCCTCATGGATAGGGGGAGCTTGGAGAGCGAGTTCTCTGTACTGAAGTGAATTCCGTAAAGCTAGGCGAGAATGACTGGACAGCTGCACTACAGGTATTATAGGGAGGTTCTCGCGTAACTGGCGATCTTCCTATCGAAGAAATCCATTAATTTATGCGTTTTGGCCTCGGCGTCTGTATGATGTGGCAGAATAAATGGGGCTCCCCTTTTTTTTCACCTATGAGTTCGTCTCGATACGGTTGCCGTGATACTCATTGCACGCTGGATTCAGCTCGGAACACCACCTTCATAGTCTGGCACTGATTGAATCCATCTATGCAGTTACAAACAACTACACCTCCATGTACTATTGTTGATGTTTGTATACTCCTAGGCATGTTGAGGAGTGCTTGCATCTGTTGGTTGGAGTCTGCCTGGATCAATATTTTTCCCCTCTACTAGCCTGTTGTTCACATTAATTTGGTGTTTGTCGCTCCCCCCAAGTGTTTGTTGCACATCTGACCTCATGGCCTTTAACAAACCACTTGTTGAATGCTGACAGCAGATGCCTCGGTGTCAGGAAAAAGCTTGATCCCAGACTCTGGAAAATCAATCTTGTAGATAGCTCTCTTATATGTACTGTCTCTGTTTGGAGGCTTGCATCCTTGCTCTTTTCTCGTCTCCGACAGATTTATCTCAGTTATTTCGTGTAAATTTTCAAGGAATTGTCGGCCATATTGGCCGCTATCTTGGATTCTGGCACATACTAGCAGCATGGGAGTCCCGTATGTGCTCGCACTGATCGAAATATAATCTACCCAATAATTTGTTTGTTGGAATTTACATACCTTTTTTTTCGACTGATCATGAATTTTCCTAAATTGCTAGCGATTTTCCCATATTCGGGCGGCAATTTTGAACGCCATTTTGGAAAAAAAAAATCAGGTTCCCCATCCTGTACCGGCGGCACTTTTTTCCGGTAATTTTAAGACACCATTACCAACACAATCAAGTTGAAAATGGATTCTTTACAATTTTTCACAGATGGATCATGTAATTGGGTTACTATCGAGGTGGCCGACAGCTACGCACTTCATGCTTTATTGCCATAATGGGTTATGCCCTTAGTTCGTAATCTGGGCATAAGGTTGAGACTCAAATCGCCCCAAGCTTCAGTTGATAACATTCTTCACCCCCACAGACAAGGGTTAGACCCTTTATAGATGCTAGTTTTAATAACTATTCCAGAACATCAGATGACGATAATACTACTCATTAATCATAATAATAATAATAATAATAATAATAATAATAATAAGAACTAGGTCTTACTAGTGCAAACTCCAAAAGAAGAGTGTCCAATGCGCTTTACGGGTGCTGAGAGTGCAGTGGAAACATTTAGACTGGGAAAAAAGTTTTCAGATGACGTCTGAAAAGATAGACAGAGTCACGGGACCTCAAATCAACAGGAAGGGAGTTAAAGGAGTATAAGCGGGGAACTGAGTTGCCCCACACGTCTTATATGAAACATCATAGACTTGCATATCATATTGAATTGGTGATCCATAATTAGGTGAGTGTCCATGTACACACCAGTTTTCTGATACAGAAAAGCCTGTATAACTTTGGACCCGACAGTAATGGAAATCTGGCCGGGTAGAAATGAAAAATGAAAAGGGTGATAATTACCCGCATCCTTCACTCTGCTGACGACCTGTTGCTGTATCGGAATAAACACACGGTGTCGGTGTTTGTTCTTCTTAGCAGTCCTTTATATATTTCGTTAGTGTATGATGTTTTGACGAACTGTCAATGGTAGTGGGTTGGATCGAGGGGGAAAGAAGAAGAGAGTAGTTCTGCCTCTACGCTGTCAATAAAAAGATTTAGTATAAGCATAAGTATGAGATTATCAGTACTCTCCCTTGCAATCAGGCTGAGTCCAACATGACTGGTGGAATCAAGTTCAGACTTGATAGGTGTGCTTCCATGATGAGTACATGGACGCTATTTGTTTGGGTAGGCGTAGGGGTCAATTTAGAAAAAAAGTCGAAATTGTAGAAATTCGCTATTTTGGGTACTTTTACCTTGTAATCCGGCATGGTGGATTAGGTTTCACTTGGTGGATGTGCTTCCATGATGAGTACATGAACGTCATTTTTTTTTAGTCGTATGGGTCAATTTGAAAAAAGGGGAAACTCGTAAATCTGGTATTTTTGGTACTTTATCTCTTGTGATATGTCAAGTCCCATATGCCTGGTGAGATCAAGTGCAAATTAGGTGGGTGAGGTTCCCATGATGAGTAAATGAGCGTTTTTCTGTAAACGTGGGAGTTAATTCTGGAAAAAAAGTGAAAACTTGTAAAACTTGTATTCTCAGTACTCTTCCTTGCAATCGGGGTGAGTCCATCATTCATGGTGAGATAAAGTTCGAACTTAATGGATGTGCTTCCCATGAGTACATGAACGCTATTTGTTTTTGTAGGCGTAGGGGTCAATTTGGGGGAAAAAAGTGGAAACTTGTGTAAAAATTTGCTATTTTAGAGACTTCTACCTTGTAATCAGACCAACATGCATGGTGAGGTAAAGTTCAAATTAGGTGGGTAGGGTTACCATGATGAGTACATGAACGCTATTTGTTTTTGTAGGCGTAGGGGTCAATTTGGGGGAAAAAAGTGGAAACTTCTCAAATTTTGCAATTTAAGAGACGTTTACCTTGTAATCAGGGTAAGTCAACATGCATGTAGGGATTGATTTTAAACTTGGTGGATGAGCATTCCATGATGAGTACATGAACGTCATTTGTTTTGTTTTTCGAATGGGTCAATTAAAAAAAGGAAAAACTCGTACATTCTGTTATTTTGGTGCTTTCCCTTGTGATCAGGGAAAAAAGAAGCGGGGGATTATATGAAGCCAAGTCTTATGCCCTGTGAGATCAGGTTCAAATAAGGTGGTGAGGTCCATGATGAGTAAATGAGTGCTTTTCATTTTTTGTAGGCGTAGGGGTCAATTTGGGGGAAAAAAGTGGAAACTTGTGTAAAAATTTGCTATTTTAGAGACTTCTACCTGTAATCGGACCAACATGCAAGGTGGAATAAAGTTCAAATTAGGTGGGTGAGGTTCCCATGATGAGCACATAAATGCTGTCTGATTTTGGAGGCGTAGGGATGAATTTAGTGAAAAAGTGGAACTTCTAAAATTTTGCAATTCAAGAGACCTTTCCTTGTAATCAGGCTAAGTCCAACATGCATGTAGGGATTGATTTTAAACTTGGTGGATGAGCATTCCATGATGAGTACATGAACGTTATTTGTTTTTGTAGGCGCAGGGGTCAATTTGGGGGAAAAAAGTGGAAACTTGCAGAAATTCGCTATTTTGGGGACTTTACCATGTATCAGGCCAATTCCAACATGCCTGGTGAGATCAAGTCCAAAGTAGCCAGGTGGGGTTCCGTGATGAGTAAACGAGCGATTTTCGATTCCTTGACGAAGTCAGAGGAATCTATGCAGTCATGATAGTGTGTGTGTGTGTGTGTGTGTGTGTGTGTGGTGTGTGTGTGTGTGTGTGTGTTCATGTATGTCTGTGCATGTGAAATCTGGCTTGGAAAAACACGATTTATAATTCGCCCCACTGGATGGATGGCTCCAATACTTGCGTATGTTTCCCATGATAAGTATATGAACCCTAGTGATTTGGAGTCAGATCAGAGGTAATATGAGGTAACCAGAGGTCCAAAGTCCGAAAACATTGTAGCATGAAAAGTCAGAAAGGGTTGAACTGATCAAGTTGAAATTTAGCTTTCTCATCGGGGTACTGGAACCCCCTTGTTTTTTCGTGTAGATTATTCCTGGTGTAATCGAGTTCAACTAAGGCGGGTGGGGTTCTCATGATGAGTAAATGAACGCTTTTATTCCTGCCCAACATGCCTGATGTTCAGTTTATTCAACACAAATAGTAAAAAATATGATAGCGTTGTTAATAAACGTTCACGCCTGGCAAATATAGGACTAGTGCCCCTTGTTTTTTTTATTGTTCTGTTCCTGTGTAATAAGGAAACCATTTTGATATGTTTACCTTCGGTTACTCTTATCACCTTTCACCAGGTATTTGGTCTGCTTACACAGTTCACGTAAATACGGATTGGGCGACTCACAACCAGGATAAGTGCCTAATTGTTGTTTCCGCTATTATTGAGATCCGTTTGTAACGGACCTCCTTAGTTAGTCTCGGATCTTGTGTGTAATTGCATTCGAATGAAGATGAATATTGGTTGGAGAACATAATGTCATCCGTTCCAAATACGTTAGTTCTCAATATTCTCACAGGTCATTAGCACACAACCAACTAACCAGCCTTCCGAACCGTCTCATACCACGGAGAAACATGCTGGACAAATTGTGAGTTCAAAATTATTCCACGTTGAAGCGCAATAGTAATATTTATTTGACCTTTACTGATATTAATATCACAATATGCGTACCATATTTAATGACTTTCCCTGATTCATGATTAAGAGTACTCAGGATGTGCGATTACTCTGTAAACGGAGCACCTTTTTCAAAACCAAGTTAGAAAAATTAGCTACTGATCCACTTCCAGGAATATAACCACTACCTATTCATTACTGATATTTACTTATGTTTGTCTCTTATTGATCACTATTTGAATAGCCCCTTTTAGTAATCGTAACCGGCCTTCCTCTCTTGACAGATATCTATCATACATCTACTTGAGAGTATACCAGGCGATCTGTTGGCTAGACCTGTACGGATCCTGAATGAACTGTGAGTTGATACCTTGATATGTGTTTCTGAAGAAGGCTGGATTTATATTTCAATCAATCAACAGGCATCTGATTGAATAGCCAGTTTGAAGATAGCTCCTGCGCATTCGAGACAGATTCTGCCCTGCTCGGCTAATCCGCCACAGTATTTCAATGGAGTGTCTACAATTCATAATCCCGACAAAAAAAGAAAAAAGATAACTTTATTCCGGGTGTAGGGGGTTCAGGGGATGGATTACTAGCGACTAGACTAGTCACAGTTGACAATAGCTATGTGGATAATATAAGACCATGGGTATCGGACGACAGCCTTCTCGTAAACCTTAAAATACTGTTTTGATGTATTGCTCTGGAAATTTTGTTTTTTGTGGATGCAGAATACTAGTCCTTTTCTACTTGGCTTTAGGTCAACCTCCATCACTCGTTCTCTCATATTCATAGTCGGTTTCAATTTTGGTATATAAATAGCTGCAATAACTCTAATTATGGAATACATAAATAAAATGGAATGAACGAGAAAATTCGTGCTACGTGCTCACAGAACGACGGTATCCCGCTCACTAGATCAAATGCTGACGGCGAGTAATGATGATTACGGTTCGGCAACGACAACGTTACATGATGTTATTACCTGGCACCCATCTAACTCCTCAGGTATACTGTTGAATGTTCAATGGAATACAAGTGAAATTAGAAAGTCTGACGGATTACAGGTATACACTACATACTCCGGGTCTCGAATATCTGTTCTTACCACCTAGCATAACGTACTAAAGTTCATATTCAGTTTCTTCAGTTTTGGATATCAGACAAAATATATATATTCCAGACCAAGCATATGCAAGGAAGACATTTTCCGACATGCATCGTCTACCTCAGAGCGAACCAGCCAAACCGTGGATATAATTGTTCACGATATTTCAATGAATCCCAGCCTCTCTCCGTGTTAGACAATAACCTTGTCAATGAAATGATCGTCAGTAGAGGCGGTTATGGGGATTCCGGGGAAAACATTGGCATTCTATATCTTATGACCGCCCTAATATTCCAAATGGGGAAAAGATTATCGTTAGCTGAGTACCAACCTCGTTTGCTCTCTTTCAATTTCCTATCCTTCCAGGTTTCTGCAGGGTAACCGTATATCTGAAATACCGGCGAATTTCCTCTCGAAAACCGGGGTGAAGTTTATTACGTAAATAACGATTGTTCATGCTTCTCATCAATGTCTTTTTCTAAAGTAACTCCACAATTGTTGATTTCAGATATCATGATATCCGTAGTACCATTCATCCTGACCTGTGTCGTGAAAATGAAGTGTGAGCTTGGCAGTAAGCCTGAATACATTGACATCTACATGTATTGCTGTTGGACGGTAGCTTTCAATAAAATAAATATAAAAACCCAGGCTATTGTGACTTGCACAACAAAGTAGGTGAAGGAAAATGAACGTAATTTCAAATTTCACTGTTACTCCTGGCCTATGGTAACGTGGTCAGGTAGTAGTACCATTAAACAAGACGTCATAGTTTTGAGATAATATGTCAACTGGGCTCGTGTTACCTCGTCATCGGAGAACTATGATTTGAGCGACACTGCCTATTTAACGTCAGGAAAAAAGTAGTACGATTGTTAGTCGTCAAGTGTTATGCAGTTTACTATCTTGCTCGCACATACACGTAGTATGAATGAATAACTGTGTGGGTATGAATGGGTATTTGGCTTGTCAACACAAAGAGGTAATACACACCTGGTTGTATCGAATGATACTTGAGTTGTATATAATATAATTATGAGTTATCTGGTTATCGGGCTTATCTTCGACTTGACCACTCTTCACGATGCAGCTGAACACTCGTATCAGTTACTCCACGTAACGTGATCGCTACAAGATATTCTGGACCGTGCCTGACTTAGCGAAGTCGTGTTATAGGATTAACCCCGTAGTTTCAAGAAACACTCTAACAGAGACTGCATTGACTGCAATCACTCGAACTTAGCCCAGGACTCGACGTAAGGTCGAGGCATTTGCTCAAATAGTTCTAAAATGATTTATGGCATCTCCGTGAACATCGCATGAAACGCGCATAACTAGGTCGACAAATGAATCCCCCGAATGAATCGATGTGGACATTTGACTATGTCTGGCACCGTGAACTCCTAGCCAAGCTTAAAACGTTCAGACGCCACCCTCCGGCTAGGATTCCATAGATGCGTATGCGTATGTGACAACCGTCAATTCACGTGAACTGAGCGGGGGCTAGTGTCTGAATATGTTCTATTTAGTTTGCAAAGATAGATATTGGTTCCACAGAAGCCAAAAATGAAGGCAACCCAACGCTAATGGGCGAAATAAGCACATGTGCTAATGCGTATTTGCTGATGCTATCATGCATGGGCTGCCTCTTTATAGTCTTTTCGCATGGATTTATAGTGTTTTCTCTTCTGGAACAAACGTTCTTTTCCGTAAATATGTGATTTTCACATCCTGCCCGGACACGCATACGCATCCATGGAACGCCTTCTTCTTCTAATCATCTGGATCTCTGATAACCCCTGCAATCGGTCGGTAGTTGTCGAATCCAACGAAATGAGCAACTAATTCTTTTTTTCCCCCCCCAACAAAAAAAAAAAAAACCCAAGTGATCCAGGAAAAAGTATCAGCGAAAATCACAATGAAGTCGAGTGGAAAGTCTCATTGAAAGGGATATTAAACGTGCTATTCAGAATGGTCCGCCAATGGTTTACAATGTCTGCTCTGTTCCCTTTTATTCAGAATCGTGTTTTGTTCTTTAGATGTAATAATTTTCATAATTCAAATTTTAAATTCGAATTTCTTCCAAAAGGAACTTCGCGAACAATACGATAGTCGACATTCCTCCGGGCCTATTTAACCGTAGCGACGTTATCGAAATAGTTAGATTCGATGACAACAACCTGACGTACCTCCGACGAGGCGTCTTCACGGGACTTTCTGTCAATTACATGTGAGAGAATAATTCATTTTCTACCCTACTCGAATAGTATATAATATCCTGAAACGAACAATATATGATTCGCAAGGAACACATCCCATTATGTCATGCTTACACAACTCCGCATATATTCTTCATTTCTCAGTGAAATTTACACATAAAATTCACTTTGAGAAGTAATTAGTATAACTCGACTCCACCGGGTAGACCGAGCCCATACTTGGTATGGGGTTCTCATGATGAGTACATGATCCATTTGCTTCGTGGTTGTTCATTGCCACCTGAGATCAATAGAAGTCAACGTCTGAAATGTTTGTTAACACGAGAATTTAACTGAGTACATGAACCATGTTGTTCTAGGGTCGTAGTCTGATCAAGAAACGGTGTATGCAGCGTGAGAAGTAATTAGTATAACTCGACTCCACAGGGGTCGACCGAGCTCATAATTGGTATGTGGGTTCTCCATGATGGAGTACATGATACATATTGCTTCGTGATCAGTTCAAATGCCATCTGAGGTTTACGTATGAAAATGTTGTTAACACGAGATTTCAACTGAGTGCATGAACCATGTTGTTCAAGAAACGTTGTATGCATCGTTCTCCTCGGCATTCATGAACCCTATTTACTTTCGATGTAGGTCTAGGAGTCGCGTTTGGGAAATTGAGAATTTGATGTATTGGCCAAAGTTTGCTTACGAACAAGAACAAGAAAACGAATCAACCTGTATGAATTAGGCTTATACTTGTGGCCATGTGGGAGAATACGATCCTATTCATTTGATTCAATGAAGTTGAAACGTGGTATGCAGCTTGGTATGCAGGGTTTAAGGGGGAAATGCGATTTTCGTTCCCTTAGACGTCAAATTGTGCAATTTTCGTGTGGAAAAACAGTAGTCAAAAGCGAATGGTGATCGTCTGTCACTCGGGACGGTGGGGGAGGGGGGGGGGTTCAACCCCGACATGATTTTCATGATACAATACCTTTACATCACCTGGCTGGATGGGGGATGTTTGCTTATATAGCTTAACCAGGATGGGGATCAGTCAAGAAATCACTCAGCTTTCAGACTTAAATGTGTCTGCAAGATCGTGAGCATGCTGCGCCTATCAATATTATGTCCTTTTGGTAGATTTCTTCACAACAACAAGCTGATTGGATTAGACGGTGGCGTTTTTGCTAGTATACCTGCGAAAATGATGTGAGTAGCTTAATTACGTGGTAATATTCAGTGCACGAAAA
This sequence comes from Sclerodactyla briareus, assembly GCA_026419785.1. Classification (NCBI taxonomy): domain Eukaryota; kingdom Metazoa; phylum Echinodermata; class Holothuroidea; order Dendrochirotida; family Sclerodactylidae; genus Sclerodactyla; species Sclerodactyla briareus. Next base: position 148,620 of record JAODTK010000467.1, read on the forward strand.
ACATGTCTAAGCTGTCCGAACTAAAAACGGCACCATGAACCCTAAAACGGCACCCTGAACCACTACAACAACACAACTTTGATATGAGAAGCTGAACCTATGCACTGATCCCAACTGAGGAGCATTGTATTTATTGCACCAAATATTGATCATTTGGTCACCATTCTCAATTTATCTTTCATAAAGTTAAGTATTAGGCTATTTATTCGTAGGCTATTCTGAGCATATCTCAGAGATTAAAAAAACAGTGGAAACTTTATTTTTGCTGGAATTTGTTTGGGGTCGGGGTATTTTTTAGCCTGAATTGACCCGTCTATCTTATTGAAATCTGTCAGGACATTTTGCCCTGTATTCAATAATTGATTGTCAAGGAATATTTTTCTGTTATTTATTCTGCACTGCTCAATGGTACCTTGGTTTCAGTTACTTGTAACTTGAATATTGCACAGCATATGAATGCGAAGATAATGTACACATTTCCCATAATTGATTCCAACATCTCATGTGAGTCAATTCAATATAGGTATTGTATAGAAGGCAATGAATTTTCTTTATGGTGAAAAGTGGAACATAATTTTAGCTACAGATTACAAAAAAATGGTTGCCCATAGGCTACTGTAAAAGATTGCCCAAGAGCGCGAAAAAAGAGATCACGTACAACCATTTTATCACTCCATTACATACAACCCCCAATTGGTTTAGGGAGAGCTTCAAATTGATAGAACTCAATAACAAAACAAATCAGAACAACAATGTACATTAACGAACGTTATCGGAGATTCGCGTCGCCGCAAAATGGCAATTAATCATTTGAGTATTCAGTTAGCATTAAAATGCAGCATCAAAATACATTTTAAAAGTGTACGTTTTAAGACGATAATTAATAGGCCAAAAACTACAGCTCAAATTAGCAGTAATGTGAAATTACCTAAAGATGAAACAAACAAATCAATTGCATTATTTCAGGAGAACTGAAAATTTCATAGTTTTTCTATTGTAGTGGTGTAGGTATGTGGGGCTTCCCTTGCAGAATCAGTTGCACCCAAAAACAACTTAGCAATAGACACACCTACACCTACAATGTAAAGTATTTATCCTCAACAAATTTATTGCTGAGTACTTTGAGGATTTGTTCGAGGGTGAACCACAAGCTTTAACTACACTTTAATAAAAATGCTCATAGGCTACTGCAAAAGATTGCCCAAAAGGCGAAAAATCACGTACAATCATTTATCAATTACATATTTGGCTTAGGGGGAGTTTCAAATGAATAGAACTGAATAAGAGAAGAAATCAGAACAACAATGATCTGGAAGTGAAAGTAAACGACAGTCGCATTAGAGCTGATTTGAATCGGTTGTTTTCAATTATAATAAACAACTAATGGAGCATCCCAATCTGCGAGTATCCTTTATGCCCTGTTATTAATCTCGGTGGTAGACTGGATGTGGCAATTAATTAGTGACTTTCATTTACAAAAAAGTGAGGCCTTTTGGAGAGAAATTCTCATGCAAAGCATTGCGCATATCAATGAATGCACTCATGGTTTCAATCCAAAAAGTCATCTAGTAATAGTTTTGAGCACAGAACAAGTGAGAGCAAAATGTGTCGAAATCACCAATTTAGTTTTGCCTGAACTTCGAAGAATCTATTCGGCGACTGATGAAAACTCAGTACGAGTGAAAAATGTATAAGTGTAATTTTGTCTCGCTCGAACCGATTTGGTTTTATAATCCGAACATACGAGATGAAATTCGTTCTTTCGGAATACAGGTGGTGGCGACTTGTAGTGACTTTGGGAACATTATAACGAAAAATGGCCGAAAATTCGATAAACCCATTCAGAAAGTCATTCCGGAGTGTTCCATGAATGCATGAATAGGTAATTCAGCTTGTAATGTGGAGATAAGGAAATGAATTATTAAAATCGATTGACCTAATTTCTCTCTTTATTTTCTTTTCCTCTTATAGTCTTCTTTTTCACAATAACATGGTGGATATTTCCAATGATTGGTTTGAAAACAGCAGCAACGCTTCTGTGTAAGTACTTGCCTGCTGTGGCATTGCAGGCATACGTGTGAATGTGGAGAGCTTTGAGTGTTGTGGTTTTGCTCCGGCTCAGTGGTAGACATTTCACAACAGAACGACGAATATCACTATCGATACAAACAAAGAAGCTGGATGGACGTCAGCACCATTATGATGTGTTTCATAACTAGTTAAGTAACACAATGTAGGCAGCACAACTACGAATGATTGAAGCAGTTGATTTCAAAGCTAATATTTGCCGCGTACATTTTTAGAACTTTCTTCAATATTCCAACCATTACAAGGAAGTCGGTTTATTTTCTCATTACAAGCTTGCTACATTTTTATGCAATCCTAATCGTATTGATTATTATGACGACGATGACGATGGTAATGATTTCGAGTCATGTAGCGTATTATGCAGATAGTAAGTAGTGGTTATCACTGTATAAGGGAAAACCACACAGAAAGACGAGTTATGCGAGGGTTGACGTTGAAGACAACGTAAGAACTACTATCACCTCAGAAACACCCAGCAGCTGCATAGTGAAACTAAACACATTCCAATCTGAAAATGTTCTGAGCCATGTGAATTTTCCAGAAACACCAGTTATTACAGTCTTCATGTATATCGGTTCCCTGATAATGACTCACAATTAGGGAATGATGAACATATACGAGGGTCTTCGTTGCCAGAATATAAACCGGGATGGTGTCATAATAGGAGTTTACCCGAGGGATTTTGTATCCTACTATGACGCCAATCAATTGTTTTGTTGTGTCTTTGTTTCAAATTGAGACCGATTGACTCGTGAAACCATGGGAGGACAAACCTTTCAAAGCGTCGCCGGAAATGCTGTCCCCCATCATGACGTCAAACCGGTTTCGAGAACGTAGGCCCAAGTATCGATTCATTAGTCTCATCCATGAATCATTTCCCCCCCCCCCCCCAAAAAAGGGCATTTCCCCCCCCCCCCCCCCAAAAAAAAAGGGGGTAAAACAGGAAGAGGACCTTTTCCATTCGATCATAATTATTTCTTTCAAGACTAATTAACGAAACGTGTGAGAATATGATCACAGTTGCGTGGCGTGTTGCCAATCAATAAGATATTGTCGAATCTAATGTTCCCCTTCAAATACTCTACAGTGGCTCATAAACTTTCATTAAATTAGAAAATACTTTTGGCGTATTTTATCTTGCTTTCATTAGTTTCAGTCTCGTTTAACGAAATGTTGAGCTGAATGATGGCTATGAAATTCAATTTCAAATAATGAGACCATTCCAGGATGCCACATTATAATTCTCGCGCTATCAGTGGCAGTATATATGTTTACAGTTGCCTATAAGCTGACGCGAACCACGAACGCAAAGTTAAGTAGAGCTAGCGAGCTAGTCTAGTCGAGAGAAGTGTATTACATTACAGACTGCATGCTAGTCTTGTGTTAAAACGTCGAGATATTCCCGATTTTTCCAACTGCTTTTCATCCGGCATTACATTTCTGCACTGCGCCACCATTAGTCTTCTGTATCAACCTCCTGCTCAATTGTAAAGATCTTTTTGAAGATATTATTTCCAGCCATTTTCAAACTACTAAACGGTTTAGATTCTCGATGTCGCTCATTGTAACACGCTGTTATGGTCTTCATGGTCTACATATCAAGCGGGGTTCGCATCACCTGGTGAGTTGGCCGCTTCCAATATTGGAGCGAATTTACAATTGGACAAGACGTTGATACAGAGTAGACCGACTACAGAAATGGTGGCGCACTGCAGAAATGTCATGATGGCTGTCGTGCAGGATAGAAGCCAGCGGAAAATCAGGAATATATCAACGTTTTAACACAAGACTAACTGCATGCTGTAGGCGGAATTTGAAAATTCAAGTTATTTGGAGAGTACAAAATCACACACCACCATCGACATGTTACAATTCTGAAGAAATTACATTACATCGTATGATCGTGTTTCCCTAGCGAAAAAACTGATCGTGCGAAGATTCAAACTCTCCTTCATATTCTGAAATTTGGGACTCATCGCAGATGAAATCGCGTATTTCAGACCAGTCTCGCACCAATTAACAATTTCTTTCCATCATAACAATAAGTTTGTTCTTGACACTGGATGATTTTGTGCATAGATTGTGCATCTATCGTCAACATCGTCTCATTTCTCCCTGGATTACCATTGGCCGTAGTGAACTGAAGTTCTGCATAATTATCTGCTCTTCTCATCTCATAAATGGGTGTTTGCTCTCCGCTCATCTCGATCTGCTGCATGTTTCGACTTGTGCTTTTGTATTCCTCCTATTCCGTTTTACTGTTTATATCTCTTCTACGTTATTACAAATATCCTATGCATTTGGTATGTACAGACTAGTTGATGAAATCAAATTATTAGAGCAATATAGCAATCACCTCTCCTGTTTGGGTAATCAACGATGGCAATGAATATGATTGTTATATTGTCTTTTGTGAACAATTGCTATTGACTGTTATTCTTATGTTTCATTGCAAGGCACATTTACAATAACCCGGTAGAGAACATCTCTAGTAGAGCATTAGGAGGATTTACAAGCAACATGTCATTGTGAGCATTAAAACCCCCCTTTTCATGTCCGCCCTGCATATGTGTGGCAGATGAAAATCAATACAGACAAGTTTTTCATTATGAGACTGTCACATGCTCGTTCCCTTACACTATTCCCTCTACACTTGGAGTTGAAACATCACGCTTATTTGGGAATTACTATTTCTGACAACTTGAAGCGGGATACTCACATTGATTCCAGCTGCCGTAGAGCCAACTCTTGGTTTCTTTAGATAGATTAACGTTCTTGTGGTCAATCACCGAAGCAATCAACAAAACAATCTATATACTAGTACAATCGTGAGTCGATCACCTAAGGGACATATTAATAACCAAAGCAAAGAAAACAATTGCGAAATGAACAAAGCTTACCAGAAGTATTCCCTTGTCTGTCGTCTTCTTTCATGATAAATTTTGTCTCAATGGAATAAATCGTTCTGACGCAAGGGGTTTAAAAAAAAGGTGGCAGCATTCAACAAATCATCAGCTTTCCGATCGTGAGTTGATCACCATGCAGAAATTTACTCCTTACACGGCACTGCAAAAACATTTGAACTCTGTGACCTGCAATTCTCAACTAATAAACATTCTTGGCCAAAACTATCCATGGGAAATAGAACATGAAAAAACAATTTTCTTGTTCTTTTCGGCGAATTTCTGGCAGGGTGATTCAGCCACTTATAAAAACACCAACATTCTCCACGGGTATAAATTTGTTCTCCCGAAATAGGAAAAATGGAAAACGATAAATTGTTTTGATGCGTCCAAATTAGAATCGTACTATCGCGCAAATGTTTTTGAATCAGGCGATATTCACACGCAGTACATAGCGTGCGTTTTGCACTCACGACTCTCGACTCACGACTCACGATCGTGATCGACTCAAGATCGGTCACTATATATAGACTACTGATACGGGCTTGGTTACATCTGGATAGCAATAACAAAGAATACATTTGAAATTCATATGTATGACATCATAAACGTCGACTGTTGTGGCGCGCGTTGAATGAAACAATTAGTCTAGCTGCGTCTTAATTGAGGTAGATGGATGAAAGTTCAAAAAACAAACGCGCAAGCCGGGTAAGTGGTGGCAGCTAATATGCGAACGCATAGTTAAACAAGGGCGGAGGAGATGGCTATGTCATTGGATACGGACTAGCCCGATTGTTTTTCTCATACGATATTCTCAACCTGACACCACACTTAAAGAACCGCCCGTTAAACAGAAAACAACCTAAAAGGTAAGGTAGCTACCCACGTTTATTTAACCAAATAATCCAGACCTTGACCCCTCATATAACCTCTTCAAAACTCGCGTGCCGAGAGTGTAGAATAATGATAATTCCGTTCAGTTTTTAGTTTTGGGTCAGGAAGGACGAATCCTCATGAAAGACGCTGGAGCCACAAAATCCCAGATAGGAAGAACCCAGATGCAATTCGCTCACAATTCTTGAAAATAAATCAAGACAGTTCTTGAACACATTCACACTCTTAGATAGAACGACATCTTCAGTAAGGCTAATCCACTCACTAATAAATTTTTGCGAGAAAAAATATATATAAATGCCCACAATAAATCTTCACTGTGTTATATTTTCAGAGGAAAGCTCTTATTATCAATTACTTCAGTACTAAACCGATGGAAGAAAACTAGCTTCAAAGCGATCCCAATCGGAATGCATAGGTGACCGAAAGTACAAGTCATGCACTGTTGCTTTAGTAACTTAGCTGAACGTTAGATGCTCAAGTCAGAATCGAATGCAATTCAAGTCACGCTCAAATTCAATCACGATCTCTGTCAACTGTAGGGTGTGAGTGTGTAGAAAGGAGGAAACGCTGATGTTTTTCAATTGGTATGCAGCAATAGTGTAGAGAGACCAGTTCATAAGGACGCTAACACTAATTTTTAGTTACTAGCCAGGTATGTGGGAAATTCGAAAATGAGGATAAACTAGTTTGCACAATTAACCAGAATTGTCAACTTATTTACTACAAACCCTATACCAACCACAATATGTAGTAGTATACACTAGTCATGACCAGCTGTTCTGAGTTGGCCACTGGCCAAGCTAGGTTACTGCTGAATATGCCCCTTCAAAACAGTTAGTGCATGTGTTTCGAACATGCACAATTCGTGATTCACGTTTGTTGGAATTCAGAGGAAGTAATTCAATCTTTAAGAGCCGTCAATCTGAAAAGAGAAAATCAGAAGAAATTCGAATACGAACGTCACAATCAGGAACATTTTATTTAAATTAATCAGGGGAAAGTCGGAAGGAGTAAAGAAAAAAACGAGAATAAATTCGGGCACCATGTCGGTATTCCATTACAAAAAAGTTCTATGAATTATAGAGAGGTCTATATAGTCTATAAGTCTCCATAGAAAATGTCATTTTCTTATAAATTAGCCATATCTCTCTCTATAGAATTTATAGTTTCTATAGATTTCTATAGAAACATTTTTATTAAACGTTGTCAGCAAGTGGTCACTCTATAGAATCTTATGGAATCCTTTTTGTGGACCTATGGACCTAGGCTCTATAGAATCTGCATAATATAATGCCATTTATAACAATATAATAATAATAATAAAATAATAATAATAATAATAATAATAATAAATAATAATAATAATAATAATATAATATAATAATAATAATAATAAAATATAATAATAATAATAATAATAATATAATAATAATAATAAGTATAGCGGCATGCAGTTAAAATAGGGTTGTTTTGGCTGCTAGTTTAGAAGCGCCTTGTCGTCAGCTGGCTAGTTTCCGAATAGAAAAATATATCTATATAATATATATCTATAGAATAATTTCGGGAGTGGCCATTTAGCTATTTCTAAAACGTATGCTCTTCAATTTGATCTAACACCATTCATGAATAAATGTTTGAGATCTAATGGCTTAGATTGATAGGCTAATTCGCTGAAGTGGACTTCACTGTACATTATTTGAATTTATCAACTCGCCTACAGATACATTTAAATCATATTTAGTCAGATTTGAACAAATCAACAAACCGACCAGGAAAGGTTTGTGATTTTGACAGCCTTAATTCAATTACAGCGTGGCAGTAGGGGTTCTGAATGTCAGCCACTCAGGTCTAAATTGGTTTATCATTCAAGGAACATTCAATATGTATAAGTATAATCGACCAGGAATTCATAGTTTCAAGTTTGCCAATTTGAAATTATGATTTGTTTCCATCTGGTATTATTTTTATTCATACTCAAATCTAACTATTTGCCATAACCAATCGAGGTAGTCCATGGCTTTCGGTGACTCCGAAACGCAGTTGATGAGGAATAGGAGTAATGTGGTTAATTTCCCGAAGCGAGGTGCAGATTTATCCACTGTATTTGCGTACGCTGCAGCAACGGAAGCTGGTTATCCACTAAACCGTACGCACAGAAGCGAAAATGTATAATCAGTATTTCAACATCAGTTGCTTATAATGGTCGATTTAGAATTTAATATCTTTTGAAATTCTTCAGCGTTTTTTTAGAAACTCCTCAGAGTTTCCATAACATATATAGATTTTAGAGATTTTCTTCAGAGATTCTTCACAGATCCTATTAGATATTCTAACAGATGTTCTTCAGAAACTCTTCAGAGTTTCTATAGAGTTTCTATAGAATATCTTATAGATTTTCTTTAGAAATTCTTTAGAACTTATATAAAGTTTCTATAGAATATCCTATAGATTTTCTTCAGGAATGCGTTGGAAATTCTATAGAGTTTCTATAGAATATCCTATAGATTTTCTTCAGGAATTCGTTGGAAATTCTATAGAGTTTCTATAGAATATCTTATAGATTTTCTTTAGAAATTCTATAGAGTTTCTATAGAATATCTTATAGATTTTCTTTAGAATTCTTTAGAAATTCTTTAGAAAATTTATAGAGTTTCTATAGAGGGGCTCTATAGAAAATTGTATAGATTTTCTATGGAAGTTTTAAATAGAATTATATAGAACTTTTTTCGTAAGGGTTGGAGCTGCAATCCACTTTGAATTTCACCTGCGCACCCGAAGAACAACAAGAAAAATCCTGAATGATTGGCAAAGTATGACGCTTGTCCTCAATTTTCGCATTCTCATTTAGCAATGATGTAACCCAATTTTTTTTAGCATGTTCCATATTGTTCGGCTAACAGTTTTTAGAGTAGAATGCGGTCATTCAATGTTAGAGGTGACTTTTTGCCGATTTTAAAACAAGCATAGGGGTCAACTTCCTAATAAGAAGTATATGTTGTTCGAGGTCCGAACAGACCTCGAATTCCGAATCGAAATAGCCTGCCAGTACGATATCTGGAAAGCGCAATTGCGGTAGTATTTTGAAAATCACGTCATCTAGAGAATGCATATTTTTTTTCATTTAGTGTTCGTTTAGGGTGTTACCAAGGTTTGATAATGTTACAAACATTCAATGTCATTTCGAGCAACTAGCCTTGTTTTCTCCACAGCTTTTTGTTCTCGGAGATTTTTTGTGCTAACGTCACTCTTGATCTTCAATTCGCACGTTTCATTGGGAGTTTGAAGGTGGGTTGGAGTTGCGCAAGGGAGAGCTTTCCGAAACCCAACGGCGTTGTTCCCCGTGTCCTCGAGGTTCCATTTCCAGTAACAATGCATGCGACAAATGCCCAGCAGGTCAGTATAATTGCAGTATGTTGTTTTGAGGCTCCATTATTCCTAGGTTCGTCAATTATTAATGACCCAGAATATTCTATACTCTTTTCCAGTATAAGGTGGCCTGAAGTACTCATGGCAGAATGATGCGAGATCGAAATCCCCCGCACCCCCTCACTCAGCGATGGCCCGTATATTCCGAATGGTCGCATTAGGTTATGAATGTCCCCCTCCCCTTTGGAATTTTTTTGCATTTTTGGAACCCTCAGATGAAATCTTGTTAAACATTTGCCATCATTTGAAGTCATTTTTTCTATACAAAAACTCTTGTTCTTGAGAAGTGGTCAAATTTTCCACGTGGCTTCAGATCATAGGCGTACATGACTCTTCCATCTTTTTTTTTTTTTGGGGGGGGGGAGAAAAAAAAATCCCCAAATCTTAAAAGCCGCATGATGGAATGTACTACCATCCCCGCGCGCGAAACGCGCGAAAAAATTGTTTGTTTTGATTGAAAAAATCCTCCTGAATTTCGTCAAATTTCGCCTTTGTCTGAAATTTGATCATTTTCTGCTGTATATTCGGTCTCAATTTTTTTTATCCTTTTCGGCACCCTCATTTTGGACGAATGGATCAAGTGTCTTGGTATGAATTTGAAGGGGGGTCTACGCTCCGCCTCTTATGGCCTGCCTTCAAGCTGGCTGATGTACCACTGCTAATACCACAGGTCAACAATTGCAATAATTAAAAAAAAAAAAAAAAAAAAAACCTACTAATTTTCCCTTCTCAAACGTTTTTTTATCGGTTTGTATTAAAAGCAGACAACAAAACCACGGCTACTACTGCGCAAGAAGCACGCAATTTTTTTTTGCGCATCGCTTGGATATCCTCTATGATACCCCCTATAGGCGTACGGGGGTCAATATTTCTGGGAGGGATTTTTCATCATTTTTGCCACTGTTTTTGCCGAACTGGAAGTGCTAGCTTGTGCCCTCCCCCTTGCACTCCGCCTATGCTGTTTGGATATTGACCAAACAATTGAACTATTAAAGCAAATTGACTGGGAATGAGGACAGCGGGAATAACATAAGTGACAAATGTTGTTGGAGGGTATTTACGCACCCCCCTCGTATGCCAATGTCTTTTGTGATCTGAAGAAACTTGTCGCAACTCCAAATGAGTAAAAAGTCGTGTTATATAACGGGTACTACTGCGCGCGGAGCGCGCAAAAATTTGGCCCACTGTTTGGATATTGACCAAAAAATTGGGCTGTCAGAGGAGAATTCGGGCGATCTGACTAGCAAATGAGAAAGATAGAGCCGCATGAGTGAAGAATTGAGTGCCCCCCCCCCTGGCTACGCGAATGACTGGATGCCAATTTTCCATCTCAATTTCCAACTACGCAGACATTGTCAGTTACTCTTTCACAATGGCTCTAAGTAGATGTCTGCTATGAAGATATTTTGACAAGTACACGAGGTTCAAGTACAAGAAACGCTCTCATACAGGTATATATGCTTTTGTTCTCAATTCAAATCGTTCCTGTAGTTCCGGTGCTGGGCGTGTTGATACACAACCACTCATAATGATTACTATTAGGTGAGAAAATAGCCGACGCGTACTAGGGACACAGGTAGATGTTAGTCAATATATCACCCCCTCTCCCATGCGTACTTTGTTTCGTCTATTACTACTCTAATGGTTCAGTCATATTTCAATTCACTTTGGAGCCTAACCGTCGAATTCGGCAATTACAAAAGAAAAATATTTACCTAAAGTCAATAACAATATACCGATGTGCCAGCATGCGCCACAAACAAATTTGTGTCCAGTTTATCTTCATCAATGTATTCTTCATTCGAGGTGGCTTCTATCAAGATGAAATTGGTGCTAACAGTTGCCTGCGTGTGACAACGGAACCTTCGTGAACAGCACTGGAGCGATTGCTAAGAGAATGCAGAGTTTGTCCAGGGAGGACTGATCTCGAACGACACGCCGGGCACCGAGCGTGTTTCTGTAAGGAGGGGAATGTACGAACTCACCGATTTGAAGGCTGCAAACCATGCTTGCACGAAGGTTTGAACTGCTCACAGTTTTATCAGCATCTGAAAAGCGGATACTACTGGAACTGGTCGTTCCCCGGGTGTCAACCTGACAGAATACGAACAGTTTGTCGTGAATTTGCAAACAGAGAATGGCAGTTATTCAAATGAATCTAACGAATATCGACATGAGATGCCGAATGTATTTGCATGTCCAAGGACAGGGAGTTGCAAGAACAATAACAGCCACATGAACGATGGAATTGAGGGTTGGTGTGACATCGGCTACCGTGGATGGTTGTGCAGTAAATGCCCAGAGGGGTATTATTCTGTTTTGAACATCTGCAATCAATGCCCGAAACTTTGGGTGGTTGTTCTCCAGTTGACTACTCTGCTAACACTAATAGTTGGAACCTTTTCGCTATAAATATGGCAGCATAACAGATCGGATGGTATGAAGAGTGGTCGATCGAAGGTAGCCACGTTTTCAGCGAGAATAAAAATTATGCTGGGCTTTTATCAGGTCGTGGGGGGACTTGTCGGCTCAATCCCCAAATAGCCGGGAGCAGCGTCTCAGTATATTTGGGAGAAATATATTTCTTTCTGGACTTTCACCTGTGGAAGTTATTCGTGCGGTCTAGCTGCCTTCACGATAACTTTAACATCAACCCGCTCTTGCAATTCAAGATCAGCCTCCTTGCTCCTGTTTGCACCATTCTCCTCTCATGCATCATCTACCTGACCTGCAAAGTCTATCTTAGAAGATGGATGCGTTACAGCTATGAGGAGATTTCATGTAATTTGAACATAATCAGATCAAGAGCCTATACTTACGTTCTCCTGTTCTTCTTTGTCACTTATCCATCGACGTGCTCTACGATTTTTGAGATGTACCCGAGCGCTTGCAAGGAATTTGCTGTTGTCCCAAGGCAGTAACCAGTCCAAAGCTCCTGCTCGCTCAACTCGACATTACCTTGCGAGCGATCTGATCCTAATCAAATAGGAGCCTTCGTTGCAACTGGTTTGTACGTAACCGGCATTCCTGCCCCGTAACACTGTTGTATCTGTTGTGGAAGCATTGTAAGAAGGACGCCGGAATTCAGCTTCTGCGGGACAGTGCTTGGGAGATTCCCAGAGTGGAAACGATGACGATCCAACCCCACCGACAGTCATCAGTCAGGTGAACCGTCACCATTACGTTCCTGTGTGGCTGGAATTCCTCTGTGAGAACTACAAGGAACAGTTCTGGTACTGGGAGATCGTGGAGCTACTAAGGAAGGTAGTCCAAACGATGATGATAACTCTGTTTGGTTGGGAAGACTCCTTGGTGAAGCTTTTCACAATCGGAACTTCCATCGGTTTTCTCATCCTGAACGTGAAGTTATCGCCAATAACGAGCCGCTTCGAACAAACGTTACAGGTATGTTTCCTTGCTCCTTATTCGACTGCTCGGTTATTGAAGGCATAGGTCAACAAACATGATTTGGCAGAGCGTAGATCACGCGTGGCGTAATTTCAAGATGCACGTAAATTTTCTAGTATACTTCATTTGAATGTTTATGATTTGACCGATGTTGTGTACTTGTGTTTCGATATTCACCTATGTTTTGGTTTGTAAAATATTTGATATCTACTGCGCTGTACTGTTTGAGGTGCTTGGGTGATAATGCTGCAGCTTAATTGATAGTCGCGTTACGAATGAGTAATGTCATACATTATCCCTATTCGCTAATTCATGACAACGGTAATCAGGAGAAACATGTACTTATTCTCTAGGTCCGTTGCGTCAACAAGCACCCTTTTACGACGTGATAAGTCGCATGTCCAAACCCATACACTGATGAGCGTGTTACTTCTTCTATTAGGTCATTTTCGTTGACTGTAATTCTTGGCCAACATCCCTGGTGGGGCAATTCCGTTTTCGGACGAGACCTATGTCCAGCCAGTTTCCTCTGTGCTAATCATCCTGGATATGATTCTCTTCGGGTTTTGACAGGTAAGTTGTATAACTATCTAGTAACATAGGCCTTGAAACGGCGTTGCGGGTCGGTTATGTCATTAGATCGGGTCATATAACATATTTTACAATGTTATTATTGGACATCCCCTGGTGATAGTTTCCAACTGTAGACCGGAACGGAATAAGAAATATTAATTCATGTTTATGAATTATTGACTGTGGATAGTCCTTCAAATTATGATGCGTGTAAGTTTTGTAGTAAGACCAAACCTGGATTTCGATCAAGTGGAAGTGGAATGTTTATACATTGACAATGCGAGTGCATACGTGAGAAGTGAGAAACTCGTACAAGCCAAGCAAAAAGCTGAGTGTTTTCTGGATAACCAGAGGATTATGATCTGGACTCCCTAAGTAACGCAAGATCAGAATTCCGTCCCGTAGAGGTAATGCAAATGACACGTATTGCGTTGTGTGAATTATGTTGTATATTCCAGATACTCTAGACGTTCCCTGTGCTAGAGTGCGGTCACCAGCCTTATGCGCGTGCTTGAACTATGATGACGGGCGAATCAATGCAAATGACACGTCAATACCGCACGTGATATTCAGACGCTAACATGTGTGACAGCATATATATTTATTTTAATCGTTTAATTTAATTTAATTCGCGACAAATACCTTTTTTCAGTGATCATTCCACCTGAGTCGATCAAAAATAGGCATGTGTGACTTTCATCTACATCCCAAAGTTACAGAATATTCTGTTTGGGTGGAGGATTTAAGTCAGAGGGTGAATTGGTTTTGTGGATGACGAGGAGGTGGTGGGTAGAGGTTGGGACAAATAATTTAGGGTGAGACTGTCAGGGTGTCTTGAGGTCCCGTTCCGCGCAAGTTGATTGTCAGGCTAAAGTCAGCACGGTCGAACGAGTGTCGAAGCTGCGGTTATCCTAGCCAGGTTCGACGGTCGGTCGTTTTTGCTGACGAGATGATAGAGAGGTCTGAACGCTTGGCTAGAAGCGAGCGTGGCCTCAGAGGGGTGTTCACTTTTTGTTGATGTTTCGAGTTTTTTCCCGGGTACGAAGGGAATTTTCGCTACGGAGTCTCCCCTCTAAACTGGCCGGTGCTACATTTTTGGGGCGAGTTGGGACGCTTGTGTCGACGGGTTTTTGTTAAACAGATGAGGTTTTTCAGGGTCTTTCATGTGGACCTATGCCTTCCTGACCCTTCCCGAACTAAACTAAACTGAACTAAACTAAACTAAATAAACTAACTAAATTGATGTTCATGTCTTAAGATGCCAGGTTAGTTAAAGGACACGTAGCGTATCTTCCACCTTGTCTGACGGGATATTCTTCAGTTATTGCCACAAACTTGCTTCCCAACCATTGCCCATCATGACCCTGGTACCCTTAGATGATGTGACGAGGCAAATTTAATGAAAAATGTTCTTCTTGAATATGACACCCATAGTGGTACCCCGATGCCAAAACCAGGAATCTCATTGTCTTTGCTCAATTCCGAAAACTTAATGCTAAAACAAGGGGCCAATGAGGAATTTTACCAGTCATAATGGGGAACATATGGCATGTCCTGACAAATTTTCCCATTTCCTCAACAAAAATGACGCTATAATCGATCGAGTAAAGGGTTCCATACTATCGATGAGAAACACACTAAATTCAACTCAGTCGACTTCAACACATTTGAACATTTGCATGAACATTTTTGTACAGGCTTTGGACTTTCCGACCCGAACCCAAATATGACACTCATGTAGTCTTTATGAACTTCATCCATCTGGTGTAGTCAAGTGACAACAGCTAAAATTGGCCAAATATATCACTCTTTCACATTGTCTTACACAGGGTACATTTGCTTTGATAAGGGAGCCCAACCCTATTCGAACTGGATCGGACCAAGCATACTTTTCTTCTCACGTTCACAATAATTTCCTGCATTGGCCCTGTGTTGACCTCAATGACCTCTGACCTGACCCGCCTTCTCCCAAAACAAGTGCATTCAGAACTCATTATGGTGAAAACACATTCCAATATTAGCTTCATCCATCTCTGATGGGTTGAGGTCTGCTAGAACTTGGCCAAGATATATGATTTCCCCCCACAAAAAAAAAATGCAGCACCCTCGACTACAACACCAAAAAGCGGTACAAAGGGTTTACATCCATTTCCAACTTGATCGAACCAACCCTTTTGGATTTGTCATTTTTCAAGCTCTACAAAGCAACTGACCTCAGATGCCTCTGACCTGGCCCCAAAACATTATGGATCATGTATTCATAATAGAGAACCCACATACCAAGTAGAAACTTCATCCATCTAGATAGGGTCCGGTTCACGCAAAACAAAATTTTCACTCTTAGTCACCACTACATCCTATCTGCACACCACAATAGGTCTGTACCTCCCATAAAAAAGTTATTTAACCAAATTTCTGGATCGAACCAATCATTCTGATACATTTTCATCTCTTCTGATCTCTATTGACCTCAGATTACCTCTGACCTAGAAGGAGTTCACTGTGTTAATCGTCGATATACATATACCAAGTATGAGCTGAATCCATGCTAGATAATGTCGAGTTATCCTGTTTATCAAGCTCGATTTGGCCGAATATTGATTTTGTTCACAGATTATCCATTTTTTTGTACTGAAAATTAACCACCCCCCAATCACTTCAGCACACCATTCGGACCTATTTGTTTACAAGGTTCCAGACTCTGACCTCTGTGACCTCTGACCTGACGCCAAAACATAGGCTTTTCATGTACTCATTTGGGGATCACACATACCAAGTATGAGCTTCATCCATCCAGGTGGGGTCAAGCTATGGAGTTTACAAGCTGGGTGTTACACACAACACGTACACACACAGCCACACACAACGCATAACAACACACCCAACTGCTATTGCCGAAGTAGATTCACTCTGACTGAGAAATCCCAATTTCCAAATTTCTCTTCACAACTGTCCTATCTCTCCCCTAATATGACCCCAGTCTACACTAACATTGATAGGGTTCTTCTACCACCATACGAAACCGCGAACCCATTTCCCCACCTGAGGCAGCCATGTATTCTGGACATACCATGTATACTTTCCTCCGTCCAGGTGGGGATCAAGTTATCATGTTAACAAGCTAAAATTGGCTGTTCTAGTTTCTACTTACCATGTGTCGATAAAAACCATTTTTTCAACCGGAACGTAAATAGGGCCATTGTACTTCCCACAAGAAAGCTGCATACAAAGTTTCAACTGATTGGAACAGACAATCGTGACTTCTCGTGTTAACACAGATTTTCAACATTTAAACGTAAGCGATAATGTACTCATTAGGGGAAAACCCACATAACCAAGTATGATCTTCATCCATCCTGGTCGGATTAAGTTATCATGGTTTAACGCGAGCTGAACTTAGCCAAAGTACAATGTTTCACATTTTTTTTTTCCAATTTTTTTTTTCCCAACTCTAACACCGGTCCACATAAAAACGACAGAGTTCTTGTACTTCCCATAAGAAAGCTGCATACTAAATTTAAGCTTGAATTGAACAAGCATGCGGGACTTATCGTGTTAACAATTTTGACCTCTCTCGACCCTAGATGATCTTATACCCTACCCAAGCCAACATCGATCATGGTACTGACTTCGTCATGGGAAATCAATCACATAGCAAGTATTAACTTCATCCGTCCAGGTTGGGTCAAGTTTTCGTGTTGACAAGCCAGGCGCCAAACACACACACACACACACACACACACACACACACACACTGTCATGACTGCATATATTCCCCTGACTTCGTGAAGGAGTCGAAAAGGCATCCATTGCAGATTCCCACTTATAAGTTTTACATCGACTATTAATGGCACGACATCTACGTTCCCTGTCCCGAGAGCATCACCTATTCAGAGCCGCCAGTGCTTTTTGCTGAAAATATATAAGAACCATCTCTGAGAATGTACGACTTAAGTGAAAGTTGTATTATGCATGGTACACACACAGCTCCATCACATATGCAACTACCGACATTTTCTGATAGTCGTGGCCAAAGCACATAAGCACATTTCTCATCAATTGAAACCCAACGTTGAACTGATCAGCATGTACAGTTTGACCGGTGTTATCGAATAGCAACATGGTAATAGCTATGAATGTCCTAACCACAGTAATTCCCGAAATAGAACCGCATAATGTCCGCACCAAAGTCACACAAGCCCATGCATATTTATATCTGACGGAACCTTTGAGATCCGAATTTGGCCACGAAAAATCAATTCGGCACGACCACCAGGAAATGTGTCCATCCGAGGTCGAATCGTGATTAAAGGTTGGACGTATGAAGGACGACCGGAGAATTACAGTGGCGCACGTCTCAACCGTCCGACTGTTCGTTATCATGCTATTTGCGAAGAAGGCTAGCTGCAGTCTGTTTACCTTCAAGTGACATTTTGTGACCTTGAATTGTATTGCATTGCGTTAGCCCCCTACCACCCCCCCCGTTACAACCCCTCGTCGCGGAACGTCCGCCTTGTGTGAGTTATTGCCATTTGTTTCATTAATTTTTATTTCAGATCTGGCCTCTAATCGACTTTTGGCGGCTCCAAATGAGGGCTCATTCACACCATACGACGCACCATAGGCAAAATATGACATTGATGCCCTGTACGGTCTTTTTAGTAACGAGCACGTGTGACACCTATACCCGAACAAACACACACACACACAACGGCAACGGCAAATGTTCCTTCTGCAAGGAATAAGAAAACGTTGCAAGGAGATGTGCGTGACGTTTTGCATGAACGCGAGAAGCGAAGGCCGAGGATAACTTGATTGCTGAATCTTCCAACCACATATTAATGAATCAGGTTCACTATAAAAACCCTTGTGACTCCACAACGCCGTCATGCACCAAATACAGCCCCCAAGACTACATTCTCTTGGCATCTAAGAGAAGTATTTTCATATCTTTTAATTATTTTCCTTCAGGCGAAGCTTTGATCTCCTTGTATGGGGTAATTAGGCGGTTCTACTCCACTCGTCGACGAGCCAACGCCTACCTGGAAATTAACTGAACGGAAACGACTGATGACCGAAAGGGCGCCATGACCAGAGGAGCTTGTTGCGATTGCAAACCGCCTGCCTTATATATTTTTCCTTTGTCATATTACATTTTGTTCTCTAATCTAGATTGCAGTCCATATTTCGGTGTTTTCCAGGATCTCTTCTTTCACTATGTTACACTGTAGTCGCGTCGATATGTGCACTATTTCCACTGTTAAACTCAGTCATCCCGATTATATTTTTTTTATTGAGACAATTTGTCGGATACTTAATAAGAAGAAAGCTTGTGTTACTTTGGAATCGAAGTATATACTAATATCTAAGCGGAATTCGCATTTACAGCCACTATTAGGTCGACAAACCTGCCTGTGTGACGCTTTGCTTGCAAACACGATAACTCGATTAGGGTTGAGTGGATAAGAACTCATAGGCTGTATGGCATGTATGCTCAATAATATGTTCACTGATGTTTCGAGATCAGGTCTACTGTCACCTGGTGTTAACAATAGTCGAAACCTGAAAGCTCCTTGGAAATTACTATCATTTGGGGAAGATGCTCTGTCCGTCTTAAGAAGTCCGATTCGAATTATTAACCTCTTAAAACTGGTCCATCTGTAAGGAATAAGAGCAATACTTTTGCTTGAACAAACGATTCAGGATCAACTCGGGCAGGATTTATTTTATAGCAGTTCGGTGAATTGGTAAAACAAATGGTTCAAATGCTAGCTGGTGAGCACACACACACATTCATCATAAATGTCAATATTAATGTTCATTATAACATGGCTACTCTAGGAGGAGTCAAACTTAACAGCGGTATTACTATTATACTATATAATATATATCATGGTTCCAGTTTAAGTGACGGATTTACATTGGCGTGTTTTAGGATAGCGGTACGATAATAATTTGATGGAATTTATCCATTGTTTCCTATTCCATAACAACAATCCAGGACCCTATTCCGTCATGACGGGGTGTGTGTGGAAGGGGGCGGGGGGGGGGGGGGGAGGGGCTGGTTGGTGGAAACGATTACTCGACCGCACCTGGGTGGATTGTGCCCATACTTGATATTGTGGTTTCCCATTAATTGGGTTAATTATCTCTATTGTTTTGGATCAGTTTACTGGTCATTTGAGGTCAGCAAAAGTCAAAATCTGAAAAACGAACTTTGTGTGGACACGATGAATCCAGGAGGCTTGTTCCGATCAAGCTGAAATTTGACATACTGCTTCCTTATGGGGATTACAAACACCCTATTGCTTTTTTGTGTTTTTTGTTTTTTGGGTGTAGAGCAGGAGTCATTGTTGGTTGTAAACTGGAGTTTGTAGTAAAAACTGATATTTTGGCCAAATTTTAGCTTGTGGAACCAGCAGATTATACTTGGTATGTGGGTTCCTCGTATGAGTAACACTACTGTTTTGGGATCATGTCAAAAGTCATTTGAGGTCAGTAGAGGCCAGTGTAAGACTTTGTGAACGCGATCAGCCCAGAACGCTTGGGCCGATCAGCTGAATGTTGGCATACTGCTTTCTCATGGGGAGTACAAGAACCCCATCGATCTTGGCTCATGGGGAGGGGGGGTGGGGTATTTTTGGTAAAAATGGAGGAATTGTGGAAAAACTGATATTTTGGCCAATTTTAGTTGGTGGACTCAATGCTGACCGCATCTGGATGAATTGAGTTTTCACAACTTAAGTGGAGTACAATAACCATATCGGTTTTTTTTCATGTAGAGCGGGGGTCATTTGGGTAAAATGAGTAATATTAAAAACTGATATTTCATCTGGATGAATTGAGTTCATACTTGGTTGTGGTTTCCCGTGCTGAGTAAATTATCTCTATTGTTTTATAGTCAAGTCAGAGAACATCTGAAGTCTGAAAATCTTGTGGACACGATAAGTCCAGATGCTCTGTCGGATCGAGCTGAAATTTAAGATACTGCTTCCTTATGTGGAGTACAAGAACCCCATCGATCTTGGCTCAGTGGGGAGGGGGGGTGGGGTATTTTGGTAAAAATGGAGGAATTGTGGAAAAACTGATATTTTGGCCAATTTTAGTTGGTGGACGCAATGCTTGACCGCATCTGGATGAATTGAGTTCACACTTAAGTGGAGTACAATAACCATATCGGTTTTTTTTCATGTAGAGCGGGGGTCATTTGGGTAAAAAATTGAGTAATTATTAAAAACTGATATTTCATCTGGATGAATTGAGTTCATACTTTGTATGTGGGTTTCCACGTTATGAGTACAAGTATCTCTAGTGTTTTTATAGTCAAGTCAGAGAACATCTGAAGTCTGAAAATCTTGTGGACACGATAAGTCCAGATGCTCTGTCGGATCGAGCTGAAATTTAAGATACTGCTTCCTTATGTGGAGTACAAGAACCCTCATTTTTGTATGTAGAGGCGGGGCTCATTTGGGTGAAAATTGAGTAATTATTAAAAACTGATTTTTTTGGCCAATTTTGGCTTGTGAATAGTTTGCAGCTCATACTTGTTATGCGGGTATGATGAGTATTTTATACGTATTGTTTTGGGGTCCGGTCAATTGTCATTAGAAATTAAGTCAAGGGATCACTAAACCTTTTGGGTTTATGGTTGCGGTAGATTAGTACATCCCAAGACAGAATATGTAGTACGTGTATGGAAATATGAAATCACAATACGTATACTCTTCATGACTTTGGTATACACTGCAAGAACATGATATTGTTATCCATCCTTATTTGAGGATCGCCCTTTTTTATTCGAAGGTGATTCCTCTGAAACAACAAAGTATAATGATAAGCATTTTTGCACTCACTTTTATATTTTGAATAGTGGTAGACTTCTGTATAATGATTAGTGAATAACAGTGACAAATTTTAATCGCAACAGCTTGTAGGAATCTCAGCGCCATAAGTAATCAATGTTCAACAGGAATACCTCTAATTAGCGGAACAAGTGAAATCGAAACCGAGATTTTTTTTTTGATGTAAGTTACGTCATGACTCGTTCCATTGCACTCTTCTCTAATTACGCTAGTGAAGTAATTAAGTAGAAGAAAAAAAGTAAAAGCAGACTTGGCCCGAGGACATTACAGCATTCAGAAACTATTCTATCAAAAACAAATATCTTAGTCAATGATCCCAAGGATGGAAGTATTTCAACAAAAATTACCGCAATTGTTTACGGAATATACTAACAGAAGAGATATTTCAGGCGAAACACTTACCGTTGTGAGCGATCTGAGAGATTTTTTGTTAACCAACACCCAGTGAGTCGCGTCATCTTGAACATTCGAATATTGATTTACTAGTATATAAATATTTTTCTTGATTCGTGTTCACATTAATGAATATTTTCTTTATGAGTGGTCAAACTATAATACTGGTACTTTCATATCTTTATATTGCAATATACCAGTCCGAGTGATCCGTCAGAAGGGGCGAATACTCTAATTCGTCGGAAGTAACGAATTCAGATATCGACCGATGTTTTATTCCGACAATGATAATACATGAAGTCGTCTTGCTACAGTCGCTCAAGTATAGATAGCATACGCTTTTAACGATGTGGATGGGACGAACGTAGTAGGTACTGACACAATGTGCATTAGCTCCATATAATAGCTATCACGTACTGATATTGAAGTATCAAGTCGGAAACAAAATGTGTCACCTTCGTATGCCTAGACCATTAATATAAAAGTACGTGAGCCATATGTTATATTTGGTGTGTGCTCCCCGAGATGCTTCCATGATTTTTTTTTTTTTTTTGGGGGGGGGGGGGTTCAGTCAGAGGTCATCTGAGGTCACCGCAGGCCATGGCAGAAGATCCTTGTGAACCTGGAAAGAAAAATATGCGTAGTCTGATCCAGTTGGAATTAGGCGTTGACCCTTATCACGGAACACAAATGCTACTCCGGTAAAAAGGTGGAAAGAGATATTTTGGCCAATTCCAGCTTTTATGCATCATAACTTGACCTCACCCAGATGAATGAAACTCATGAAGACTACATGAGTGTTATTTTTTTGGGTTCAGGTGAGAGGTCAAAAGAGGTTGAAGTCGATAGAAAATCTTGTGAATTGGATAACCTTCAGAACGTTTGGTCCGAATAAATTTGAATAAGTTGAGATCATTTTTTGGTAGGAAATGAGAAATTTGGCAGGCATGTATATGTTGCCCACAATGAGCTGGTACAATTTCCCGCTTGTCCTTTTGTCTGGCCATAGCTTATCAGAAATGAGACAATGGATAAATATGCCTTATGGTGAATACAGGGGGTAATTAATGATAAAATCGTATTGACAAGTGAAATGGAGCTCAGCAAAGTTCAATATCCGAAATATATTAACCGCTGGCCCAGATGGAACGGCAACTTGTGCATTGTAATATCCAGAAGTTGAATCTATATAACGTGTTGAATTCCCATGTTCAAATATGATGCCGGCATTCAAAGGTTTTGAAATTTTTAATTACGTACATTTTTTTTCTGTAAAATGCACACAGCATATAGTTATAGAGTCAATACACTACTTGCAAAGCATATCCTTTGACGTAAATGTTTGAGTGTCCAGGTCATATGTTACAACTCTTTCGCTACATTATACATACACGTTTGCTTTTTTTCCTGGACGAAAACATCATAACCATTCGCGAGAGTGGATTGTTCTGGTTTTCAAGACAACTCGTCCCGGCCTGATTGGACTGAGCGCTCACTCACACTTGATGTGCGGGTTCCCCGTTGCATATCACCCCCTGTCCTCAAGTCCGGAAGGGAAACCTTGTGAACACGGAAGTCGCGAATGCTTTATAGATCAGCTGAACATTGGTGTGAAGCTCTCTCTCTCTCTCGGGGAGTACAAGGATTCATCGTTATTGGTGAAGATTGGGGTTCTCCTTTTATTTGAAAATGTCAAAATTGTGAAAATTGACATGAACATTGTGTACAGAACCCTATTGTTTGGGGGATAGGTGAATGGTCATCTGAGATTAATAGTAGGATTCAGGCTTGTAATTACGACCATTCCACCTCCCCTGGCGAATTTAGATCATACTCGTATTGGGGTGTGCCCTAATGAGTATATGAACCCGAATGTACTCCGGTCTGGTCGTCTGAGGTCAACAAACATCGAGGCAGTCAAGGACCACTAAGCCTTTCACCTTCCTGGTGATTGACTTTTGAAGTCTCCCTAGTTTCTCTGAAATTTGCAAAACAAACATGTTATGCAAACAATAATAATAAGGTATCTAGCAATAGCCTTTGCGGCGAATTTGGGTATGCCAAGTTTCCTGAGACCAGACACAGAATGCTTGTGGACTATACCCAATGCACGATCACTAACACGGTAATAGTGCAACGGATACAGTAGCTTGAACAGCTAAATACAGAGGCATGTCATTGTTGAATTTATGGTCATGACAGGTTTGTATGGAAGCATGGAATGGGTGGACCTTCAGTGATAAACGCATGGTGCTCATCTAGAATGAAGATATCTTATTAGTATGAACAACATTAACGTTGAAGGCCTCACAGCCAAACAACTGGGGGTTACCAGTCTATTTTTGATGATTAACCACTCGTTCCCAAAAAACGAAATTTTCTTTATTTGATCATATATATGGTCAACAGAGCGATCATGTCTTTTTGGGAGTTTCAGGGGGTCCACAGAGGTCAACGTATGAAAACCTTGGAAACACGATATGTCCAGAACGGTTGGTCCGATCAAGTGGAAATGAAGTGTATATCTATCTTATGGGGAGTACAGGAGCTCTATTGTTTTTGGTATAGGTCGGGTGAATTCTGGTCGAGAATAGAACATTTGAAAAGTCGATATTTTGGCCAATTTTGGCTTGTAAAAAAACGATAACTCAACCCCACCTGGACGGATCAAGCTCATACTTCGTATGCGTATCCCCCATGATGAATGCATGAACCGTGTCGTTTTGGGTCAGGTCAGAGGTCATCTGAGGTCACAGAAGGTCAAGTGTGAAAAACCATGTAAACACAATAATTCCAGAATGGTTAGTCTGATCAGGTTGAAATTTGGTGGTAACTTTTTTTACGGGGAGTACAGGAACCCTATTGTTTTTGGTTTAGGTAGGAGTGAATTTTGGTCGAAAATTGGAAATAGTTAATAGTAATAATAGTGATATAAATAATAGTGATAATATTAATAGTAGGTAAAACCACTTGATCCCCCGGGGATAATGTCCAGATCGTCGGCCCTATATTGGTTGATGCTACCCTCGTGTGAAAGTGAAGTGGTTTGTTGATATGTCGTGTGCCTTTCTTGAAATCCCTATCAGAAAGTCCACTGGAGTATACGCTTATGCACTGAGACGACGTTTCGAAAATGAACAAGCCAACAGTACGTTCTGCAATATACGAGTTTCAACAATCACTACTCTCTTAAATGTAAAGACTTAAAATTTAAATCGAAGGAAAGATTTAAATTATATCAAATCTAATACCCTTAAAAATCTGCTCCGAAGAGTGCCTTTAGATTTAGAATCGTCAGCGAGCAAGTATATCTAACTTAGATTAGAATTTTACCCAATCAGAGGCCAACGAACTGTCATGTGATACTTCGATACAAAATATTCGCCTTCCGTAACGGTGTATTGGTAAAATCTTTCGCGCTGGATGGCGATATTGTGCTGAAGCCTGAAGTGATGTTGTTGATCAGAAGAGAATTGATTTCATGTCAGACCTAACAAACAGTCTGGAATTCCAGGAGGCTAAAGTGCCGATGTTTTTCTCTACCGCGGGTAAGTGGTAAGGCATGAGAGATGATAAATTGTACTTTTACCAGCAATATGTGAAATTTGTTGTCCCTATCGTACAGTACGATAGGCTACTATGTTGTGTATGTTGTTCCGATATATGTCATGTAACACAGGTAGGCCTAACAGCAGAACGTGTGTGAGGCACTGGTGGGTGTAAGCCAGAGCAGAATGGTCCCAAAACGTTCCTGACCAGGATCAGCCCATGCAAAAATGACCATTCTGAATCTAAACAAGCATCTAACATAGTTGGCCATAAGTGATTGAGGCCACATGGATGAAGCGGTGCCAAGCCAATGCCAAATCAACAAAGTGTGCTGCGGTACACAACATTGAAATACTGTAGGATGGGCCTCGTGTAGACCCTTCATGTAAGACAATTTAAGGAGGACTTGTTTTGAACAAGCAAATTAATATGCCTATAGTTCGGGTGCAAAACTCTCTGCTATGAAGGTTCCTAAGTGCGTAGCAGTAATCATGCTCATTCGAGGAACATTTCGCAATGCGACACCAGCTATTTTAGACCCTGATGGTGCAATGTGTGAGGGGTTTTGGGAATTCTAGTCGTCAATTGAGGACGTTTATTTTTACAAGGTATGTACTCAGTTCCTAGGCTTTCAGTAAACTTCTTATCTTTTACATATTCCTGGGGCCTCATCTTGAAACGTTCGAAGGGTCCAATTGTGCATTGTCAATACCAGACTCCCCACATTTCAAGGTTGGGTAATTTCCCTGGTGGTGATGGTATATATTGATCAGTTTCCCGCTCTATGGAAGTATTATCCGAAACTGGACAATGTAAGAATACGGCAAGAATGATAAGCAACATTGTCACATTCTAATTGAAATTGTTAGCGGGCTTAAAATCCAATTGGTGCACATAGATAATCTTTGTGGAAGGATTGGTGACACCGTGACAGTCACTACGTTCAGTAACAACAATTAATTCTAAGGTACCTATCCTTTCATGGATCCATACTCCTATTCACAATATGTTTTTCCTACAATTTAAGTAGCATGTTTAAAATGAATGGGTCGGTTTAACTCTGTTTGCGAAACAACTCCATCTCGGGATTTGCGCGATTACAATTTATCGGATAATCAATGAAAGTGAATGTCGAATTAATGAAGACAAGCCCTGAATAAGTGGAAGTGCAATAAATGAACCTCTGCACGTACCTCTTTGTGTTTTCAACAGGTGTCTTGACCACAATTACAAGCATTGAAATTGTTATACTGTAGCTCCTACCGTCCGCGAGCACAAGTATTTGACAATTCTCCTAGAAAGGATGCCGTAGGGTATGTATAGTTTATTTTTTTCACTTGGCCTGATTTAAATGATCTCTGCTGGTACCCACCCCGCACCCAATCCAAAGCCACAGGGACAGGGGGGTGGGGGGCACACTACCGCCTACTTTTGTGGTTCAGTTTTTCTCTCGGCTCGGTCCATCTTCCTTAAATTAACATACAGGCTGAACGGGTTCTTGGGCTTCTTGTGTCAACGGGCTGGCAAATGCTGTACAATCTTTTCCAATTCTTCCTGGGCTGGCACCGGTAATTGTTCTGCTTTATCTAATGCTAAAAAAAAGGTTTTTGTTGCTTCCGTTCCTGGAATCCCTGCATTCCGCAGGCCAGCCTTGAACCTAAATGACGAAACTGTCACCACAATTGCATCATCATGCATGTGCCCCTATCAAAATATTTGATCGACCTTCCTCTGAAGCCCACCCAGTCACTGTATTACAGGTAATGATGAAAATCTGTGGGTGGTGACTGTCCAATTGTATTGGTTCCCGTGAATCTATCTTGATCATTTCTATTGCACTTCTTCTCCCTTGCTACGGCGCGGTTCGGCGGCTACTTGCCGTGGTATGCAATATTAATGCCTACTGTACTGCGCTGCGAGGCAATATTCGCTGATACTTTTTGTGCACGGTGGAGACCTGGGTATTTAGCTGACTGGTACCAATTGTAATTCTTTGTCCCCCGGATTTGCTCAGCCTTTGTGAATGCCGACACTTAATCGACTAAAAAATGAATTTCTCATTCTCAGTTTAATTCAATCATTTTTTGACAGAGGTATGCATTGTCATAGTGGGTTGGTAGGTGATTTTCAGTACTTTTCTAAGAGAAGAATGGATTCCTGCGAATGTTGTTACTTAAAAAAATTGAAAGTAGAATGTTTGTTATTTTGAAACAATAAATGAATCTGTTCTCCTCTGTGTAGTCCCACTGTCATGCAATATTGGTGCAATAGGAACTTCCCGATAATTTATATTCATGAATAAGTCACTGTTTTAAAATGTGACATGCATGTTTTATCAACAGCAACTGCTATGTGATGTGACATCCGACACTTCTTACTGTATATATTTATGACACAAAAAGTTAATACCATTATGGAATGCTCATGATAAGGACCATTCCAAGTGGATCTGACAGCTAATATAGATATATTTTACTGGGAACTGCTAGCACATGGACCAACCTCCTACTGTAGCATTTTTAAAAGCTCTTGTTAATGCAATCACAGCTTATGGCGCAGGACAGGTCCCCAACTAAATTTTGAGCATTGAAGCTGACTAGCCAAGTGGTCCTTTGGTCACAGTGCCAAACTATTTCAAGGCCTAGTGAAAAGAGGGCATTTAAAAAACCTGACCAAAATTTGGAGCCAGTCCTTGTTTTGGGCCCAAGGATGAAGCTGCAACGGAAAAATTCTTCAACTTTTCCAAATGTAAGGTGAGCCCAATTGATGCAACCACCACCGCCGGCAACATGCCAGTTTGCCTACATCTCTTTGTGCTGAATGCCCATCAAAAATGTGACCGGTAGCACTACAGTATTTTACGTCTTTGGTAAATGACTCGACTGGATAGTACCTATAATGGTACCGTATGGTAAAATATTTCATTTTCTATTCCATCCGGGAGGACTGAGTGATCCTGTTCTTGGGCGATCTCAACCTCTACAACGAAGAGATGCAAAACACAGGTGTCGCACTGGCAGAATCTCAACGAGTTGGTCCAGGTAAACATAGATATACAGTACCTTTCAACCAACATTTGCGGCAATTTTTGGAGAAAAATGGGCCCCATTGATAATTTCAACTAGTGACTGCCAAACTTATACTAGTGTGAAAAAAGATTTCAACAGTAAGGACTCCTCAGGAATGTGAACCCCCAAACAGCCTATGCAATGCTGCTCTCAAGAATATATATTCATGGTCTTAGAACTGAATTTAGTAAAATGATATCAGAAACTGGAGTTCATATACAGGTATACATAAAATATATAGTAAATGGATTCTAAATTCAGTTCATTCAGACAATGAGATTTCATTTTTGAAAGCTCATTCCCCACAAATGTAAGGTGACATGTAGGCCCATCAAGTCGCAGCGCATGTGCATATCCAGGGCAGCAGTCAACGATGAATTGTGTAGCTGTTAGCTTGTTATTATCCCAGTGCATTCCTCCATGAACATGTCATCAAGGGATGTGTTGATAAACCTGCCCACCGACAGTGTTCATGAAGGTCCAAAATCCGAAACAGAAATAATATAGCCAAACAAGTTGATGCTGTAAGCTGTAGCTCTTAACCGCAATCCTTATAATTTGTTATAAACTTTGTAGCATGTCAGCAGTGTAACAAAGAATCCGCTGATAGTAATATTATACTGTAAGAAAGCCCCCTAGGTGGATTAGATTTCGAAACCCTCGCTAAAAAAATAACGTCGTAAACTAGTGTGACACTGCCTACCAAAAAAAAAGTAAGACTGTTCATAGCATATTAATTTTTGGTCATTCCTCACAAAAAGTATCATTTTTTTTTTTTCGGGGGGGGGGGGGGACTAAAGTACCTCTTTCGTGTGTAGGACAACCATTTGTCACTACAGTTGAGATTTGCCTAAATTTCCAGTGATGAGTAGTGGTCAATCTGTAATGGCGGCTCATTAAGTCTAAACGATAGATACAAGAAAGGACAGCACTCCTCTGCTCCGACCTGGCAGGTGAAGGCAACCTGATGCTCAGAGCTCCAGCCTCCAGGCACCATTTTTCCACTACTATGATATTCACTAGTTGGTTGATAAAATAACACTGGATGATGTGGATGAAAAACCAACAAAACATGAAATTTGCTGTGGTTCTCTTCATAAAGCAACATATAATGCTTCCTGTTCACCTCCTTCAATAAGTTGCTCTTGGGTTACCCTACTGCATTAGCCTTCACAGTACACAAGTCTGTTGTCCGGGTCTACTTCATCCAGCAGGAAAGGAAAGCTCAGGGCTTGTTCTGATGCAGTCTCTCCCAGTGAAGAACTATATTGATTGATTCGTCAGAGGTTTTATGGTAGTTTAGCAACTGCCACTGCTCATAGCTACGATGTGTCGCTTAAAGGTTAATCGATCAATCGTACACAATTGTGACCAGTCTCTGGATTAAACACTGAATGATAAGAACAGGTGAAAAAATGAGGGCAGGTGGGCATTACATAAGGTGTAATTAACAGCCATGAACGTAGGTCATGTGTATGTGCGATCAGGTTATTGACTCTTGATTATGATTGTGATAAGATTGCCCCCAAAATAGAACAAATTCACAAAAAGCCGATTATATTACAAATTATTTGATTTCATGAACAAATCAGAGGAATCCCTTACAGTCATGACAGTGTGTATGTGTGTGCATAGTGGACATCGCTTGGAAACAGGATAACTTGACCCCACCTGGATGGATGAAGCTCATATGTGGGATGTGGGTTCACCATGATGAGTAGATTAACGCTATTTTGGGGTAAGGGTCGAGGTTCACCAAAGGCCAAAGGCTGGAAACCTTGTGAACATGGTAAGTCCCAATAATGGTTGGTGAGACCAAGTTGAACTTGGCGATCCCATTTGCTTGATCAGGAGATAACATCATTTCGGTGGGAAATTTGGTCACACATGTCATATGTGCCTAATGGGCTGGTACATTTCCCAATTGTCATTGTGTATGTTAGGTTGTTTTGAAATGAAGTGAAGGGCATCACTAAGGCCTTTTGGCTTGCTGGCTTTGATTCAGATTTATCATTACTCATTCAGCCACCTATGAATGGTGACCCCTCTGCTTTCATATTATGCACATTGCTCCAATATCATTCTGACCAACGGCAGTGTGGTGGTTGTCTGCAATGGGGAAGCAAGCTAGTAAGCCTTATACTACTTTCAAAATCCTCAGTTCTCCCGCCCCATTTAAAATGATGCTACTGGTTTGTATGCGTTGCATGAATTCAACACGTGCAGTACTATCGGACATAGCTGGTGCTTTAATGTGGTTTTAAGTAAGGTTCTGTCGCACGTGGAAATGCCACTCTCGATGTGCAATCTCGCTTTGCACTCTCAAAAAGTTTATTTCAACAATTGATCATGGCAAACAACAGTTTCTTCTTCGAAAATGTGCGAAATGTGACGGGAACCGTCGAAGGTCCTACATCGGTAGTACCAAACAGTTGTGTTCTCTACAGTGTGTCACACCCCCCCCCCCCCCTCACCGTTGTAACGCCACTTAGTGATTCAAGTGATCATTTCAGCATAACCTGTTCCTAGTACGTTGATGATGGACTGGGGCCAGCAACAGACGTGTCATAGGCTATCAAATAACGTGTATGTTCCGATAGCTTGAGCAGAACCCCACACCTACCTTCATGACACTAATAACTATGTCTAAAGTCGTCCATCGCAAGGGTACATTGGTTATGACTGGATACCGTGTGCGGTCCACACAAAAAAGCACGACAGAATAGGAAAATCGTTTAACTTCAGATGAAACATGTTGACATGTCGGCCCCCATGAGGAAATCAACACGGCCGACGACTACACTTCCGAAACCACACCACAATGAATTGGCTGTTCCACCCTTGCAGGGTTAAATGAACTCACATTTGACACCGTATAAAATTCAAAACAATGCTCACTTCTAGAGTGAACGGTAGAATGCAACAACTTTAATCTTGCAAACCTTCATTACGGTGATTTATGTAGAGTAAGTAGGCATGATAGGGTTGTGTGTTATACAGTTTCTTTCAAGACATAATACAGACAAGTATGATGCACGTTTATCTTAGTTGAAAATTAGTGTAAGATTTCGGTTTAATTTGCTCCACTTCCTAAGGGTATTACTTCTGGTGCTGAAATCCCTACCATCATTGCAATCCTTGTTCTTATATTTACAGTGGCGCTTGACAAGAGAGAAGTGCCAAACTTGGCAATACGTTACCAACGTACAGCGCCAATGTCCAGAATTGTGTGCGTACGAAGTCGGGTTTCTCTCGTATTCACGAGAGGAAATGCAGACTAATGACCATCTTTGTTCCGCATGATTACATTTATAAAATAAATAGGATCACAAAAAGTTGAAGTACTTGAAGGAGAGTTTAACCTAGGTCAGTAGCTCTCAATCGGTGAATATTGATCATATGGGCATCTTGAGTGTCGTTTCGCTTTTCATCTTCTACATAGTGGGATAAAATGTCATAAATATGTCATCCAAATACCTACATATAACCTTACAGACTACATGCAGACCTCAACCTGAAAATATTGGTTTTTTCTCGCTGTTAAAATGTCAACAGAACAAATATCCTGAACTGTAGTCATATCAGTAGGCCTCAGAGCTGATGGGCAGAGAAATCAATGTTCTCACTTGTGTCGCGTTGGTCTGGTCTGTTGATACCGTAGTACATACATAGACTCACATGAGACTGCTCCCACAACTTATGAGGAAACAACCTGAAATATATGAAAAAGGAATGACATGTATTATAACGTATGGTTGATGTTGTATCATTCAGCATAACCCCGTGCCTCCCTCTGTCGCAATATTTCTATAGTCCAACTCCTATAGTTTCCTGTCTAATAGATTGCGCACTGCGCGAATATTAACAATCGAGTTAACACGTTTGATAGAATATTGTTCTGTGGAATTATTACTTGTATAGAATAATACACATCCGGTCAATGCACATCGTACCCACATAATAAATCGTAACAAGTATGCATCTACACAAACCCATGGAAGCACAGCCCATTTAATATATTCAGTGCTCGATTATATAGTGGTGTGGTCGACTCCATTCAGTCGTATGTTTTAAACCATCATTCTGCCTTCCACTGTGCTCATCCTCTTTTTACACCAAAATATAACACAGTTGGTCAAAAACGCACGTAGGCTCTTCCTAGGGAATAAGAATGCATATGGTAAACCTTCCTTTCCCTTCTAGAACAATTCCAATGCTGTCACAATCTTTTTGTCATTTCAAGTTGCAAGGTCTCCTTCAAAGGGAACAGTTTTTTTGCTCTAATGTGGTTCAGCCTGAAATGATCAGAGCGTTCACGGAACTGTTGTTTACAAAAAAAAATGGTCTACTCAAGAAAACAGCGTCCTCAATTTTTGGCACGTCAGTCACAAAAAAAAGTACCGAAGCACTACCAAAAGTTATTGTGAACATCCTTATAGTCGATGGAGTGATAATGAAATTTATCCAAAACATGTTCCTGTATCCAATTCTACTACTTTGTGACACTACTTACTGTTATCTTCTGGAGATGGATGTTAGTCCCATTAACCTCTGACGATAAACTGGATTATCCTGTACATTATTGAAATTGCCACCTGCCCGGACCGCATCATGGACTGGTCCTATATCAGATTGTACCGTATTGTCATAGTCACATCACTTCATCTCATCCCTTCATTCGTTTCTATATTCTCTCTCTCGGGAGACTGGTACGGAACTAGAGAGAGATGAGATTTACCGTCTGATCAGTCAAACTAGTCAATGACGGTAATGGTGATGTTATGTACGGATCAGTAGTGTGTGCTTGAAACTGAGCGAACAATAACAAACAATGAACAATAACCAAAAAATTGTAGGATAAGTTGTGGTGATCAGCTTCAAACTAATCGAGGTAACTTTATTAGGGGCATACACGCAGGTTATATTCTGTAGCACTTGTGGGCAGATGAATGGCTAGAACTAAAATCACTTCATGAATTGTCATCATTGTCGTCATTGTCATCTCATTGGGCCATTTGTCGACTTACATTGGTATAAAAGTGCTATTTCATGATCATCCAATTAATTCTCGTGAATAAAATATACTCACACACAAGGAGAAAAATGAAATAGCCAACATCAGAGAGTTGCCAACCTTTTCTGACGTTGTTACATAAAACACAATATGCTGTATAAACTCGAACCGATGTTTGAACTCAGTTATGCCTCAATAAAAAGTTGAAACTACCACCTTATTAATTTATTATGAACACCTGTGTTGCACTCATAAAACTTTATCCTCTGAATAACCGAGCATTAAATGGAATTAAATGAGCATATTATGGGCTATTGTACTCATTGAACATTAGTCATTAATCCCATAAAGCCCGCGGTCTTTTTCCGTAGTGCCCTTAGGCAGACGTATCTCCTCGCGTTACCCAAATGGGGGACCTCGTGAGGTGACTTGTGATTAGTAGGCGTGCCTCATATGTGGTTTCAACCATCGGTAAGTCCGGGGGGGGACACGATGGGATTGCGCACTGGAGGGTGGTCAGTATGCACAAGAGAGGTTCGTAACTCTATAAATATAATACAGGGTGACAAGTCACCCATGATCAGGGGTATTATCTGTGAAGCGCTTTGTATCACATCGGAAAAGCACTATATAAGCACTTAGATAATATCATTATATTAATCATAACAGTGTTGCATACATACTAGTCGTACTGTCTGGCAACTGCATTGTCTGTATTGGATATCATTGCATTTATGTCACAGTTAACCATAAAATGTTTTTGTAATTGAATGTCAGTTTTCAGACCATTCATGCTGTACAACTAAAACGGCATTCCCTTCTAGACATCCACCCAAACATTTTTCACTCAAACAAATTTCACCTGAAACAAGGAGCTAATCATTCATTCATTCACAGCCAGTTCGGATCCTGGTTGTATACACCAAGACTTTTCTTACGAGAGTAAACCAAGTTTACCACTACCCATAGTAACAGACTCTTGTCAGAAATTGCATATTTGGGAATAAGTGGCCTGCAAAGTACTTCGAATAAATCTGGTTCTCACCATGCTCACATGTAACCCCATTATTATCCATTTTTCACTCCTATATTGATAGTTAAATACACAATCCAATACTGGCTCTTGCATGATTAATCTAGTGGGCTGTACATGAACATTGAGAAGGACAATGTTAGTATCCGGTAATCATGATATAGTTAGATAACAAAACCCTCTTTTCTAAAGGCCAATGGTCAAGTGAATATGATGCGCCTATTGCTACCTATAATACACTCTGTATTAACACAGTCTTTTGTTTTAGGTTTTTAGTAACAAAACAAATGATAGATGGGTTTTCTGAGGAAGCCTACAGAATCGTTCACAGAATGTTAATTATAATTATAATAATAATATCTTCCATCTCTAGGGGAATCCCCTCTTTCGTCTCTTTGTTCATATGGCCGCAAAATGTAGTATTTATTTTGTAGGGTCTTTTGGCGGCCTTCACACCGTTCCTCCCGTGATGTCATAAATTTTCGAATCTCAAGGGAAAATTGAAATTTGCAACAAGGCAACATGCTGAAAACTCCAAATCTGGGTTAGGAGTTTGATGATGTCCCCGTTTCACCTGTGCTAATAGGAAGCATATATGTTACATAACTATTGGTCTTCATGTTTTGGAGCAACTACCTTCTATATAAGTTGGTGGTGCAGTTCTGTCGTTGGTGTATCTCTGCAAATAGCTGAATTAATCCTCACACTCTACTATTACGCTGACAAGAGCATTAACCCTGCTCATTACTTTCTGCATGTAGTTGTAAACTGCCGTGGAAGGCTCTCAAGAAATTTATACTTATTACAGGACAATTCCGGCCAATTCTGACAGGCACTCTTTTTTATAACGATTCAGGCGATAACCATGCTGAATCTTATACCAAATGAGCTAGCACACCATACATATTGATTACAATTTTGGGATTTGTATACCAATGGGATAAGAACTGTGTAAAGTGGAATAAGTTCATACCAAAAACCTAATGGATTATTTATGTAAACAGCCTGCTCTCTCATACTCTCTCATTGCTGGAACATCTGAACATACTCTCAGCTTCATATTTGCCTGCACCGTAAATGTATGTTTGCCTACATTCGCTTTGTAGTTGTTGACCTAGTTGAATAGATACTGACTTTGTGAAGGAGAGGCCAAGAGACTAAGAGCCAGGGATTCTGGGATCATTCCTTGCGTCATGTCAAACACATCGTACATCACTGTCGTTGCGTCGATGATGCATATGCTGCCATAATGGGACAATTGGGTAGGGCATGGCATACAGTA
The DNA here is from genome assembly GCA_026419785.1 of Sclerodactyla briareus. Taxonomy (NCBI): domain Eukaryota; kingdom Metazoa; phylum Echinodermata; class Holothuroidea; order Dendrochirotida; family Sclerodactylidae; genus Sclerodactyla; species Sclerodactyla briareus. The sequence goes on from JAODTK010000467.1 coordinate 184,116, forward strand.
CCTCACAACTGGAGATAGATTACAGGCTGTGGATACTGCAATAATGGGCCCATTACATATATAAAACCCACCGGGGGGCGCTAATATTGGGTGTTGCCAGAGGTACAACTCCATATCCATTGTTAAATCCCCCTAAACATGGGTAACAAGGATTATTCAACCAAGAAACAAGGGTGGTCAACCAGTACCCCCTGGGTACAAGCGTTCATCAACCTGTACAATACTGGTAAACAAGGGTTGATGTTTAGAGTAGTCGCTAATGAGGATACTTCTTACCCTTGCTCAGCCACGTCAGTTCTCGGATCACCTGTGATAAACTCTTTCCAAGGTCATCATATTACAACCTGGGAAGTGCAAGACTCGGTACGGTGAAACACTTCCAAGTGAGCTCCAACAGCTTGGATGGACGAAGGCTTAGGGGCATTGTTATCCCTGCTCGTTTGATATATTGTGGTGCGGCTAATATTGGAGTAAATAATATAGCTTTGCTGTTTGCCAAAGCGACACAAATGCCCAAAGTTATGAAGTAATATAATTATTGACAACTAGGCTTAAAACCTACCAATAAGCGCCCATATAGTTAGCCAAAGCCTAGCCTACCCTTAAGACAAATATGAAGGCACCAGAAGCTGCTTATAACTGGCAAAAAATGCCCTATAATGATGATAATAATGGGGTGATTGTGATAAGATCGATGTTTCTTCGGCACTGCCAATAACTGGTCTGGAGAGTACCTCGATGAAGATTGGGCTCTTGGTCGCACTTGGTTAAAGAATATTACTTGGGGGGGCACTAGTTGCTGCACGGGATAAAGTGATCATGTGCTGCACGTAAAAAACTTCACCACATCTCAAAATTCACACTCTGACTATAGAGCTCACATTAACATATACTGAGTATTCAACACTATCTGGATAATCAGTGACAAAATTAAAGGTGAAAATAGAGGGCAGGTATATATCCACTGCAGATCCACAGATCTACAGCAAGGGTTGATCAACTCGGTACACCCCTGGGTAACAACGGTTGATCAACACGGTACACCCCTGGGTAATAAGGGTTAATCAACCCAGTACACCCTGGGTAACAAGGGTAGATCACCTCGGTACACCCCTGGGTAACAAGGGTAGATCACCTCGGTACACCCCTGGGTAACAAGGGTTAATCAACCCATTACACCTCAGGGTAACAAGGGCTGATCAACCCGGTACACCCCTGGGTAACACGGTTGATCAACCCGGTACACCCCTGGGTAACAACGGTTGATCAACACGGTACACCCCTGGGTAACAACGGTTGATCAACACGGTACACCCCTGGGTAACAACGGTTGATCAACCCGGTACACCCCTGGGTAACAACGGTTGATCAACACGGTACACCCCTGGGTAACAAGGGTAGATCACCTCGGTACACCCCTGGGTAATAAGGGTTAATCAACCCTGCCACCTCAGGGTAACAAGGGTCGATCAACTCGGTACACCCCTGGGTAACAACGGTTGATCAACACGGTACACCCCTGGAAAAACAAGGGTAGATCAACTCGGTACACCCCTGGGTAACAACGGTTGATCAACCCGGTACACCCCTGGGTAACAAGGGTTGATCAACCCGGTACACCCCTGGGTAACAACGGTTGATCAACACGGTACACCCCTGGGTAACAACGGTTGATCAACACGGTACACCCCTGGGTAACAACGGTTGATCAACCCGGTACACCCCTGGGTAACAAGGGTAGATCAACTCGGTACACCCCTGGGTAACAACGGTTGATCAACACGGTACACCCCTGGGTAACAACGGTTGATCAACACGGTACACCCCTGGGTAACAACGGTTGATCAACTTGATACATCACGATATAACAAGGGTTGATCAACTCGGTACACCCCTGGGTAACAAGGGTCGATCAACTCGGTACACCCCTGGGTAACAACGGTTGATCAACTCGGTATATCACTTGATAACAAGGTGATCAACTCGGTGCATCCCTGGGTAACAAGGGTCGATCAACTCGGTGCATCCCTGGGTAACAATGGTTCGTTACCCAGGGGTGTACCCTAGTGATTGTGGTGTAAAAACCGGGGTCGTTTGGGGGGGGGGGGGGGTTGTTGAGGAATTTATATTTTGCTTGTTACCAAGACCTCACCTGGAAGACGATATCTATCAAACAAGTTCACGAAAATCTCCACCATTTATGTGTCAATGTTTCTGCTTAGGCCTAATTGAGAGCTTAGTCTTCCGAAATAATAATTTAGCTACAATGCAGCAACGACACCAGAGGCACTCCCAACGTTAACTAATAGCTGTATATTATATAATACATGCCATTATAATATGTATTTTATATATATGTACATAGGGGGGGGGGGTACAGCCCCCAGTCCTCTCTCCTTATCTAGGTCACTGTTGCTAGGCTAAGTGGCTAGAGTTGAAAAAAAGACTTGGGTATAGCCTTTGAAATGTGATCCTGACTGCTAGGGAATTCCTTGTTATTTTTACATCTGTACATTTACTTTAACTGGAAAACGTGTTTAATTGGAAACCGTGAATGCTGATTGCAAGGAATGGCCTGTTATTTCATATCGCTGTGAATTCACAAGGAACTGTCATTTCGCATGACTAGTAATTATACTGAACTGCCAGGGAATTCCATTATTTCATATGCCGTCATTTAACAGGACCCATATATTTTACTTTGACTGTTGAAATCACCGGAACGAATACAGACTGCGAAGAAGTCCCTGTTACGTCACAATAGCCTGTCAATGCCACAGATTATATCAGTGTCGAGCCGGTTAAATAACATTTCTTTTTCACAGAAACCATCATTTGCATGTAACTTCGAAGTAAGAAGTAATAAGCTGTGAATATCGAGCATTTTCAGTCATTCTACGGTTACAGTATGCATCAGTGACTGACAGACGTGACCCTGTTTCGAAGTGTCCTGTGAAAAATGACAGTGAAATATGTAGGAACTCGTACATTACAGACTTGGGGGGGGGGGGGGTGCAAAGCTGCCCATCTACCCTGCACACAGTGGATGCTGAATTTTTGCGCCATAACAACGACATAAAATAGTAAAACGTATAAAAAGATGATATAATTCCTTAAAGTTCCATTAAGCATTTGAAAAAAAAAAGTGTCAATGGTATTGACAACGAATGTCATCGTTCAATACCTAATCTACAATAACTTCAGTTAAAATTAAAGCCACTCAAATAATTTTCTATTCTTGAATTTGTCGGAACAATCGTATTGACTGATACATTTGGGTTCGGGAGTTTTTTAGCTGTCAATGTAAGGAATAGAAAGTACCAGTCCAGTCATACTTGACTATAACATTGTGACTCTACATGACCCATTGGCCTTTGAATTCACTTGACACAAAATGAAAGCATGTGAAATTGAAAAAATCTGACAGTATATGATTATAGACGGGTATTACTTTTCTCAAGGGTTTTCCCACAGAGCATATGAACAAATAATACGAATATGCAATACTGATCGTGCAATCAATTCCAATCATCATGCACTATGAGATGCCATATCAATGACTAGAAAAAAGGGTACTCTTGGATTATGGCAGGACCTGCTTACGTTGATGGCTGTCTCTTGGTCCTGATGGCAGGCTACAAACAGCCAGAGCTTGCTTGCATTGAGGAGGTCCGGGTAATTCATATGCAGCATAACGTAGAGCTGGCACCTGCGTTAAACCCGCCCCCCTCGGCTTTTGCCATTGTTTGCACAGCTACTGGAGGCCTGAGAGTGATCCTGGTTGTTTCGGCCATCCCCAATGAACTCTTCTTGGATGTGACGCCTGGGATACTTGTCTCAGGATTCTCGCTGGTCGCACTGGGGATTATTGACGAACCAAACTTCAAATTCCAAACAAAAGGGCATATAAGCTACGTGCCCTCATATTATCCACTTACATAAAGTGAGCACCAATGTCTGCGACATTGACTGCATTGTCACCTTCCTCTCTATCTTTCTCTTGGTCCAGCGCACTGGTCAGAGGACAACCATCTGGAAACGGGCAAACAGCTATTATGGCTTATTCGCACATCTTTAACACTGCAAGAACTGAAATTTCACAAGGGGAATCAATTTCCAAGAGCGAAACAAATCCTTTGACTAATATACAAAACACTGTTCCTGGGACTACAAGTGATAGCTTTTCGATTTTTGTAGAGGAAACGTCCCCCACTCTTTTACCTGGGAAGGGCATGGACAATCTGAGATATCATCCTGTCATTGTTAAATAAACACAAAACTAAAGACACAAGCACAGGGGAAAATGTGTACATTATTGATATTGCCCCCAACACTGTGAGTGGAAGGCAGTGATCAATACTGAGTTGATTTGTCATTGTCATATTCAGCGAAAAGTGTGAGGTACAAGTTCTGTGAAACTTTGACAGTATAGTGAACAGCACAATTTGTCATCCCTAGTAAGACATGTAACTTTTAACAGAGATGTGCTGAGGGCAGGCACTAACACTGTACTCTCTACCCAGCTCCCGTAATGAATGTGGCCTAACTTAACCTTGTCATCCATGATTGAATACATTTCCCCCCTTGGTTCCTTCGGCAGCCGTCTTGACATGGAGGCTGGATTACCAACTTCTCCCTAGCAATGTTGATCTTGATATTGGTGGTTATGGTCCATTTGGCATGTGAAATGTTTCATCACCAGCAACACCAGCACTAACACAATTGAATTAATCCCCTGCGGCCCTGCCCTACTGTGATAAAACTGTTACAACTCAAACGTAATCGTTCTGCCTGCGGAGTAGGCCAGCGGGTCTACAGTACCACCCTTTCAGTCCCTCCTAGAGAACGACAGTCGCAGCATCACAATCTGAATTCTCATGCTCCATGTGGATTGGGCTGGCTCGTGTTCCACGGAATTCTGGCACCTTCTGGCTCCCTGCAGAATTGAGAACAAACACAAATACCAATGAGAATGTACTGTCCTCAAAATTCTAATTCAGTGGGCAAGCATTTATTTCTTTGTGATCAAATGTTAGCATATTGCTGTTTCAACATTTAGAAGATAGGAGGCAACATCTCCAATAATGCCAGCAATCCAGTATGCTAAGCAATTGCTTACCAAGCCAGGCATGAAATGTATGAAAGATACATACTGGTGTATAGAAACTTTTAGTTTCAAAAGGATGAGGAAAATGTGTACATTAATGTTCTTTTCCTCTAACACTGTGAGTGAAAGACAGACAAGTGAAATTGATGAGTTGATGTGCATTTTCATATCAGGCCAGCAGAAGTGTAATGTAACCATGTCTGCAGGTCTGGCAAAACTTTGACGGAATAAACAGGATAATTTGTCATCCCTAGTGAGCCATGTGACCTTGAACAGAGATGTGCTGATGGTAGGCAACACTGACACTGTCCTACCCAGATCTCTTGATAAATGTGCCTAACTTACCTGACACATCCCTGATTGATATCGACATGGATGCTGGACTGCCAGCTCTCCTAGCAATGTTGATCTTGACTATGGTGGTTATGGTCCATTTGGCATGTGAAATGTTTCATCACCAGCAACACCAGCACTACTAAAGCAGAATAGTTCCCCTGCCATACTGTGATAAAAAACTGTCACAACTTACATCGGCCCCGCGAAGTATCTGAATCCTCATGCTCTTATTTCAACTGCATGGTCTGGCCCGATGACTGCCTTATAGAGGTTCTACAGGATTCTGAAACATGGCTTCCCTCAGAATTAAGAACAGATACAAATTCCATGAGAATGTACTGTCTTAAAATTTCTAGGGCAAAATAAAAATTTGATCAATGAAGTTACAACATTTGGGATAGAGGAGGCAGCACCATTAATAATGTCTGAATATATAGTCAGCTCATTCAGTATGCTGAAGCTTTATACTCACCAAGCCGGCATGAAATAGATGACAGATGTTCCTCATTTGAATACTGTGTAGTACGCACACTCAGTTTTGGAAGGATGAGGGGGAGCCTAGTAGGAGCAGCAGTGAACTGTCAAAATCGGTGCGTGTCAAATGTTGGATGAATTCAATTGCAGTCACTTACGTCTGACGGGGTCCTCGTTCTTGCCCATGCTGACACACTGCAAGTTTCACAGCATAATAATGATCGTACGCCCCCAGCCTACAGTGATATCCCACCAACCTTTTTTTCAGTCAGCCAAAAATTTCATTCCCTGTTAAATTCATCTTGGGATCACCTGGAATGTGAGCGATGATACTGCACACAATAGTTTAAGATTCTTGATGACGTCTATGACGGGTTGCCAGTATGAGCGTACCAAAGTTCCATAGCAATTCCCAAGAAACTATAATAGGTTTGGAGGTTCAATGTAACATATGATACTGCACTGAACTACAGACATGTTCGAGAATCAGGAAAGTAAGTCATGCTCCTAATCTGAGGGATAAGCAAACACTAGCCCCTTCCCACAAAACATGTACAATGTAATCTGGCTGTATAGGGTATCATAAAGTGCACCCTGCAGTCCGCTGCAAATAACCAAACTGAAAGAGTTAAGAGTGGACAGTGGGAATACAGTAGTTTTTGAGTGGGATAGTAAAACCGGTGAACAAATAGGCCAATGCATGGTTATGTGACAGTTTGCTTTGAACTAGCGCTGTAGCACAGGTGAAAAGAGGAGATAAAAAACACCACACCCAAATTTGAACGTACAAGCATGTTGCCTTGTTGAGATATTTAAATTTATTTCTGAGAAATTTGAGGAACCTACGACATCACAGGGGAATTATGCAAAGACCGCCAATAGACCCTACACAGTATACATGTCCTTTATGCTGCATTTTGTGCCATGATTTAGTTCAGTTCAAGTTTATTCAAGACGCCAAGACTGCAGCGCTGAAGGTGAAGCGCAAGAGCTAGCACAGTGTAAATCCGTCGTACAGATGAATTTGTCACTTAATGCAAATTAGGCCTATACCATTCAATGTGTAGAATGTTTTAAGTTTTGAACCCTTGAATTTTTGCACGATTTCATTTTTTTTTATAGAAATTGTCACGTCATTGTGCATTTGGCACTTTCTGTTGGGAACAAAGTAAATGACACCCCTGTTTCTTCACAACTCACACCTTCACCGTCCATTCTGAGAGAATCATTCGAACGTTTTGTTTCTCAATATCGACGCGACGTTGATTGAAAACAATTGGAAGATAGCAAGACTGATGATTACTCCATGATTGTTGCGGTCAGAAGTTTGAAAATTATTATGCTGGCAACAAATCAAGGTAATTAATATGAGTCCATTTATACGAACAAACTTATAATCTATAAGAAGCTGATAATATTGTCAATTGTTGTTAATGATTCCAAATGCGGGCCTTACTAATGTGTATTATGGGAAGAGGTTACGAAGGGTTTGGCCGCTGATAAAGTAATTTGTGCGTTCAGAACATATATAATCGCACGTCGAAAGAAACACCTTGCTGATGGGGGGGGGGGGTAGCGTAACCTGTACACCTATCTTAATCTCAATTGCCCCATCCCGCTGTGAGCGTGAGTCATGCGAAGTGATCATATACTTATTTATTCAGGGGCGCCGGACTCACGGGGGCTTTTTCCTCGGCTCACAGGAGTGATGGGGGGGGGGGCCAACTTAGTTTCGCGATTAGTTTCGCGATTATTCAATTTATTCCCCAATTTCCTGGATTCATTTAGTTTTTCCACTATTTCATCTCATGTTTTCTCCTTCTCCATATCTCGTTTGTCGCCTTCGATTTCCTGATTTGAGTTGTATTAGGTCAGCTGTTAGCATTATAGCTATCTCATGAATATGTGTCCCATTCTGTCACGAACCCTTTGACATCGATACTCGAATATTTATTTTTCATTTCCAGGTCTTGGATGATTTTCTTAGGAGCTTCAAATCAGTCTTCCTGTGAACGTGTGGAACAATGGCATAATATGAGTTGAGCCTATTTAGCCCGATCATTTCTATTTCGATCCACGTAGTTCAACGAAGCGCAGAAGAGTTCCAATGCCGCTAACAGCACTCCAAAAGAGACAGTTAGGCTAGCTGTCTCTATGGTAATAACTCTAAAGCATAATAATAATTACTTATTTTATTTTTTACTCAACCCTCCATATAACATTTGTAATTCTGAATTAATCTCTGCTATGTCTTTCTCTTCCATGCTCGTCTTCTTGCTACCAATCCCCCCCCCCCTCGCCCACTCCCTACTCACTGTCTCTCTCGGTCATCGAGTAATGATGAAGTCAAGAGATGTTATGTATTTTCAATGAAAATTTGCATTTCATTTGAGAAGGACCTAAACTTTAAACCACATTCAACCGCTACTTCACTGCTATCTTGTCTTTTATAGTCTACTTTTGTTCAAGGCGATAGTACGAAGTGCCAAATGGGTTTCATATATATCGAAAAAAATATCAAGGTATCAGAACTCAATATCAGTGTCAGAATTCAATATCAGACTATCGAGAAAAATATCAGTATGTCAGAATGTCAATATCAGACTACCAGGAAATATGACAAATAACAAGGTACCAGATAAATATCAGGGTATCAGAATTCAATATCAAGGTATCATAATTCATATTAGATTGTCAAAATCCAGGTTTACTGTGCTACACTCTGATCCTAAATCCTGACCCTGATATTAATCCTGGTACTTTGATATTTTCTTAATATATTTGAAACCATTTGGCGTTCCCGTTTCTATGTCTCCCCCCTTTTCATAAATACGATATCAAACTTTGTTTCGGTATTTGTTTCGGTATTTTCACAAAAGATCGTGTGCAAAACCTACTTTTGCTTGCCAATTCCTATTTTGCTGTTGAGCCTAGGTGCAAGTTTATTTTTGTTAGAATTTTATGCCCATCTCTTACCGTATTTTTCATCTAAAGCCTTTAACATTTAGCACTATATTATTTAGATATTCTATTCGAAGTTGTATAATCCCGATTTCATATTGGATTTGTTGTGTTTCCCTTATAACATTTTCTCAATTGGCACTTAATTTATGCAGTGATACTGTATGCATACGCCTCCTCAGCGTCGGAGCTATTTCTCTGTAACACCGTCGGTAAGTAAATTGTGGTTAAATCATATTATTGTGGCGTGTTGATGATTATCAATTACGAACAACAAACAGGAAAATTCATGGCGTAAGGATATCCACTTATCGTACGCCTGAGTTGCAAAAATGAATGTTAAAAAAATCTTTTTGTGTGGCTAAATTGGACAGCGCTCCGTAGCCTAATTTGTTGCCTATACAATAGTGTTGGATTGCACGGGGTTGTTACGATTGAGCGTAACATTATAGGCCACTGTGTGACTGAGTTGTTCGTTTGAGCGTTTATGTTATTGTTAATTGAGGGTTATGGCCCAGCTGAAGTTAGCAGGTTTCGGCATGGAAGTCTGAGTACATCCCGCTGACGAATATGCTGCTAACAGGATATTCAATCCCATCCCAATTCCCAACTTTCACTTTGCATACGGATATGCTGGCGCTCTAAGTGAAACGGGAACATGTTTGTCTCCCTTTCTGTAGACAAATGTCCTATGGGCTATGGTGTTGCAAACACCGACTAATCGATGAGTGAAAGCCTCGGGAAAGACTTGTCATTGGCCTACTGCTAATAGAACGGCTCGGTCCAAATTCAGAATCAGACAACATTTGTGATATTCTGATGTAGCCTAGTGTTTAAAATATATGTTAGGCCTATGCTGCAGATCTAACGTCAGACCCTAACCGCTACACAGCGTAGCAAGGTTACCGGTAATGTTGAGTAGACCTAGGCCTAGGCTGGCAGTAACAACTGAAAATTATTCAGCTAGGCCTAACTCAGGACAGATTTGATAAGAAGCTAACATAAAACAAGTGAACTAGGAACTGAAGCTCGGGAAATGAATGCTCATTTCGATTGCATAATGTGGGCCCAGGCTATACCCATTTGTATCTGGATACTCTGTAGGCTACACAGGCTAGAGGAGTGGGATTAGGGTTGAGGTTGGGGTTACCGAAAGAAGTACCGGATAGGTGGTGGTATTCGATAAGATTGGATTATGCATCTGTAAGTGGAATCTGCCCCTGCCTAACTCCACCCCTAGGTCTGATCTCCAAACACTGATTTCATGTACATCAATGTAACAGTGTGACCTGGATAGGCAACCTCTTGCGAAAACCTCTTTTCATAAGGGCACTTTGTGTTAGCAGTCAATGAGGCAAGCCATGAAAATCATGATATTTCACTCATTTGTGGGTGTATCGCCACCAAATTTGATATTTTGTTCTTATTATCCTTCTTCACATAAAAATTGCAGATGCAGAAATTCTGATTGAGATCCAATTTTTCTAACTTCAGGAATTTGACCACTGTGCAGATAAACACCATTTCTGAAGAGGATGAGGAGGAAGACAACTTTGTTACAGGCTGTTGCCACTGGTGTTAGCCACTTTCTTGTGCTGCGTGAATTATTGAAAACTGCTCTGTAAGGAGGTGGCCTCAGTCTCAAATCGACACATGCCTACAGAAGATCCCCCCCCCCCCCCATAAACGGCAGCCACACTCCAGTAACCACTGACTCTGGTGGCTTGCAACCACAGCCTGGCAACCAGAAGTTCAACGCCATAGATGACAAAGCTGCTGATATCGTAATTAAATGGTAATTTACAAGTATGGGATAAATCGAATATTCAACCCCATGGGTGACAATGACTGGCGGCTCTGAGAGCGGTCTAACTACCATGAACTGATGATAAGGTCTGTCAAGCTTCGTTTTCAGTCTAAACGTTCAACTGCCGTATTTAAACGTTTCTACCGTTTAAAAAACGTCACCCAAACCTCGGAGTTCGTTTCACAAGAGTTTCCCGGCAAGACACCACGTACCCTAACGCAATAGACACTTTTTTGACCAGTGGAAAGACTAAAATAGATTTGCTTGCTCAAACAGCTGGCTAGTCTGCACAATTTTTTTTTTTAGCAAGCTGATGTCGGTTCAGGTGACCAATCAGAATGACAGAAATTACGGAACAACGCCCCATCGCTGAAAAGCTGAACAATCCGTATAATATTGGTTACAATGGTAAGTGAAAAAAGAAGACCCAAGGCAGTCAGCCTGGGAAGAACCAATTTGGCCACGATGGACATCGCTGGTTTTGAGAATTGAAATGAATTTTCCTTGTGTTTATTTTTCATTAATTAGCAGGTACGTGCCGTATAATTTTTTGCCAAGAAAATTTACCTAATAAAATGAAGCTCTTGTTATGTCTATTGCGGGTTTTTTGTCTTTCATCATCTTCAAGTCAGTATTTCTTTACGTAACGGTTGTTGGCACACCGCCTGTACTGGGATACGCCCTTTCTCTCTTTTCTCCGCCAGGTAACGTCGCAATAAGCGGTAGAATTACGTGACAATCTCTCGTTCCTTTTAGCGGTTTCAACTTCTCTGTTACTAGAATTGATCCTAATCAAGACAATTTCAAATCATTTTTGCCCGAATTGCGTGGAAGCGTATACCTCAACAATATTGACTTATTTGTTACGGACAAATTTCGATCGATTTGCTTCCGAAAGTAGGCTCAATCTGAGCTAAATCACGTAGCCTGTATATGTCGGCTGAGTAACGTTAAACTATACGGTACTCCAGTAGACTTCAATTCATGCCGTGGATGACATATCGATCGAATGTTCATTGCCCTGTCTACCTCACGCGATTTGGCGAACAAGATCCCAGTTTATTGCCCATGTGAAAAAGCGAGCATGGCGGCCATTATTTCTTGAGCCAAGCCATTATGAATGGGACTGTTTAGTGTTGTTCCATCAGGGCATCAGGGCATTGCTCCATCAGGCAACAACTACATGTTATTTTGACGAGCATACTTTTGTCAGCACAAGGTGATTGCTACATGCGTACTGTGGTTGTCAATTGGCGAGCGTTTGCGGGAGGGGAGGGGGTGGTTGTTCTATTGTATCTACATTTTATTATTCACAGTATATCAGAGGGTCTACTTGTACAAGCTTCTGCTTCTATAGACCTCCACGTAGAATCCTGTATGTTGTACTTGTGTTAAATGAAATAAATGAACTGAAACGGAATGATCGAGTTACAGAACATAGCTAAAACCGTAAATGTACCGGGATTCCGAAACTATTTAACTGTATGGGAAAATATTTCTCACATAACTGATAATGAATAAAAAAAAACAAAATCTGGAGGAATGTTCAAGAGCAGAATTGGCTGGCTGTTCCATTTATTAATTCCATATTATTTATTACACTATTGCATTGGCGTAGACAGGGGGGCGCAAGGGGGGCCATGGCACCCCTGTTCATCCCCGCCAAAAAAAAAAAAAAAAAAAAAAACACGCAGTAATGAAGTACGTACGTCGGCCTGGCCTTGGCTTGCCCTTGTTGGTGACTGTGTTGGGCGTTGGATTACTGGATCATAAACATTGTGGGAAGATCTTACATAAAGTGAAACCATCATGCACACAATTCGATGTACCACCCGCTGAACTGAAGACAGAATTGGAACTGTATGTCACAAATGAAGGCATACGGCACGCAAAACATCTTCCTTGCTGCTGAAACACCTACAGACATCAGGACGTGGACAATGTATACAAATTTCTCTCTAGTGTAATGGGGGGGTTTGCCTTCAAATGCAGTTACTTCCGCTTCAGCAGAGAGAGCATTTTCAAAGATGGGATCATCAAGTCTAAGCTTCGCTCCACATGACACAAACAAGATTTATATCCCTCATGTTTCTTTCCTGTTAACGGGACACCACGGACACTGGCGAGATTCTCAAATTGTGCCGTGCAAAGACATTTGGCGGTAAGGTTATACTAGTACCTGGTCGACGAAACGCTGCACTCGACTGAGCCGAATTGCATAGCCCAAAGGGCATACGCAGGAACTCAAACATACCAAATGGTGTTGTGATCGCTGTTTTGGGTATATCCTCAGGTGCGACTGGAATTTGGTGATAGGCTCTCACCAAATCGATCTTGGAGAAGGTTGACCGTCTTCCCATGGAGTGATGATGTGATGTCATGGATGTGAGGGATGGGTACCTATCCGGAATTGTCACAGTTTGTTTGAGTGCACGGTAGTCACTGCAGGGCCTCCACCCCCTGACTTTTTGGGCACCATGTGCAGTGGCGATGACCATGGGCTTGTGGAGGGGACGGAATGATACCGCAGCTGCACATTCTGCTGTCTGATAGTCGTCTGGGGGCATGCGATGTGGACGCGCAGCGACTGGTGCTTCCAGTGTGGTGATTTATCTTCAACGTCATTTTGATTTCGCCTTTCCCGTAGGTTTGGCTTTGGTGATGTCAGGGAATGAGTGCAGGATATTGTGGTATTCCGACTTGTCATGAGCGATGCCATAAGTTGGGCTTAACGGGGCACTGAGCAAGCGATGCCGCCCACGCTAAGGGTCGTCTCGAGGTCGGCAAGTCGGCGGTGTTTGATGTCTACAAGTAGGGAGAAGTTACACAAGAAGTCAGCACCAATGATGGGACGTCTCACATCGTCTCATCATCTTGTGCAACTCTGACAACACTAAGCTCGGCTCCTGTATCCACAAGGAACCTGGTTCCCGTTCTACGTTCTGCAACAAAGAAAAGACGGCTCTGTCGTTGTTTGCCAGCGAGACTAGCCGTTACAGCTCGCCGGCACTGGCTTTTGGGTTGTCCTTAGCTGACTTGTAGGTACAAGGCAGATTGCAGTGCTTAGCCTCTTCTTTAAACTTCCAATGGTAGTAGCACTGACCCTTCCTGTCTTGGTCACGGCTTGAGGAAAGTGTGCGGCTCTGTGAACGTGAGCGATTGGAACTGAGCTCTTTGATCTGTTTGGCCATCTCTGCGACCTGTGTGGTCAGTGCTGCCACCTGCTCGGTCAAGTCTCCAATAAAGTCATTCTGGGTCTTGTTTGATTTCTCCTCGAAACTTGTGCGACTGTTGGCATCTCGCTTGTGGCTACTGATGGATTAACCTCCAGATTTTTGTCGGCGATGGCCGCCAACTGTACGATTTCGACGTTGTCGTCGGTTGTGACCAAAATCCGATGAACGTTGGTTGGGAGCTTTTGCAGGAACAGCTATCGGAAAGGTTCTTGTCCAGCTTTTGGTCGCCCAACAGCTGCTGCATCCGCCTCAGCAGCTGTGATGTGGTTTTATCGCCGAGCTCCTCAGCTGTGAGAGGAGCTGGGGGAGGCGTCGTTGTGTTCTGAAGCGGACGTTCGACGTATTAGTTCCGCCTTCAGTTTGTCGTATGGGTTGCTTGTAGGGGGGTTAATTAGCAGGTCACTAACCTCCTGCGCCACTTCTGGCGCAGAGCGACACAGTGTAGGCTACTTGGTTTGTTGTGCACTTATGTTTCGTGTTGTAAATTGCGCCTCCACTGTTGCGAACCATACTACCGGGTCGTAAGGCCAGTACGGCGGCAGCTTCATCGTCACGTACGACAGGTGCTGCCCCTGCTGTGGTGTTCCCGTTGCCTGTTCTCCGTTGTTAGTCATTGTAGGTTTGGACATTGTGTTATGCTTGTAGCTGTCACTGTGTTTGTAGTATGTCCTGATGATGACTTCGATCTGTAGCAGCAGTATGATGCTCAGACCAGCATGAGGCAATTTTCAACAGCGGTGTGGTGCTCCACACCCACCAGTACCTGAAATTTACCAGGTTTTGAAACAGTGTATTGGTGAAGGGGGACTGGTGGATGTCTACTAGTCACTGGTAGGCCCAAAGATTGAGGATTTAACCCGTTCAGACAACGTGAGCTACTGGCACTCGCCCAGCATTGCTGTTATTGCCTGATAGTCAAGCATGACTCTTTTAGAAGCTCACTGTGCCAGCGGCGCTTTACCTTGGACTTAGCTTGCAAACCATCGTATAATGCCGTGTAATGATTGCGATATCTTTTTGTGCTCTAGCGCGTCCGCGGCGCACCGGCTTCCGCACTGATGTGTGCCAGGACAGATTTCTAGGCGCAATGCCGTACTGCTGTGCCCTAGTGGGCTCTTGATGTGGCAGTTTACTGCATCCAATGTCGCATTCAGATCGTCCTGCTGCTCTTTCAGTGGGCTATCATCAGGCAAAGTCAAGCCCTTATATTCATGGTGCTTGCTCAGAGAACGCAGGGGGTATTGTGACATATGATACAATTGTTCTGCTATGCTATGTTGTACCTGGCGCTTAAAATCCGCTAACGCAGCGATAAGTCCCGTGCGCTGATGTCGTTGAACGACGTATAACACGCTTGCCGGAAACGCGTTCCAACTGTGTCAAATCGTTGATTCCAGCTGCTATTCGCACGATCAACCAGTCACTGGATGGTATTTGTTGCATTTGCTTAATGTCGCAGGTAACAAGTCTTGATGGTCGCCCCCTCGCTTAATGTAATTTATCTTAGGGACCGTCCCGTTAGCCGTTGATATAGAAGTAGTTCTGTAGGGCTGAAAGTGATGTGCCCTAGAGTCTGCCGCAAAAAAATGCAATGAATATTTGCTGTCATAGGGCTAGTACCAAGCTGCGCTATATGTTATCATGACCGCTCATGTCTGCTTGTGCTGTGCATGCCGCCTGCTATTTGTTTACACGACTGGCTGCGCCTAGACTATGAATAGCATAAAATGTAAACAAAAACGACTTGCAGCAAGCTAGCCCGTAGGCCAGTGATATTGTTCGGTACAATCAGTCAACGCTAAGTGAGCTACGTGTGACTGTGAGTGCCAATATTGACCGCTATACAGCACGCGCCTGTTTAAGGAAAACATTCGTTCACTTACGGCTTAAGTTTGTTCTGTTTCAGGAACGAATTCACAGTCGCAATAATGATGAGAATAATCCAATATATCCGAGGCGGGGCTGTAGTACCGAAGTCCAGTGATTAAAATGGCGGCTATAGCGATCAGTGATTCGCTGTCACCGAACTGCTCGCGAACTGCCGCTTTGTATCCAAACGAAATAACTGTATGGAAATATAATTGTAATAAGTAATAGTCAAAGTTCCGTTTGGTAAGGATATAGCTAGCGGATTGAGTGTGTGATATAAAACGAAGAAAGTTTCCACAGAGAATGAAATATGTCGACGAGCTATTTCCGGCGGAAGCGCTAGTTGCTGAGTAAGCGGTGTCCCAATCTCGAGAACGAGGCTCGCTTAAAAAGCGGCTTTGGCATAGCTCTGAATAATGTTGGCCATGTCTTTATACGCGAGGCGCATGCGCTGCCGCTACAGACACATCGACGTCTTGGTCTTAGACGCAAGAACCACACCTATTGTTGGCATATGAGTTGATACACTTGAAAGAAACTAATTTTGCAATGAGTAGGCCTACGTTTTATTAAAAATGATTCGAAGCCTCGATCATGAGGCACAGAATCCGAGACGTCACTGCCACGTTAATGCCACCAATGTTTCCATTCGAATGTTCCCAAAAAATGTTTAACACTGGCTTCAAAACAACCTTTCTTCCCGTTTCATATATATCATGGATAAATTTAAGACCTTTCGACAATTTAAATACGCAGCGAGCATTGGGGATCAGCGCATAGGCTGGGGAGGCATGGGCGGCGATCACGGGGGGGCGGGAGGACGGGTGGACATGATATCGAATCCCCCCCCCCCCAATTTTTTGTGGACTGGTGAGAAAAATAAAATCCTACGACCAAAGGTACAGTATGGCCATACCACAAAGGCCTGACACATATTTATAATCGGATTGCTTAAATTCTATGTTGCGAAGGCCAGAATGCAAAAAAAAAATTCTTTTCCGTTAAAAGGAAATCCAGTAGGCTCATGCACAATAACTTTGTCAGATTCTAGCATCTTCAAAAGTGTCATCGACAAGTGCGGCGAACATGTGGGAACTTGCCACAAAAAGAATTTGGTTTGGGACACGATTCATGTGCCCCCCACCAATGCTTGAATCGCAACTGCCATTTTCCTAACACTTGGCACCAAAACCAATGGCTTTGAGTTTAGTCCTCTTCTAATCCTTATTGTTTATAACATACTGGCTTTGCCAGCCTGATGTGCTGCTTCTTGATAAAAGATGAAAGCTATATATGCAACAAAAAATAACAGGGCTGGGGACCCGGCGTGCACATCAGTCATGTCAGTATGGAGGTTTACGTGATTGACGTATGTCCGAGAAATGCGCACATTTTCCACGTCAGTGATGTTCGAACAAATGTTCAAGATGCTAGCAACCTCAACCCATTGGGAAGGGTTCTCTATGGGCAGCTGGAAACCTCTGAAAATAGGGGTATGGTAAGAAGTTTTCGAAAAAAATTATTGTCAATTTCAGTGATATTGCTTACTGCCATATACGGCCTGGGAAGTGCCGTTTCTTGCAATCTGTAGGGTCTGTAAAACGAATTGTCGTGTATGCTACGCGTCAATCGATGGGCCCCGAACTTTGAATAAACATTGATTCAGTTTCCTCAAGGCGTTTCTTGAAATTGAAATCTCGAAAATATACTGCCAATTTTAGGGATATTGCTTACTGCCATATACGGCCTGGAAGTGCCGTTTACCTTTTCCTGCAATCTGGAGGGTCCGTGAAACGAAAAATTTTCGTGTAGACTTCGCGCCAACCGCTGGTGGCGCTCCGCTCAGATGGTGCGAACCTCATATGCCCCCCCAAATATTTATCACAGATTCGCCGGGTGTGGCCGTTGGGGACGTAACCTCACTACCCCCCCCCCTGCACCATTGAGATGGATTCCGCTCAAAACCAACGATTGTACAACTGGTGAATACCCCATCAATTTTGCTTCTCATCCCGGGTTCGGTATTCGCTGTCGCATGACATGTGACATTTTCTTCCGCAGTACCGCAGCGACCAGGTGCGTAGGTTGGGGGAGGAGTGTGGCGAGGGGGTGTACCCGTGGGCGAACGCAACCCCCGGCCAACCAGGGGCGTTCACGCAAAATTAAATGAAAAAAAAATCAAAGGAGATCATAGAGGAACAATTACTAAACTTACCCAAAAAGGGAATACCTGGATAAGATTTCGTTCTTCAAAAAACAAAAAATTGGGGCATCAAATATAGCACCATTCGGCATCCAGCCCAATCTCCGAACGTCCAAATTTCCCAAAGGGTAGGGGGACACCCCATCCCCTTAGACCCTCTCCCCCAGGACGGCAATTGCCCCCCCCCCCCCCCCCCCCCCCCCTGTTTTCTGGTCCCTGGCTACGCCCACTGACATAAGATCAACATTGGCCATCATGCCGGAAGATTAAAATGTTTTTTTTTTTTTTTTTTTAATATCGCTACGCATCGGCTCTAACCTGCATGAATATGGTGAATATAAAAAATACAGGAACACGGAAATTGAATAAATGGTGGTATGATTAGGCACGAGAAAGTTCTCCCCTAAATTCCACGCCGCAGAGATGCTGTCGATGGGGGAATTTTGCGTGCATGCCCGTTGCCCCCCCCCCCCCCCCCATGTTCTGGTTACCCTGGCTACGACAATGACTATAAGATCCCCAACAGGGCAATCATGCGGAAGATGAAAAGGTTTTGTTTTTTTTTTTTTTTTAATATCGCTACGCATCGGCTCTAACCTGCATGAATATGGTGAATATAAAAAATACAGGAACACGGAAATTGAATAAATGGTGGTATGATTAGGCACGAGAAAGTTCTCCCCTAAATTCCACGCCGCAGAGATGCTGTCGATGGGGGAATTTTGGTGCATGCCAGGTGAGCCCCCCCACCCCCCCCCCCCCCCCCCCTCCTCCACACAACCCGGTAAGAGTTCATCCCTCAACCATGGAAACAAAGTTACATTATAAACCGCTGCACTTTGGAAACAAGCCCCACAAGAAAACCCTCAAATTTCGCAACACCGTGGCACCCTTCAGGTTGATTTGGCGCTACCCTTCGACCATATGCATATCATCTTTGAAAGATGTACATTCAGCATTCAGCCTATTGCTTACACGGAAATACCGCACCGAGGTCATTGTCGCAAGATAGCAACACTATAGTTGAAAGTTGGACCTGAATGAGAACTATGCACCAGAGTCCGAACATCAACGTGTTCCAGCACTTGCTACAGGTATCCGCCGCTAGGATGCGTATGCAGGCATACCCCTAACCCCCATCAACAACAATACTTCCCATTCATCCTAGGGTGAGGGGGAAGTTTACCCCTGACTTTTGCGAGGGGCAAGCCTTAACCCTGACTTTTGAGGGGGCAGCTGAAACGCTGATATTGTTTTTCGACATGCTAATATTTTTTGTTCACTCTCTGACACTCTGATATTGAATCCTGACACTCTGATATTAAATTCTGGCACTGTGATATTTATTTCTGACACCAATATTTGGGTTGGGGGGACGCAATGCATTTTGTCCCCCCCCCCCCAATATTTGAGACGTCGTATTTCGCTGACACTGTATCCGACATATCCATCAGCAACCATGTTTAAACAAATGCATGATGACCTAAATGATCAAGTTGAGTGAATTCTGCTGCTCCATTTTCGATTTTTTTGCTCGATGCGCGTGGGTATTTCATGTGTCGGTAGTGTTTCAGACGTATAAGTGCCTTGTGAAGACATATGATGATCCTTAACGTTATCAATTAAAATTATTAATGAAAGAAGGGTTCCCTCCATCCCTATCGTTTGCATAAGACTGCTTCACCAGCTTGTGTGTCTCTCCTCATGGTGGCGACCACTTGTTGAAAGTTGAGTGCACTAGCTGTGCACATACTAACACCATGAGGGCACACGGTGCGGCATCGAAAATGCTATACCAAAGGAAACGCCCAAATTGCGTTTTGTCAAAAAGACAATGATTCAAAATTCAAGTGAAGAAAAAGCTGTCGAAAAGGTCCAAATATTGCTTTAATGTTTGATGGAATGCCCAAAAGTGTAACATTTTGTATTTGAGAGAATAATGTTGGGGCGACGGGGCTAAGTCTACCTCCTGGCGGGACCTGTGATTTGTTTTGGCAAAATATGGTCTATCTGCAAATTTAAAATAGAGTATTCGGCAATCAATTATGGGTGCGACCCTTTTTCGAGTTGTTTCGTGCACGTTGCACATACTAAGGGGGCAAGCACACGGTACGGGTGGAAACCCCATAAAATAGCCATCGAAGATTCGGCCAGGAAACGCTACAAACTCGTGCAAAGACATGATTAAAAATGTTGGTGAAGACAGCTTTCATCCAAAGATTGCTTGTCTTTTTGATGGAATGTAAAAGTGTAACATTTTCGCGCGCGCTTCGCGCGCAGTGGCGGTTTTACTTCGTTATACCTCTTTGGCCACGAGTCTGGCTCCAAGTAGAAATGTCCCCTCCCTGCGCCTGTGGTCCGCAAAGAAGATGAAAACGGGGGCCGTAATCTTTGAGTAAAAACTAAGGCCTGCCCTATCGTAAGTGATAGGTCAGAAAGGGGTCAGTGCAATGTCGATCGTCGGTCAAATTGCATCCTGCGGAATCTCGCGCTTCGCGTGAACGTAGTATTTGTGGTGGTTGGCATTGCCCTTTCGATTGATCCTTTCATGACTGAAGTCTCACTTGCATCGTAATTTTCAGAATGCCACGGCACCCAATGCAAAACCTTGAAATTGATCACTGAGGCGATAGGTTTTCGGAGAACCTTTCCTGAAATAAAAATTTGTTTTCAATGTTAGGAAAGCTGCTGACTGTCCCATGAGGCAGGAAGTGCGGGTCGTGTCTTGCACTCCTAGTGGGGTCTGCCCAACGAAAAAAAATATTGTACGCCACGCGCAACCTGTGGTGACGCTCCGCTTAGATGGTATTCATCTTGTCCGCCCCCAACCGCCAACACAAATCGCCGCCTTTGGCCAGGGTTGTGTGTTGTGCCCCTCTCCCCGTTGTGCCCCCCACATATACCCGCCCTTCAATTGAATGTGGGGTATAACAAGGTGCTCCGTCTGTAGGGTTTCAGAATTATTACAAACGATTGCAGCCGCGATTCTCAAGTAGTAATAGAAAAACAGTGGAGCAGTGGGGGAAAAAATGGAAAAGTTTGGCAATGTCACTGCTTAAGTACCCCCAGTGGGGAAGCGAGCGTGCGAGCTCTAAGCGAACCACGAGGACCAAGAGCTATGCGGAGTGCCAAGGTGTCCACCCACCTCAATAACCCCATTTCATCCGGAGTGTTCACAACATCACTGCTTACGCAGGGAGAAGAAGAACAAAAGAGAGGTAGTGAGAGTGAGAGAGAGTGAGGAGTG
This sequence comes from Sclerodactyla briareus, assembly GCA_026419785.1. Classification (NCBI taxonomy): domain Eukaryota; kingdom Metazoa; phylum Echinodermata; class Holothuroidea; order Dendrochirotida; family Sclerodactylidae; genus Sclerodactyla; species Sclerodactyla briareus. The sequence continues at coordinate 205,356 of JAODTK010000467.1, forward strand.
GGGAAAATACAAGAGAAACCGGAAAACTGAAAAGAGATGTAGGCTATTGTGAGTCCTACGCAAATAATCATGTCGAAGAATATATGGTCCTACGATTTTTCACTAGGTCTCCCGGGTATTGAGGACGTGGTTATCTAAGCGGAGCACCATCGTCGGCTCATGCGGATCGTATTAAGGATGTTTCGGCGGAAGGAGGGGGTTGTAGAATAACGTCTGATAAAGGGTTTCGAGTTGTGTGAACGGCTGATTCTGCAGGCTCGGTGACTTTCATGAGAGCAGATTACGGTGAATCTTTTAACAAAGAATATCAACATGAATAATTTTTGTCGAATTGAATTCAACTCCTTAGCATGTACAGTGGGGATCACGAAAATCATCATTATCCACATGACTTTTTCTCCTGATACGCCTGTAGAGGGTGGGGGGGGGGGGGGGGCTTCCGGCCTCGACCCAATATTTCATCATCCGACATACTGGAAGCTGATGATGTAACGCTGATTGGGCCATCGAGGGGACCCCCCCCCCCCCTGCCCAATATAGTCACACAGTAAGTACAGTCAGGTGACAAACAAAAGAACACGTTAGGGCGAACCCATTTTCACAGGCATCCGAGGATGTGCGTAATCAAGGTGCGATCGAGAACCCGAGTAGCGCAACTCGGACGAAGAATGGGAGCAATGAGAGCGGGGTAAAACGAAAGTGTATACCGAAAATGTCTACTGAGTGCCCACAAAAAAATTGTGGTTTCTCGTAAACTCTAATGGAATTTAGGCAACATTTTGAGATTCAGGTATTTCTAATCGGATAATATCACAAGCTCACCATTTCAATGTCTGGCGGCCCTACAAAAACTGAGGCTACGGCACTGGATCAGCTCCGTGAAATAGATCAGGAAAGATTGGGAAGTGCCTTACTCAAACATCTAGGAGGCCTTGTACTCCGAAATTTCTGTGTACGCAACGCATCCACTGTTTAATCTCACCGTTTAGATGGCAAATCGACGACCCTACAAAATACTCTAGCCCCCACATCCTCTTCTCCAGCCACTAAAGTCAAGTACCGAAAGTACTATTTCCTGCAATCTGAGTGACCTATTTCTCTCGAAACATACCTGACTTGTTACCAGGATGAGAAAACATAACACCCCAGTCAAGCCAATATTCAAACTCTGGGATACCAACATCTAACAAAAACAAATCATTGTACCCTCTCCCTCGCACCAGCCCGCTTTGGAATACCATGATCAGATCTGACCCAACTGTCCCAAATTTGAGACCATGCTGAAGGGATGCCCATCTTCTTTGGGGATCCGCACGTCAACAGCCACATCTGTAGCGATTTGTGCAGTACTTCTATCGAGACGCCCACGGAAACTTCAGGCGTTAGCGCAATAACAATTCAATGCTCTGTCCGAATGATTTGAAGCTTGGTACACATTTCCGCCCTAGTGAAATCTCGGATGAGGTCGGGAGGGGGAGTCACTGCATGTCTGCTGCCTCTATTTGGTAGGTTTTGCACGGAAATACTGAGTTCAACCGATTTACACGAACTTGGTGGGTGGGAACAAGGGTTGGTTCCGAAAAACATAAGGGTGATTTCGAGGTCCCCGGGGTTCGAGTTTGTATTTTTCCGAAAATACAGAATTAGTCCGATTCACACAAAACTTGGTGGGTTGGAAAAAAGTTAGTCCCGACTAACATGACATTCTTAACTAGTCAGTAGCATACGGCGATAAGAAAAATTGTGCATCTGAAATTTCTCGGTGGTACGAGACATGTATAGAAAGGATAATATAGGTAATCTGGCTTCATCTCCAAATTTGAAGAGGTGCACATCACACGTCCGCCATGGTCAAAATGCTGAGTGATGGGTCAAAAAACGTGCGTTGCCACATAGTGGGGCACACTACTTTGAATAGTTTTGAAGGAATCTGCCATGAACATAAGGGCTTAGTTTAAGGTTGGATTAGTGCTCTCATTTATTTTTGCAGGCCTCAAAAAAGAAAATCGGATGAGGACACTGGTGGATCATCGAGTAAAACAAGTAAGTGGAAAGACATTGACTTACGCCTGTGCAAAGTTACAGTTCAACGAACCATACCGTACTAAGCACAGGTTCTACACCCCGAACTGAACGTATCAGGAATGCACTCGAAGGTCTCTCCTCTGGAAAGTACTCCCTGAGTCTCTGTGGCAGCCAGTTCGAACGGAGTACACTATGATCAGATTCAGCGTAGAGCTATTAGGAATGTCAAATGGTACAGACGAAATGGTCCAGAACCAAATTTAACACTTGGTGAGGAAAGGTACCTAGCAGGCTGGATCATCACGATAGGGAACAGAGGATTTCCAGTTCTCCGAGCAGTCAAGGACAAGTCCAAGACAGCTCCTGGGCAGACAGAAGGCGACACCTGACAGAAATGGGAGGTCATTTAAAGGTTTCCTGAAGAGGAACCCAAGCATCAAATTGAAGCCTACAAAAACTCTAGACAAAGCACGGGCCCAAGGTAATAAAGAGGCATGAGTAGATGACTTGGTTTGGAGATTTGAATTGTTTCCTGTCAGACCTGGACCTGTTGAACAGGCCAGAACAAATATACAACTTTGATGAAACTGGGTTCGGAATGAGTGGCAAGTCACCGCGGTATGCTCTCGGCGATCGAACATGAACGGAGCACTGTCACAAATGACCTCAGGTGAGGGTAAGCAGATAACAGTGGGTGTTAGTGCCAATGCAGATGGGAAGCTCCTTCCTCCATACTTCCTTTTTAGGGAACCAGCCCAACCGCTGGTGCACCCCAGAAGAGCATGGTCCACTTCACAGAGACAGGATGAATGAACCAAGCTGCCTTTCTGGCATGGTTTTTGGACCGATTTTGACAAACATTAGTAAGGAAAGGCCAGTTGTGTTCTTACTGGACTCACATGAAGGTCACATTGCATATTACCTCTTTCGAGTCGCAGAAGAGAAAACATTCACTATTCAGATTTCTAACCAAATGCAACCCCTTCTTGCAGCAACTAGAGTGTGGAGCCTTGGGCAAAATGAAGCGCCTTATATTGGGAACACGAGATGAAAAGGTTCGGCAGAATCCAGGGGGTTGTTATTAAACCACGGAATGTTGGTAGAGTGATTGGTGGCATATGGCAATAATAAGAAAGAGCTTTGCATCAGCTGGTGTTTTCCCCAGTTATTTGCCCTATTGAGATTGCATTCTCCCAGTATTCATTACCAGTAAAAATCACTCGCTGAAAAGGGTTGAAAAAGTTGAATGTATATGCAGCTTCGTGCCTGAAAATCAATGTGTAACCCGGCCTGTGTCGGGCCCATGTCTCTTCTCTTCTCCATTGATTGTATTCCCGTCAGAGTGTGCACGCACCATGGAACAATTGTATGACGCACTGTGCCTGAAGTTTTCGTTATGCACTGAGGGATTATTCATACTCTCACAGTCGTTCCACTCCCTTTCTGTAGTTCGCGATTTTTGCAGATGGAACAAAACTACATCAGCTACTACGCCAAATGGAAAACAATTGTACGCTTCCGTAGAGATGCCAAGAAAAACTATCCCACTGAATTCGTACAGGGATATAGCCAAGCCCCGACATTGTGTTCTGAAGCGCGCCTATGCAGGATTGAAGTCGGTCTGGGACAACAATATATGTCCACACACGGTCTTTCTCACACGCGCGTGATGACATGGAGGCGTGAGGTTTGTGAACTACATGCGACGAACTACATGCGGAAAGGACCTTTTTGCCTGGAGCCTAGATGACTGGATGACGGCCGGGAATGAGTTTCTCTTTTCCGCGCGTCCTTTTTTTATGTTTCTTGCCGAAAGGACCAAAAACGGGGAAATCTATTGTAGTTATTTACCGTGCGTGTGTGTGCCATGCGTGTGTGCGCGCATGTTGCGTGTGTGTGTGTGTGTGTGTGTGTGTGTGACACCCTCCTTATCAGCACGATTCCAGCATGAGGTTGCTCATGTGGTTGGCACAATTGGTGAGCGTCGGCCTTCCAGCCTGGAGACCTGGGCTCGAATCCCGGTCGGGTCATACCAAAAACATGGTAATTGTTGCCTTATTGTTGGACGCGCAGCACAAAGGATTGGAGCAGGGACAATGAGGGGTGGGCCATCTAAAAGTTGCCGTCTGCCTGTGATTACCCTCACCCCCACATTAAGGTACCGCCGGAGATATGGGCGGCCATCGGGGCAAAAGACACCCGCCAAAATAAGCTAGTATACCACCCCAAAAAACACACAAACCCCGTCAAACAAACAAGAACCAGCCGCAAAGAGACGAATTTCCGCCGAAAGGACACCCTCGAGCCCAGAAGTCAAGTCCTGCTAAAAAATCTCCCTGGCCAAAAGCCTCCTACGCAGAGAACGAATCCCATCAAAGGACATATCCTGGACAAAAACGACGCCTTCTGCTTTCCTCTTGACAGCAAAATCCGGATGTGCTGGTGTGTGGTAAGTTATTGTGTTAGGCCTTGGCTGCTTAGAATGGTTATTCAGATTTAAGGCGATCTCGTGAGTTTTTTGTATCTATTTTATGTTGCAAAACGTTTGGTACTAACCAAAGAAATGGAGCTAGAAAGGCAAGAATCACTACGCATAGTGCGGGTCTGTGTGTCATCCTGACATTACGCCTTTAATTTTGTCATGTCACCACCATCGTTAATTGCAACCCACAGGAAAGTGAGAACGAAGTTGCAGCTGAACAGGAACCAACTGTTGAGAAGAATACAAAAAATACACACAAAGGAATTGCAAAGAAGGAAACTTAAATGTTTAGGAACGTGAGAGATTTGAGAGTTGCAAAGACGACTCAACAAGATGTTTAAAGCAGTGAAGCATATTCAATCCTGCTTGAAAATCAAAATGTTCACGAAATGCAATACAATGCCACCGTCCCCCCCCCCCCCTCTACTTTCTTTGTCAAAATCGTCATAGAAGAATCCACCTGTATTTCTGTAGACCATATCTAAGAGCAGTAGGCCTGATGACTACTGAGGAATTGTTATGAAGTGTAAGTGAACTCGGCCTTATTGCGAAACGAGAAGAATCGTTAACAAAGCATGGATGATTGCCCAGCTGTTAGGTCATACTTTGAATATTAGTGAACGATTCGTGAAACTAAATAATGACCACAAGTAATGAGATAAACATACAACAAAGGGAAAGGGAAACGGCGTTTAATGAGGTCCTATATGCGAACGATATGAATAATAATTACTCTCACAAACGGCTTCTTCTAAAATATATCCTCCTAAGCCTGGAATGCCGGTTTGCGGTTAACGGCCAATTTTGGTTAGTTATGACTGCTCCAGGTCGACTAATAGTTGTTTGTGTTCATTATTGTCTACTCGAAACCTCGAGTGTAGTTTGTCGATAATGGGCAATATTATGGATAATAATTAGGCCTACTTTATCGAACTCGTTTTTGTTAAGTATATCCTCTTAAATCTTGAGTACCGGTTGGCAGTTAACAACCAATTTGAATAGTTATGACTGTTCTAACAGGTCGACAATTAGTGTTTTTGTACTTATTATTGTCTACTCGTAACATTGAGCTTATAGTTTGTCGATTATGGATGATAGTATGGATAATAATTACTCTCAAAAACTCATTTTTGTTGAATATATCCTCCTAAACATTGAGTACCAGTTGGCGGTTAAGGTCCAATTTTAATAGTTGTGACTGTTCTAATTGGCCGCCTAAAAGCTCTTTTGTGTTCATTTTTGTCTATTCATGACCTTAAGTTTAGTTGGTCTAAAACTAGAAAAAAAGATTTTGACTGGAGAGTGGGTATCATTCGGTGCTGTCCCATTCAATATTTTCAGCGATGTGCTTGTTCGCTGTTGGCTGCACAGAATACCAATCGTTAATCAAACAAACAATATTATCATTATTCCATCGAGTATGTGTAGCCTACGTTTTGTTTTGCCTGTTTTAAACCGAGACCATAGGACGTTGAACAATTTGGAAACACATGGAAAATATTCTTAGTGATCCAATATCCCTTTGCAGAATGCAATGCTCGTTTTCATCAAATTTTATATATTCGATTGCAGCCGTAATAAATTTATTCCTTCATTTCATGGCTACGTAGCCTAATTGTTACGTATTCATTACGTATTATTCGGCTATTTCATACTTAATTATTTCCTATACACTGATCCTTTCCACGCAAACAAATCAAGAGCAATAGAAAAAAATGTTTTTTTGCGCCCACGTATGATAATTGCTGTAACAGTGAGACTTCTTTCAACTTGAGAGGTGAACATGAATTAATATAAAAATACTCGAAGCTTTTGGTGTCGTGAAGGTATTGACTGTGAATTACTGGAATGACACTCGTGTTCAGGATACTCGCTAATTGGTCATGTGACATGCAGCTGATTGTCTTCGGCACCCCCCCCCCCCCATATGGAAGAGGACATCCGTACCCCGCATACAACCGGATGTTTCTGGCATGGCTCCCTAGTTTGCGCCCATTCGAATATATTTCTAATGAATCTCAGTTTGCTCTTTGTTAGCGAATACGAGCAAGCAAATGGCTGCAGTGTTTAGTTATCCCCTTCCACAGAAACCATGCCTGTGTGAAACTTCCGTCCACCAAGCGATTCGAGATTCGAGCAAGTAATGTTTTAATAAACAAGTTTTACATAATTTTGTTCATGTTCCGATTCAATTGCTTTACCAATGTCATTTTGGTAAAACATCAGATAAATGTTGGATGACGTATGAAACTAAAATGAACGTCGTGGTGATTTTTTTTTTTAATTGGTATGTACTCGGTCAATCCATCGGCTGATTGAGAGCGTACTGACAGATTTATCTGGGGAGGGGGAGGGGGGGGGGGGGGGTGTTGAGGTCGGAACCCAAGGGGAGTGCTCCCTCCTATGGCTTCACCTTCCTTTTTGGCAATAAGTACAATTCACGGGCCCCTACAACACACAATGCTGATGCATGCTGCTGTTAATATTTGTAAATACATCTGCGAAACCTCTACTGCTGCAACAGTTGTTTGTGCACAAGTTTCTGTGTCCAAAATGTTGGTCAATTCGGGTCATGGAGGGGTTTTCTGAGACCCCAACTACTACTACCCCCCCCCTCCCCTCCGTGGGTAACGCAACTGGTCTGGTTGAGAACTATCTAGCCCTGTTTTGAGACATTCCATATAAAACCAAGCATTTTGTTTGGCTTCGCACTCTCGGAATAACGCGAATTGGAAACTTGTAAAGCATCCTTCGAAGAATGCACAACTTTTAACAAAAAGTGTGCAGAGCATCAGCTGCTACACTATATTAATTCCGTAGTCTGTGTGTTGGTGAGTCAGCGTAGCTGACCTCACCATACTCAGTTCTCCGAGAATATTTCTGGGTGACTCTACTGCCACAGCTAGCCACTACTTCTAGGATATTCGAAGTGACATCCCTCATCATTTGTACGGAACCGTGTGTATTATTCCTCTCTCCGATCAGTCAAGATTTAAGCATTCATGAATTCAACGAATTTAACCAGCCAACCTCCCACTATGAACACTCTCGTATCAGCGTGTTTTATACGTCCATGGACATACGTGTTTATTTTTTATTCCTACACTTGTCACTTCCGTTACATTTATCTGAATATTTGCATGAATTGGAGCGCCACTAGTGATTGAATTGGGACCCTTCATCCTGATCGCTCCCCGTCCTTATAAATTGAACAGAAAGGAAGAGTGCTGACAAAAATAAATATTGCAGATATCCTCTATACTGATGCGGGAAGTTAGAGAATTTTCTGCCTAAACGTGATCCAGATATGAAATAAGAAATCCCGTATCCAGGTTATTTATCCGAGAATTCATGTAGGCATGTACGCCTAATATAACTGTCAAAATAACTTCAAAATAATGCCCAACTAATGTGAAATTGTTTTTCGAAGTAGGGTGATATTGTAAATAATGGGAGAACCTCGATCCAGCCAACCTCACATTCTTAAAAAGTTTCGTTCAGCGTGTTGGTACACCCTGGCGTCATTTGCGACACTTGTTAGAAACACAGCGCTAACAAATCGAACGCCGTTTTGACGCAGATAAAACGAAACTGAAAATGAGAGTCAAAAGCTTGATAAAAACGCGGAAACACATGCATTACGTACTAGCTCATTATGAGTCAAACATGTGTGTTCCAATCACAATCAATTCTCACAATTCACCATCTCACCCCCCTCCTCCAAAGATTTTTTTGCATGAGAAAGCACATGCCGTATTATCATCCCGATAGTTAGGTTCGTGTAGATTGATTGCGTTGGCAATACATGTGCAGCTAGCCTAACAGCGCTCGGATCCTCGTATCAGGCCTAAAATCAGGACCAATGGAGGTATCCGCTAATGTTTTGCCATTTTATCCTGCTCATGAAATACATACCTGCAATCAGAGGCAGATTCAGAGAGCCAACGATATCATGTTTGTAACGTTGGCACTCATGTGACTGCATGGGGGCATGGTTAATTACCTGGTTAATAATGAATGGAGTGTTTTCTTTGCCCCAGCAGGTTCCTCTGCCAGCTGCCCAGCTAAAGAGACATCTGTTTGGTAACTATTATCTCATGTGCAACCAACGAAGGAAGGTCTCCACAGCGATTATCCAGGAACTTGATGATACAATTACTATATTAATGAACACGCGCAAAAAAACATGCCTGCACACTGAAGGTATAATCAGCAGCATCGGCCGATACAAATATAAATACAAACCAGGGAGGGGGGGGGGGGCGAAAACGACTCCATATTTCAGTTGTGATTTACAACGCTCGTAACGAGTAAAGTGCATCACATAAACACGACTGATACATTCGTGGCTATCATCGGCTCTAATTGCCGCAAACTTCGAAATGACAAAATTATGGGGGGATTGTCAAATAGTGGAAACAAGTGGCATAGAAACCTTCATGGGCTCATCAAAATAAGACATTCCCTGTAGAACTGTGAGAAAAATAATACATAATAATAATAATAAGATAAGCCTAATCAATAACCTAACCTAATTCCAGCCCACCTAGGCCCTAAAATGGAAACATATCACCATATCTCTTACCAGACATATAATCAATACAGTCGTATTTGGTAACACGCATTTTGGAAAGGGTAATGGTTTTGCCAGACGTTTAAATTACCCGGCAACTATTCCCAAACATGTGATGATCTGAAAATGAGGACATTTATTTGTTGTGTTAGGAATTTACCTTTGAGACACGTGTCCAGCATGTCTGGTATTGTTACTATATAATGATTGCCTTAGCCTATAGATTATTAGCCATTATGATGATAAAAGTCAATTCTGGTACCAGTACTCAAATAGGGCATTATTGAGTATATCAATCGGATAATAATTACAAACTACAGCCTTTCACTTCTCTTGAAATACTGGCTATCGGAATACTTAGTAATGTTTAGTTCAACAGGAGTAAATCAGACCCCAATCAATTAATAAATCTATGAGTTAAGGGCTTTAACACCCATGTGGTCTTAGTGGATATGGTATGCTGGAACAGTTGGATATAAAGTTTCTGCTGAAGATGAGCCAATCCTGGAAGTACTCGTTGGAATGATTTGCAATAGCTGCATCCCCCATCACAAATATATATCAGTGTGATTGTTTTATCCTTCCCTAAAATAGTCAACGGTTCAATTTTCTGTAACGTAGTTTCTGTTATATCCATTAATGATGATCACGGCCTTTGTGAATATACTATGATGATGATTAGGTTTGTTACGATGTATAGAAAGGAAGTTCTATTTTCTGTCTTTCTTTGAGTCACGATTGTACAATATATTTTGAACTTCTGAACTTTTCTGAACTATTTTTGAACAAGATAGTTTTTTGCACTTCTCTGAGTTATTCCTCCCCTGAACAAAATGGAAAACCAATAATCAGGAAAGGCTACTAAACGTATAGTGATAATATTATTGTAGGATATGTTAGAGATGGCCTCACTGAGAACATGATGGCATTTTTATAGAAAATTCGCACCCATGTGGATGTCTGTATTGGCAGCAATAAATATTGAGGATAGATTGAGTTCAGCAACAAGCAGTCTCTGTCAACTGGTGGTTCTGGCTGTTGATCTCTGGTAGGAGCTTCTGTCTGAGAGCTCTCCTTGATGATAATCTGTTTCCTTCTGTTCTTGATAAAGGTATCCTGTGCCATCCGGTTGTTGAATGCCACCAGCTATGTAATAATGTCCTGGGATAAGAACCTCTCATAGGAGGGGCCCCAAATACTGTTCTATACACTGTTCGTTCAATACATCTCTGCGATTGACCTTTGGAACCATTATTATCTAATTATCGTAAAAACAACTATAAACAGATCTTTCAATTCAAATGAAAGTCATTTTTCGGTTACCAGAGGTCAAACTTACATTGAAGCTACTTATCAAAATTTCGAATTTCTTGAACCTTGGTTGATGTGGTACCACATATTGTGCCGATTAAATTGGGAGAAAGTTCCAGATAATAGAGATCGACTTTGAATATTTTATTGTCGAATTAGTGATCATTTGTGGAACTGGAGGCTAGTTCAAGGTCACTGGAGTTCTTGTTTCATGTTCACATTATGCAAAACATTAACATTAGTTTGAATTTTCTGAAAACACGATGCTTGTAATCCGCAGTCTATGCTTCCTTATCACCAATAATGTCCTCGTGCGGGATGACAATGCTCGCACAAAACGTATAATTATCTCAAATGTCTAATTCACATGCAAAGCGCACACACATTACCGCATTCCCCCAGCTATAGGATTTATGTTATACTGCGAATCATGAAAAGAAAGTGAATGCCTGATGTAAGCCCGGGTGTTCTATATCCTAATTATTTCACTCTCATCGCTTGAAACAGATAGTAATTAACGGAAAATTCCCAAAATGTTGCTGAAAACGAATGCGATTAGCGGGAAGTGTAATGTTCTATCAAATGGAGACAGTCACACGACCGCGTGCCTACTGAGTAGAAGCATATGGTAAAATAAGGCTGTTACCAGTGTGGTGAGTGAAACATTCTTTCTCGTAGTAAAACAAGACAAATTAGAGGAATGATCAAATTTGTAGCGATGTACTGATGCGAGATCTCTTATGAAAGTTTGGTCCTCCTCGGTAAAATCACACTAGTTGTTTTAGAGAATAAATTCAATAAAAAACTTTTCATTCATTGCTTCACAACATACCGTGTAGAATAGTTCATTTTTAATTTGCTACTTTTCTGTGTCTGTAACATAAAGTGTATTTTCAGTATTATTCATTATTATTATTATTATTATTTGCTCATAGGAGGTCACGCATGGCAGATAATACAGGCGTAGTATGGAGAACACGAAACGTACGTAGGCCCGCAGGAATATAGAATGGGTACATTCTGTCGTCGTCCAAGGAGGCAATCCACGTAGAAATATACGAAACTCGACAAATACAAAATACATATAAAAATGTAACAGTATGCAAAAGTATTTTCTACGATATCAATAGAATAGGAATACCTATTGAAATGACACGGTTGCTATCATTTGCATCCCCTTCCATGATAGGTGGCAACCATAATTGTACATTTATTCCCCGGTAACTCATAATCGTCATTTCTAGTACGGTACAGTAAGTGGAGCTGAGATCATCTTTAATTTTCGGTGTAAGATTTCAACATACATTAGAAAAACACAATTTATTTCAGACTTATTGATTTGTAGAATACAATACGCATCCTGAATTGTTGAATGCCTCCAAATATATATCACTCAACCACTTGAAAGACATATACTGAAGAAAATAGCTCACAAATACCTTGCAGTACCATCCACATTCTTAAATGGTTGTGAAATATCAGTATCCATGACTAAGACAGACGCAGAAAGTCGATCGATTCCAGTGTCATAAATCTTAGCACTATTCTTTTGTAAATCGGAACAGTAATTGGGATTCGATGCGAGCCCTCGTTTCTGAATTGATTATATTAAGCACGAATGGATTAGATTTTATTATATGCATTATTTTCAGGGGTTACCGATTCGGACATGGCTGGAGCAATATGGTTCCTCGTTGTCCTTAATCTGACGCCAACCATCGTGTCTATTCCTGCGGAGGACATAAGTGAGTTGGACGGCTTGCAGCACCCACCAATCTATTATTATGGCACATATAACATAATGTCATTCTGTTGTAGCCTATAAACAATTACCAGCTTACAGAGAACGTTCATAGTGTGTTGATGTGTCAGGATCGCACGGATTTTTATTACGGCGAAACAAATATTCCTGAAACTGGTCCCAGTATACAGTAACATGACACGAACACACCAGGCTGTGTTTTCGGGACGAAATAATTACAACCACTATGCGGATTCGGAGTGTAAAAATTCGATCGATTTATGTCAGAAGTGTTTTTTACTCTCCACCCCCTCCATTCCTGGTTGAGTTCTTCCATGGAGATTTTCTCTGACAGGCTGTGGAGCAAAAGTGGTGAGGTGGGAGTAGATGCAGGGGGGGGGGGGGTGGGGTGGGAGGGCGGTGGAAGGTACGGAGTGACAGTTCTTTATGCACTGCCGGAGAGGGGAGGGGGCGAGGTGCAAGGGAGGTGCAAATGTTCCCAAGTGGGTTGCATGTGGTCCCTAAACCTGGATCCACCATTGGCACCACCTAGTGTAACCACACCCACCCCCACCCCCCTCCCCAGCTACACTGTATATCAGGTGCTTCTAGTATCCGCCCTTAATAGTAAACTTTGTACAGACATGAAGGGTGTTGCAGAATGTTACCACAGGGGAGAGCTCCAGTAGAGGTGTTTCTCCGCCTTTCAAGTTGTTCACAATAATTTAGTGTTCCCTCTTTAAAAAAAAGTGCTAAAAGACCCCTCCGCCCCCATTATTTAACTATGTATCAGTTATGATGGTATAGTCAGTAACATGCTGTATATTTTGGCAAAATAAGAATGCCTCCAGGGCCAAGTTGGAAGGCGAAATTATTTCTTCATTAGGGGAGAAGAAGTAGTTAGGCAGCACTATATTGCCTCTAAAAATCATAATAAATTGCTCTCTCGGTCACCAGGATTTTCAACATCTTCCTAGGTGATGGGCAGTGTTGTAGTGTCTCGAGAACGGTCTCGGTCTCGAAACCGGTCTTGAGACCAATTTTTTTGCTGATCTCGGTCTCGATCTCGGTCTCGACACCCTGCAGTGGTCTCGGTCTCGGTCTCGAACCCTTCTGGTCTCGGATATTCTTCCGGTCTTGCTTCGTGACCAGCAAAAATATTGGTGTCGTTTTTTTCTTTGAAATAATTTTTATTTCAGCTGAAGAACATCCTGCAAATTCATGTTTTGAGCTTTACTATGAACTAGCAAGTGGAGTGGCCCTTTAACTTGGTCTTTGTGGGAAACCATTGTGACAACATGGCCCAGGCCCAGTATTGTTGGCAGTCACTACTCACCGTAGCCCAACACATTAGGCAAGAAGCCAGCACATGATAGGGCTAATGAGATAACCACGCCTGGTATTGGTTCTTCCGTGGTTGCTTCGACTTGTATTTGCCTGTAATTTGACAGTGGACATATTAAGGCCATTAGCCAATAAATTGATCAAAATAATTAGTATGTGTCTGTTCAAACCTGAATAGTATCATGTGGCTTCCACGATTTTCCAAGCCGTATGTTAGAGCCTATCAACCTAATTAGTATCCAATCCTAATATATTGAACCCAACAATTGATAACAAAGGATGGAATAAAAAAACCGGGCCTATAAACAGGGGAACTCAAACCACGGTATGCTACCCCAAGCCCAAAAAAAAAAACCAAAAAAAAAAACCAAAAAAAACCAAAAAAAAAAAACCAAAAAAAAAAAAAAAAAAAAAAAACGTTGGGCGTACTGTATGGACCCAGAACCAAAAACCCAAACGTTTCAGTACCTATCTCCAGTTCGTTAGAACAAAACAGAATCACATTTTGATTCCTGACGAGGGGACTTTTGTAGTCACGTCAGTACGTTTGGTGTGTGTTCATGTGTAAACACGTTAAACTTGTCAGGTCTTTCTTTGTTGTGAATTACGCCTGTACATGTATGTTGTGTTCAGCAAACTGAACAGATGATCCCTATTGGTTTTATAATCCCGGTCAGATCAGAGGTTTTCCATTTGGATGGCCAGCAGTTCAATTTCTGGACTCCTCATGAACATGATAGTCCCGAATGATTAGCAGTTAAATTTACACTCCAGTGTGTAGCTTCTTGAGGGGAATACCAGACACATGGTCATCTGTTGTGTAAAAATATGGATTTGTGTGTAGCAGGCACGGACATCTGACATCCAATGAATGGAATGAAATCATACTTATTAAGGTGTTTCCACATAAGAGTGACATGAAATCCTGTCGTTTGGTTGTTTACGGTCAGAGGCATATAGGTCACCAGGGGTCGATCGAAAAAAAAAACCTTGTTGAACCCGTAGGAATCCAGAATAATTGATCTGATCGAGCGGAAATTAGGTTCGGAGCTCGTAGATTTTGCCTATTTCTGTGGACTGCATTTTTAGGTCCTGAGGGACATCAGTGTTTTAGCTAGTTGTAAAACTAGATCAGGGTTTACATAAATTAGGCACCGTTAGGTTAAGGGGCATGCAGAACGTGGGGGGTGGTCTTGTGCACCGCTGATCCCTCTTCCAGCAGTCACAATAATTAAAAGATTAATTACTTCCCAGAATCTATTTTGGATACCTTCACGGAGTTAGAAGGAATTTATACAGTCATGACCGTGTGTGTGTGTGTAAGGTACAACGACGACTACCTATCGCGTACTGTGAGCGCTCCAACCTCCTCTCGCGTTCGCAAGGTGAACATCGATAGTTATTTCCAGTGAACGTCTCAGATAGAGAGCTATACTGTCAGCCTGCTGCCCACTGGGTGGCCCAAACCCCCGCGGGACGCACGTGTGTTAGGCGGCGCGCTCGGGCTGCCGGTCCCCTAGCGAAAACAAGTACTTGTCGTTACCCTCAGCGCACGATGGTGAGTATCCCTGTGATGTGTGTATGGTTTGTATGTGACGCTGGCGTGTAACACGATAACTCGACTCCACTGGGGAGCAAGGCTCATACATTGTAGTGGGTTTCCCCAAATAGTACATGAAACCCATTGGTTTTGCCGGTCAGATCAATGGTCATCTGAGGTTATTAGACGTCAAAGTCTGAACACCTTGTGAGCACGATAATCCAGACTGCTTAGTCCAATCAAGTTGAAATTTAGTGTGAAAATTGTGGGAAATGAATATTTCGGCCCCAATTTTTGGTTTGTGATTTGGGTGTTGTGTTAAACCAACCCCATCTGGATGGATCAGCTCAACTTGGTAGGTGAGTCCCATAAATATACATGTACCCTATTGTTTTCTTTGGTCAGGTAAAGTTCATGGTGGGTTGTCAACAGAGGTCGAAATATGAACACCTGTGAAAACAGAAACGTCCACAATGTTTGGCTCAATCAGCTGAAATTGAGTAGTGTGAAGTTTCCCCTGAAAAGTGCAATAAACCTATTGGTTTTGGTGTTTGTAGTTTTGGGTCATGCGACCCAAAAATTAGTAAAAAAGTGGGCAAAATTAATATTTTGGCCAATTGGGCTGTGAAAACGATTACTCGATTCCCACTGGACGATTCAAGCTCATATTGGTATGTGGGGTTTCCAAATTGAGTACACGAACCCTGTTGTTGTGGGATTCGCGATCAAAGGTCGTTGGGCCCAAAAGTCGCCCACCAGTCCGAAAAATTTTGGTCCCATCGCGTTTGGTGTTTATCATCCCATTTGTTCCGGTATCTGATCATAGCTAGGTTATTAGAAATGAGTCAAGGATATCACTATGACTTTTTTGCTTTGCAGTTATCAAACACTCAGTACAGTGACAGATGCCTCCATTAAACATGAACATTGGACTTGTTTTTTTATTCTGTTTTCTCGTAAGTGGACATTTCGATAATGACTCATAACGCTCTGTTCTGGACATCTTAAATATTGATAGAAACGTCATTGAGAATGTTGCTAGACAATGACTACTCGGCAGTTTTGGGTTTCATTCTTTCATATTGCTCATCGCCATGAGGGACACTAGTCTGAAATTTCACGAGGCCAGGCAATGTCACTGTAATGGTTACAGATAGATCCATTTCCCCCATAACGTGACCGTAATGACCTTTGATGACTTGGAAGCTCCTATTCTGAGATGTGTTATCTATAATATGCATGATTGGTTACATCGATTTACTATTTCTGAGAAGCTAACACAACCAACCTTGATACATTGTAATCTGAGAACCGGGTACCTGATCGGAGCGGAAGGGAAGTTCGTTTCGTTCATTCAGCACCACAGGGCTCTAGACGTATCCAGAAAAGTGCAGGTTTTTCTCCGCCCGAAACTCCAGAGGAAGCCCACTTATTTTAGGAAAAAAAAATGACAGATATGTACGAACATCATCACTACACTAAGTATATATAAACAAAATGTTCACATGGGGACAAATCATGAACCATTTTTGTATCCGGAGAGGGCAAGAAAAGGTCACTGGAACAGATGTGGGTCAACGAGTGGATCACATGAATAATAAGCTTCAATATGCACCTTCGCACTATTTGCAACTGCACTGTTGAAACAGTTTGGGCAAATATTGGAAGGTTGGCAAGTATTCAGCAACCTCAAAAGTTGGGTAAAACTGAATTGACCAATCAATAGACAAATCTCAAATCTCATTGGAATTACTAATCGATAGGTAGTACATTTTTGCCCAGCTTTCAGAGTTGTTGAATACTTCAACAGTGTAGTTCAAAAAAAAGTCCAACATGTATGACATTGCAATTCGGGAGCTATTGGTGGTATCAGTGACGTTTTTCCAGCAGTAACTGAACTTTTTTAAGGTGGTTGTACTTGCAGCTGCGATGGGTGAGGCTTTAGTCTTCACTTCATGATTCCGCTGTAATGCAGTGGATTTCATATAAAGCCTATTGCAGGTTATGTTAACAGGTGTCGTGACAGCCGGGACTTCACTCCTCCTGGTGGTGAAGGGAAATGAGGCTTCTTCAATATGCTGTTGATGCTACTTGATGCCACTTCCTGCGTACTTCACGATTTCGGTGAAGCCACTGTGCTAGAATTAATGTTCATAAATCCTATGGTTCCATGATGGGCCAGTGTTTTGACCACCTGCCTTCTAATATAATCTGGACTCGTTCTTCTATAAAGATCACTGGCGTATTTTTTTGTTGTTCATTCTGATTGGGAGAGAATGTTAAAGTCTCTCAATCTGTTCGATCGCGGAAGAACAAACACCCCACGCTTCTTGAAAAGGTCACTGTGGTCGAAACCTTTATTTAGCTACTGTTTTACTACATTTCCATTATTTTTTCGCTCTCCTGAGAGTGCACCTAATTCGGGCAGGGTCGTATTCTTGTTTATTTGGGGTGATGACAGACCTGACCTCATCTCTTTTTACTTTTGCAACAAATTGGATGCTCTGCTGGTAGAGTCCATTATCCCGTTACTGTCCGAGTGCTCTCTCTCGCATTTGCTTCCAGCAAAGTAGTCGTTGCTTTCCAGCTCCGCGGTGTTTTCCCCGCCAATTCGACTCAAGACCGAACGCTACAACCCGTTATCTTACCTTACGTCACGCGTGTATTAATAAACTCTTTTCAATTGATCCTGATTTTGTTAATTCATGTAAATCTACGAACGCGATAGTTAGAACACAAGCGGGCATACTTCTACGGTAGTGCTGACTCACGACTGACCCACCAAAATTTCGACAATGGATTAGGATTAACAAGTGGAAAATGGATGACGTGTTCGTCGATTTGTAAGATGTAACGTTATCGAGACGGATGGTCACATATTTTGAGAAAGTCCTAAGATTTATCCTCTTATTTGTTTGATTAGAATGTTTTTCACGAATGTTTATTAGCTTGTTAACAGTGTTTTCAACAGGGTATGGTATTTATTCTGCATTTGTGAATGTATAATATGGAAATCAAGATGAATTATCATGTTTTGATGTTAAAGATATCAGGCCAGTTAATGCTGACATCCAACGTTTTCGATTTCTTGACGAAGTCAGAGGAATTTTATGCAGCCATGACGTGTAAGTATGTTTATGTGTGTGTGTGTGTGTGTGTGTGTGTGTGTGTGTGTGTGTGTGTGTGTGTGATGCCCAGCTTATAAACACGATAACTCGACCCCACGAGGATGGATGAAGCTCATACTTGGTGTGTTCCCCATAGTGAGTACATGAACCTTTCTGTTTCTGGATCAGGTCAAAGGTTATCTGAATTCATCTGAAGTCCTAAATCATTTTAATTTATGTATAGTTTCTGTTGCAGGATCCGAAATCCTATTTTTGCTGTATTTGGGTCAAATATTAGCCTGTAAACACCGTAACTCGACCCCAGCGCTAAGTGGATGGAGCTATACTCAACCTTGAAAATTGGTGTCTTCTTCTTCTGGGGAAGGTAAAATAACCCTATTGTTTTTTATGTAGATCAATGAAAATTTTGGTCGAAATGAAGACGTGAAAAACCAATATTTTGGCAATCTTGTGGACACGTTAACTGGACCCCATCTAGATGAGTGAAGCTCTTATTTGGTATATGTGTTCCACATGGAGTCACAGCAGCAGTAAACTTGGAAAATAAAGTCTGCTTGACTGATCCGGTTTGAATTAGGTCTGTGATTTCCTTATCAAGAGCAAAGGTACCCTTTATAAGACAGTTGTGGAAGAGTAATATAACACAGCCTTTTGGCTTTTGTAGTAAAGTTGGGATTAAGGGAAATTCATTTGTAAAATGTTATCAGGAGAACCATATTCTGACTCGTTAGGGTTCTGTTTTCTCACTATACACTGTTTTCATTATTATGCAAAGTTTCTTTAAAATCCATACCACATATTGAAATCTTTACCCCGTAAATATCATATTAAATTGCACTGTGTTTGTAGTCACATTGATTCTTGTATCTTGTAACAGATATGGAGAGGGAAGAGAATGCCCATTAAAAAAATACCTTGCTACGTTACTGAGCGGAATAACGTTTGTGTCAATGGGAGGCCAATGCAGTTCTGGTATTCATAGTTGTGTAATGGCGCACTCATTATGATCTACGTTCAAGGAATCACTATGTGCTCATGCTTCATTCATCGTCGGTCTATTGACAGTACACCATATGAGGTATAGCACTGTATTGATTTTGTTATCGTAGGTCACGCCCGTTGTCGCTTCTCGTCAGTTGTGACCGAACCTCTTCAACTGTCCTTGTATATATGAGGTGTCCATAACACGGTATATGTATGCATATAGTGTTGTGCGTTTGTGCGTGCGTGCGTGCGCGCGCGCGCGCGCGCGCGTGTGTGTGTGTGTGTTCGTGTGTGTGTGTGTGTCTTGTCATGATCATCCTATGGTTTACAACTAGCGACATCTGACAATGGGGGTAATGATTCATCGGATGACAGATGATATTTCGACCTTCGTCGACTTTTAACTAGTAACAACTTTGGTGCAGGTTGCCATGTGTTGTTTGTGGACGCTCGCTGCATTTGTCCAAAACTACCATACAGTAATTAGAAGTACAGCCAGAATGTAGATTTACTATAATAGTAGCGTACACATTGGTTTGTCATCATAGAGCAGGTATCACATGTTCGTGTTCTCGTAACTCGTTTCTATTTACGCAAAATAAGACCTAAAACAGGATTATATTTTAGATGAACGATCCTAAACATGTTGTGAATGTTTGCTTTCTCATTGTCGAGCCAGGACCTCGGCGTGTGGGCGGGACTCTCTCTGTTCATGTAGCAACATGTCTACGGCCAGGTTCAAGATGGTGGACTGTACGTCCGTCACCTCTCCGTCGCTCCTGTCATTCCAGAGTATACATATATCTGTAAGTAAATGATGGATAATTTTCCTTGTCGAGTTCACCTGGCCTGAAGAATTATAAATTGCCATTTCATCGAGACATGTTAACAGTTGTCAAATGATCTGATTGTAAAATGAATTTCACTATTGTATTCTTCCTATACTGTGAAAATTATGCAAAACATTGTCCGCTGTCTTCGATACGTCCTCTTTTTCGCGAAGTGAAGAAGTGCAAAAAGTCTGCAGGTATCAAGAAACCGCGGTTTGAACGTTTTAGTATTTTCAAATGATCATTTTGAAATGTAAAGCAATGGTACGTTCCTCATGTGTGGAGTCCAAGTAAGAAAACAATTCAGATTTTGTTGCTACGGACGTTTCCGACATCGAAACGAATATTTTTCCTATCATATTATGCTACAAAGACAGTCGTCACTACGCGAAATGGGAATATACGAAATGGTTTCCTCATTGTTTTCCACGATTAGTATGATAGTCGTGTCATAATCTCATCGGTCCCGAAGGGCCAGATAAGATATGTAGTAAGTTTACCATTTCACCTATATATGTTGTTGCTGGTTGCCATAGCAACGGTTGCTATGGTAATGATAGTGGTGGTTAAGAAATATCCACTGAGGGGTACCCTATGGTGGGGTGCCCATGGTGGTCGGGTGGTCCAGCATGAGGTGCACTCGCAACGGTGTCCGTTTGTGTGTGTGCGTGGTGTTGTGTGTACGTGTGTGTGCCTCCGCGTGTCCGTCAGATTTTTGATGGTTTTTTTCTGTCAAATATCTCCACTTTGAGGTGGCCGAACATGGTCAAATTTTGCATACTACTAAATGGTCAAACGTTTACCCTCCAAATTGGACACACTCCTTCAGAAACATGATAATCAGGGGAATAAATTGCCATGTTTGTGGGGTAAAAAATCATGTTTGCCCATTTCTCACTGTTGTTCTAGATGTTCGGTGATTACAAAATGGTATCCAAATAATTTGGATATCCTAACAAAAGAACAGGCAGAAGTCACAAATAATGACTGTTTCCGCTTGCATTCGAAGCAAAAATTGCAAAATAAATTCGAATTAGAGAGAAACACACTTTTCTCCGGCCAAATTGTGAATTTTTTTTCTTTGAAACATTTGGCGACTGGAAGGACTGAATGGTTCATAAATGAATGTGATACACTGTAGACAGAAAGTCGCAAAATACCAATTTCAACTTTACTTCTAGTGAATGTTATCATAATATTTGTACTTGGAGAGAAACATTTCATTAAATACTCACTCACTGGACTAGACCAGGCGTGATTGAGTAAGGATGGGGGGGGGGGGGGGAGGGGGGGAGGGGGTAGAGGGGAGGGTTAGAGGCGAGCATTCAAGTGATTCTCCCATGATTAGTTACCACGTCATTCAAAGGAGAGCAGGACAAACCTGGGGGCTGGGGATTCCTAGGCGGGTGTGAACATCGGCTATCAGGCCACCCCTGGCTACCATGTCTAATTTAGCGGCACGATTGTACAGTGAATAGTATACCCATGTGTAACTGATGTAAGAGATTAGTGTCAGACCTTACTGGTAGGGATTAGGGGTAGAGTTAGGGTTAGTGAGGATCAGGGGTTAGGTTTAGGTGTTGGTAACGATAAGATTTGGGATTATACATCTGGAATCTGACCCTAACCACTCCAACCTGAATAGAATAACTATCATTCAACCCACTGTTGGCCCACTCGAAGTCATTGATCCACATTAAAAGGCCTGAAAATAGGCAAATTTGGGACATTAACTGCCCATTTCGAACCTTATATCATATTTTGAGCAGGAAAATGGAACACACAGTGAAATTCAACTGGAACAAGTTCATAATAACATCATTCTCCTTATAGTCCTATTCACCTTGCTAGCCACTTTTTATCTCTCATCGGTCCCGAGGGGGGCCGATATTACAAGAATTTTTTGGGAGATAAAATAACATCAAACTGCAACCAATTCATGTGAAATGTAGACAAATTGCACAGACGAAGGTTTCCTCCGAAGAAGGCAAAATGATCCAGTTAATGAGGCTTAGCCCCCAATTTGGCCAAAAGCGAAACATTATGGTCTATTTTTTTGAAGGGGAACACCTGGCGATGTCCATCAGGAGGTGTAACGTGGTGTGCTGCTTTATTCCCATGTTATGCCCGAAGAAGATAAAACTTGACAGCACGTCGAGGTCAAATGATAGGCTTAAGAACGGCATGGATGAAGAAAAAAGCAAGAAGATATCGTTGGAACTTGCCCCCAAAATGCATTACAGTTGGGAATAACTTGGAATAATCTAAATCTAGGTACGCGCGGCGAGCCATGTAGCCTAATGATATAAAATTTGGAGGATGACTTGCTAAAAATATTCGCTGTAGTACCCATTTCACTATCCCGGAATGGAATCTTCTGCCAGCCGCTCTGAAAGAGGCTGACAACCGTCGAAGACTAAATTTTAAAAAACCTAACTTGTCCTGAACGACCTTGACTAGAAAAGTTCACACCAAATCTGACCGTCTACTTCCACTCTTGTATTGCACGCAATTGCATGTTTAGACAGCTATTCCCTGTATTTCCGGGCGATTTCATCAGTATATTTCTGCAGTTTCCTGGACTTCTAAAAACTGAACTTCATGGATGGCCTGATGAAATATGCCAACTCAGGGGATTGCCCTCTTGTTTACTTTGCGTTGCGTATCAACGAATCCTACATCGTCTTCAATACCTTAGTCACACGCGATAGGAAAAGTACTCTAACTGAAAAAACTAATACGATACTGCCTGCATTTACTTCCAGCAGTTACACATAATATTGACGGATCTTGTAATCGTCCTTCACGAATGAATTGCACAAAAAAGGTATCCATCAAGAGAAGAATTGTGAATATCTGAAAACCGACGGCCTTGCACCGACGGCCTCACCCAGGTATGGGCGTTCGCCGAGGCGTTCCACTACAAACACCAGTACCAGTTTCTTCTTCTTCGTCTTCTTCTTCTTCCCTTCTCTTCTTCTTCTTCTTAATTTTATTATTATTTTATTATTATTATTATATTATTTTATTATTATGATTAAGCTCCATCAGAGCCTTCGTTTCACCATTTTTCGTCGACGTTTTAACACTTCAAGCACATCCATAATAATGTCTTGACATTTAGTAATGTTTTGATACTCCAAAAACGGGAAAAACGGTCTCAGTTAGAAGAACTATGTGACACAACTGAATCTCAGATATTTTGCCGTTCTGCCCTTCCCGTGGTTCCCCTGGAGCTCATGAATATCTTGTGCAAAGATGTGATCGGGTTGGCCAGATAACTTTTCGATCATCGGGTGACATCGTGTACAACTGGTGCTAACAATACTGATTCGAACATTTAGCGTTCTAACAGAGAGTTTTCGACAACCCGAGCTAGGTATCGATTCATCGTAAAGCACCGGACGGACCAAAACACCGTCGATCACGGCGATAAAGTGGAGAACGTTCACCTTGCTAGGCACTATGCAGCGGAGAGAAGACGGGCAGGTAGTGTGAAAACTAAATCCACTCTTCGTTGATTCGAAAGCCCCTGCTCCCACGGTGCCTCAAGAAAACAAACCCCACGTACCTAGTAGAAATTGTAGCCAGACTGATACTATCGTTCTGTTTGTTAGTACGACGTCCCGCTACGACTTTCCCTACTGGTGAGTCGAGGATTGGACAAGACAGCCTTACCATCCAATGCACATCAGGGTTGATTGATAATGTAATCCCATGTCACGATGTGTAAGATGTATTTTATGAGGTTAGTGTTATGGACCGATTATAAATGGGGTTGGCTTTAACAAAGGTTAGGTTTTGGTCTTAGTGACTATAAGATTTGAGATTATCCTACATCTGGAATTGAAAATGCGACCATCCTAACCCCTAACAAGTAATAACGCAGTGTATACATTATTCATCCGGCCCACCGAGGTAGAACTATATGTCCTACTCTGACTCGAGTTGAAATGACTTGCCGTACTCAACATATTTTTACCAATGAATCACATTGAGGAAAAGTGCGGAAAAATGGTGGGAATTGGGAAGTCTGTTTGTTTATTCGATGACAATCATTCGGTCATCCATAAAGGTTCGAGATAGAATTAAAATCACAAGGATGCGGAGAGTCCGAACCTCACGAAGCAGGGCCGTTTGACCGCTGCTACGAAGGTTTTGAACTACTGGAGGACTAGCCAGCAGTGGGTGGGCCTAAAGAGAAATCTCAGAGGAACATTATATGAAGGGCCGTGAACATGAGACCACAAAGTGGTGCAGCCATGCTTTTTTTTCTGATTTACATGAAAGAGGCAATCACTGCTAGTCGTGTTTAAACTTGAAATTGCATTTAACAGGACGTCAAGGTACGGTGAAGAATCAAATTTTTTTATGAAATGTAGGCCTATATCTAGCATGTTTGGCATTTCAAATTGAAACAAGTGTACTCATTCACAGATTATTGTAGTCAACTGTTTGAATTATGGTATTTACTGATCCGATTCCCATTCTGAGTTAGATCTTTAGACTCCATTCAAATATTTGGGTTGTGTAATCCTGTTGTAGGATATTGTCGGCGGTTGTCTCCATTAAATCAATATGTTAAACAAAAATTGGTCATAGTTCGGGTGATTGAAAGACAAGTGCAAATCGAGTTACAGACATGTGATTATTAATTCATGCCAATACTTCCAAAAATTGAAAGTGTAAAAAAAATCTTTCTCTAACTACTTTCTCATTTGTCAAGTGGCAGCATTGGAAAGTTAAGACGTCGTTGGGATGGATTATTGAAACATTCTCCACCCAGGCGCCACATACTCTTATTGTATTGTCATACCAGTTCCTATTATCAGTATACCTGTAAATAAAGAATTTGATACCAATATGACAGAGAGCACGAAATAAAATGGGCCAACGAGTAAGAGTCACTAAAAACAAGCATGTGCCAAGAGGGGGCAGCCCTTTGAGCATATTTTTCTGATCATTTCCTATGTAGCTAGTAATTCTCCTATTTTCTTGAGAGGTGTTATTTCTAGTAACCCTGGTGTTATTATAGGCCAGAAAAGTTGTCAGCGCTTCGTACTGATCTGCATGTATATACGCTTTAGGTTTGGATCCTCTGCCTCTAACCTTTCATTGATATGCAGTACTTTGCAATTCCGATAAATGCAGCCCAGTCCGCAGATTCATGCATGGAACTGTTTCTGTCTGATCAGTGGTGCGTACTGTATGCATGGGCAGTTTTAATATACTGCATGCATCAAGGACATTTAAGTATGCATTATAGGTTGGGAGCATTCCAATTTCCTTTCAAACTGGCCTCTATAGGTTAGAGGAACTGCTGCAAGGAGTAAAGTGGGGCAGAATAGGGTCGCAGTGGAGGAGCTAAACCAGGTTGCGAGACATGGGGAGGACTGCTGATCCAAGACAACTGTCTCTTGCAGCAGGGCAAAGGAGAAAGGAGGCAGCAAAACCTCAGAGTAAGGATAAGCATTAAGTGCATGATTCCCCCATCGGTTTTTAGCTCCCCCCGCAACAATTGGCAATTGCCCATACTTCCATATATCTAGATCTCCATCCATGTTTACTTATCTATCTCTTCCGATTGAATTGATGGTCCATGAAACTTGGTCAGCCTTATCATTGACCACTGGTACATACATGGGTGTTCAGGAACTTAAGGTCAAAGGCATATACTGGTCAATCTCCACTACTTGTTTAACCATTTTGGCTCACTTCTACGATGGACTGTTTGATCAGAAAAGTTATCAGTATAAATTATTATTAACCAATAGTACATATGGGGGGTTTTTGTGATCTGATTTGGTCAGGAATTTCAGGTTTTGACCGTCATCTAGAAGTAATTTCTGGCCATTGGAACTTGATGGATGTCAAGTATTTCTAGTTCTGAAAATGTGGAGGTAATTCCGATGTTCACCACATTATGCAAAGCCTTGAAACACAACAAACTGAAGTAAGGTCCATTGATTTATACATTTATACCCTCGTGGTTGATCTGCTCCCCCACCGGAAGGTGCTTCAGCTGACATAGGAAATCCTTAGTCGGAATGTAGAAGCTCCAGTTTTGGTGGGAAGGACACTGGCGAATCTCGACTACTCTTTCCGAAGAGTGCACTGAGTAACGATGCCGGTGGAGAATTCCTGCTCCCGGATTCGCCATTTAACGTCCCCATCCACAGACAAGAGTGTACTTCACTTTGTGCACGGTCACTTTCCTACACAGAAAGAGCGGGTGAAAGTTGGTGTCTGTGTGCCTACATAGGTTTGAACCAGGGACCTCATGCACCGCAGGCAGACACTCTACTGTTCTGCCACCGCCACCGCTCCCCAGTTGATTTTGATAGGGTGTGAGGTAAGCTTCCAGAAGAGTTGGTGAGACTTGTTTCAACTGCTCACGGGAACAAACATATGCTCAGACCCATTATTTGTCCTCAGTGGATTGAGAGAGCCCTATTTGTACTTGGGAAAATGAGAAGTCATATAGCATGTCTGTCATCAATCCCAGTTAAGACCTAACAGCTGGCCATGTAATTGGATTTGGCGGTTGCTATGGAAAACCACTCAAACTCACCGAGTACCCTTGATGAGTGATCATCAACGGCCCACGATGAATCCCATCTTCCTTTAGTATTATAGAACTTGTTCTTTGTTTTTTTCAGACATGATCACCACGCTGCTGACGAGTAGACAACAGGCACTTTTGCCTCATAGTTGCCGAGCGCCACCAGGTATTCTTTTGCCCATCTGAGAGCACCATGGAAACCCACCATCTGTCTCGATGATCACCAGGGGTGCCCTGTGTGAGGCTGATGCAGCGAGTTGAGGAGAACATCTGATGCACTGGCACCCCTGAAGTCCGTTTGACTTTATAACCAGTAAGTAAAATGTGTTTTTAGTGATAATTTCTAGTACCGTGTTGCCACCAATGGCACCTGGAACTGTGAGTCCTTTGATCATTGCCGTACGCAAAATTCCAAAAGCACTTCGCCAAAGGATCTCGGCCTATCATATGGGGAGCTTGGAGAAGCATGACAGCATGACTTCTATGATTTTAGTTTAACAGGGCTTTGGGCGATTTAAGATGCAGGATTCTTCATGCATCACCCCAGTCTTTACTGGCAACTGGAATCTCCGCATGCATTTCAGAAGTGGCTATTTGAGGAATGAACAGCTTGAGAGTATTTTACATGGATCCAAGGTCCTCACTGGCTCCAACTTTTCCTTCTCTTAAGAATTTTCCTAAGTTCAACACCAAATTTCCTTGCCTGAGCCCCCGTCAGACAGTGCAGGCCCGGAATGAAATATTTAAGAATCAAAGTCCTTGATCTGCTTCCCTGAAGAACCTGTGGCAGATGTCAGGTATTAGATGGCACTGAGAATTTAGAGACATGGCTTGAAACAGTAATCCGTTCAATCCAGTACATCCATCAGTATTGAACGGCAACGATCAGTAATCCATAAAGCCTTCCCAAAATATTAAAGCTATTGTTTGATGCACATTTCTCCAGTAGCACTTCACAATTGTTTCACGTTGTCTGCACCACAAACCATTTAATGACATCAATGCTATTTCCATTTTAACAATTCCTTTCCCATTCAGGAAATTGATTGCACCTGGTCCTCAAACCCCATGGTCCTTGGCAATGCACAACACTTAGGAACGACATTTTCGGCGCAAAGCACACGAGGCCGATCGCAATCGTGGCTTCCTATAGACATTTGTCTTGTGGAACTATTGGGGGCTTAAAGAAGAATCTTTTGGGTGATTCAATGTGCTGTTATAGACTCGCGAACTCTTCCCAGACCCAGATGCCCAGCAGTTTGGCTTGATGTCTTCATTCAGTTTCCAGCTAAGCTTTTGAACTTGTCGACCCAGTGACAACTATTGGTGAGGGCATGGAGGGGTATGGGGAAGTTTGAAGATTTCCTCCTCCTTGAAAACTACAAAACATCATCTCCCACCTCGATGACAACACTCTGGTTACCCTTGGGGAAGAATGTAAAACACTCTAATACTAGTCATTATTCCTTTGAAAACTCTTTCGAGCTTTTTTTTCTAGTGTCACAGATGTAAAGGTCAGTACTTTCAAAACATTTTTTGGCAATTTCTCTGTTCTCTCATCAAGTGCTGCTGGAACACATCTTTGCTCGAAAATTATTCTCAATTACGTGTTGTAGTGAGCATAACTCTCCGCCAAGCTTACTGTGTTATAGACTAGTGCTGAAAAGCAAACATTTCAATATATAGCTTTTACATTCTTAGTATTCTCATATCTATTCACTCCACTTAGACAAATATTTCATCCACATTTCAAAGCTTCCAGGACTCTTGGCCAAGAGATGATCCCCCAAAAGTTTTACAACTGCTCTGTCGAGATTTCATTTAAGAGGTTGATTTATTCTGGAAGAGTGCTGACGAAGCTATATCTCTGTCATTATAGTACTCTGGGGATAACTATGCGTTTGCCATGTTATTGTATAAAATACCTGAAGTGGGAGGATTATGTGAACAAATATTCCCTCCACATTTGTATTTTAAGCTTTCAGATAGTTGACACAGATATGTAATGTTTTTGACTGTTCCTTATTTTGGTAATTCTCTTTTGCCTCATACTTGTGGCGGATGTGCCTGTTGCAATATCAGTGTGTCTAATGCCAACATAAGAGCTACATTCAAGGCACTAAGCATTTGTGAGTTTGGCTTCCTCTATGTTGGACTATGTTGGACAATTTAGTCAACTATATCAGGAAAAAAAGAAAGATATGGGTGTATTCAAACGTCACATATTCACAAGTAAAGGGGGTCAATAGTTTTTTCCAGTTAATGGGCCCAGAAATTTGAACAAACCATGCATAGCCCATGGTTCACGTAGGAACTGAGTTGAGTGGAACGGTCAAAGTATCAAAGGTTGATCACAAGTTAGAACCAATATAGTAGGATGTGCCAGCCAAACACTGCCCAGATGCTGTAAGTGCAATCCCCCAATGACCTCATTGGTACTGGAAAGGTGGTTGAGTTCTAAAAGATGACCAAAGTCATGCCTTCATCAACCAACAATGCATTGAACAGGAACCACAGTTGTAGCAGTTCCAGCATGTACAGGAATTGCAGTATTTGGGATTTTGGAAAACGATTCTCGCGGCAATCCTGTTCTTGACCACATCTGCTAGAATGACCATGTGCATCGACACCTTGGCAGATTTCCTCCAGGCCCCCAAAAAAATAACTTTATACTTTTGTGATATTTCCATGTCATCTGAACCTCTATACTGCATCTTTGGCCACCCCAGTCCTCCCCCAAAGTGTCAGCTTTAGGGCAATGAAGGAACTTTGCTGTAGGAATTATTCTGTTTATGACTCAATTACAAGTTATATTTGATCCCTTCCCCATATTGTCTCACTCATCCTGTCTGATCTGATCTGCCACGTAAAGCACGTGCCAGGAAAGTTGGATGATGCGCCCCTTTTGTGCTAAAATGCGATTTCACACAATGGCATATGTTGCCTCTCTATACCTTCGGCCTTGACGCTTCATGGGGTCAAAGATGTCCCCAGAGCTCATAAACATCAAGACCATGCTCGCAGGACTTCCTACCCTACCGCCCCTTATATCAGCAGATATACCTTTTTGATTACTTGGTATAAGGAATCGCAGTCTGAATGAATGTCTGTGCGGGGGTGGTATCTGTGTGACACCCCTTGTCAGCTGATCTCTAACGAACGCAAACAGGTATCAAGTTCAAAATGGGCACCTGTGTTGCTCAGTTGGAGAGGATGAACCCATCTTTTTTGTTCCATTTCAAGGCACACATGGCAAAGTTTGAAACCTTGTCAACATTCTGATGAGGGCAAGTCTCGTAGGGTATGTTGGTTGCACTATGGTTGAGGAGGATCCCTATTGTTTTTTGTGTCAGGTGAAGGTCATTGGAGGTCACCCAAAGGGAAATCCTTTAAGTTCTATATCTTGGCAACGGAACATTTCAGATAATGTTGTAATGGAGAGTCTTGTTCGTCTCGGTGAACCCCGGCGGGTGACCGCTTTCACCTTCGAGGTCAATGTTTTGTGACGACCAGAGCATCTTGTTTCAACCGAACAAATAGTCATATTGCACTGACATATAGGAACATGCTATCACATCCATCTCCAGCCTGTCTCTTGTAAATGGTCAAACATCCTCTAAAACACTAATCAGTTTAATCTTTATATATTTTGCAACAAATACGTGATGGTGTTGGTGTAATGGAGAATTTTGCCAGTCTGTGAAAGCTAAATCTGGTGACTTACTTACCTAACGATTTTGTGGCCTGGGTCAGTTCTTTGTATCGACCAACTCGTCGTGTTGCAACCAACCAATAAGTCAACTACCAAAACATTTTTTTGTGCAATGACTGCACCATGGGGGGGGGGGGTGATAGGGCATCGGCATGGGGGCATCAAGTATGGTAGCTAGACCGCCCTCAGTGCCGTCAGCAATTGTCATCCATGGCGTTGAACCTTCGATTTATCCAAAAATGCAATATTTTAGTTCATATCGGCAGCCTGTACTCCTTGTCCTTCAATTGTAACAAAACGGTTTTGTGCCAGGACCTCCCTAGCCATCAATGACCCCGGATGCCCCCTTTACTTGATGATAACTGTGACGGGCTGGCACCTGATCCGTCAATGGGGACACTTCTGTAGGTATGGGCGATTTGAGACTGGGCGATGGCGTCACCTCCTTACAGAGCAGTGTTTATCATGCACGCTCTCCAGGAGGAAGGCACAAGGGAGTGGCTAACACCATGGCAACAGCCTGTCACAAAGTTGTCTTCCTCCTCATCGCCTTCGACATGTGTTTCATCTGCATAGTGGGGGGGTTTAAGTTCCTGAAGTTTGGAAAAATGGGACCTCAATCAGAATTTTTTTCCCTTTTGGAATTTTCTGGGAGAAGATACCACGGACATATATCAAGATGTGGTGGCGAGACACTCACAATGAGTGAAATCATGATTTTTCGTGGCTTCCTCTCCATTGACTGCTATTAACACGAGCTGCCCCCACGAAAAGAAAATTCGCACGGTGCGATATAAGATCCGGGGGTATACGGAAGGGTTAACGCCGATTTCCCTCCAGCTTAGGGTTAGTTAATCATCACCACTAACCTTGACTCTGCTCTTCTCCACCTCAGGGTAGCCTACTCCGTCACCCACGTTTGGTGCACAGAAGAGATCAGGGGTTACAAGCAGCGCCTTTCCAGCTCATGTTAGGCCGAGTGAATATTAATATTACGAAAGGGGTTAACGCTCGATTCCTCCAAGCTGAGGTAGTTAGGTCGCTCCACATAGGTATAACAACCGGCTCTGTTTTAAGTCTCTGTACATGATATGCAGCACTAGCTATATTCTATGAGCAGTGATGGAGCACTCCCCAAGTAACATATATATTATCTACCCCCGGTAGCTACAGAAGCTGTAACCATGGTCTATACCCATGTCGCCCATGTCACATGTGTACCTTGAATGTCCTTTGAAATTATTGTTTGAGATCACAGACCTAGGGGGGGGGTTCGGGTAATCCACTGACCTCGACTGAGTCTTATCGTTTCATTCATCACTTTCCCTACACATGTTCATGTGAATGGTATCTGGAAACACATCTTGAGTCGCTGACTAGGTTAAGAGTCACATCCTCCAAGATGTTTATCCAAATCTTATCGAACCCCGAACACTAAAACCTAACTGGTACACCCAACTGGCTCTAATTTAGATTCATTCCTGCCCGGACGTGACATCTTACCGGCTCCCTCATTGTTTACATTCTACACAGTGACAGGTTATTATCAAACAAGCAGGTTAGGGTCGTGGACATCTTGGTACTTCCAGGCACTGACTCTAATTTCATACCAATTTTCAATTAATTCACAACTTTGTGGTATGTTCGCTCAATCCTGCCTAGGACCCTAGTCTATTAGCCCAAGCGTGATATTATATCCCCCGACACTGTAAGTGTCCGGAGATATCATGGTGTTGGGTGTGTAGCCGCCGCCGCATTCCCAGGCTTCCCTCCGCCGGAAACTTATGGTGTTAGCGCAATAACTCTTTTTAAAAACAAAAACGCTTTATCCGATTGATCGAAACTTGGTACACATTCCGCCTAGTGGAAATCTCGGATGAGTTTTGAAAGTGGGCATCGCTGCAATGCTTTGAGCCGCTGAATTTGCATATGTACGCGTAAATTTTCAAGTTATTCGGATTTGAGAACGAAACTTGTGGGTAGGGACTATATTTGATCCCCAACATGTGTCGAGGTCAATTCAAGGTCATCGGAGGTCAAATTGCGACATTTTTGCGAGTTTCCCAAATTTTGTCAGATTGAACAAACTTGGTTGGTAGGGACTATAGTTATCCTCGAAAAGTGGAGGTATTTCAGGTCAAGTCGAGGTCAAATTTGCATCCTTTTTTCGATTTCCCTAATTTCGCGCGTCAGATTTGACCGAAACCTTGGTGGATGGGGGCTACTTTGTTAGAAGTAATTTTCAAAACCATCGTGGGTCAAATTTGCTAAATCTAACAGTTCCCACTAGTGTTATTTGAGCATGTGCTGTGGAAATGTCTACTAACAGTTGCAGTTCACCTCCTTTTATGTTGCAGTAATTCAGTATGACTGTATATTTATATGGCCAGGAGTGGTCCAAACATGATCTGCAAATGACACGTGCCCCATGATTGTTCTGTAACTACCACATAGGTTCATGACTATTCTCGATACTGTTCATGTGGAAGAACTCACCTCCTTGATTGACCAGCTGACTATATGTAGGTGCTGAGTGTGTGTGGAAGTAGATGGCCCAGCAGCCTTCGAGTGCCTGTCTTGATTGTGACTCGCATATCGGCAAATAAGAATGTACATGCACTACTTTTACAGACTGGTAGTACCCAGTCCGCACTTACCAAAATGACTATGTGAACTAACCCACAAAAAGACCATCTGATTTTGAAAGCCACTTAAATGTTTCTCTTTTTTTTTCCCTCCTCTTGTTTTTTTTTTTTATCTCATTGAATTGCCGCTGTACCGTATATATCTTGTCCCATCAACTTGATATAGCAATTAGTGTGTTTTCCATAATTTAACCAAGATAATGACTGATTTTCTAAATTCCTCACTCATACTCGGTTGACGATCATGCAGCGTCTCCTGATGAAACATGTGATTCTTCGTCAATTGTAGAATATGTTATCTGATGATCATACCTCAGGATGATACCTCCAGCCATTAATTGATCGCCTACAATGGCATATTGAATACATTAGGGTTTTCTTCTTGGAGTGAGCGGGTGATGTTCTACAGTAACGAACTGATCATAAGTTGAACAAATGCACAAGTGTCCAATCCTGTTTCGTAATTAACACTGATTGACTCAAGGTGCCGAGCAACTCAATTAACTTCTATAGAGTAGGTTGACGGTGAAGTGACTTCAATCGTTCCAGCAATTATGACTCCTACCCCTCGTCTCCACTTGGACTAAACACTTCGATGTATACTAGTGACTACTAAGTGCAGCATATCATGCTCGGTGTCACTCCGGCTTTGGGCAGGTTCACAACCCACATTTGCTGGTCGTCCTCACGCTAACACGCTTGTCCGAATCTCTCACATTCTCAAAATCTCCACCATCAATCAGGCTGTACATAATTCTCTCACTCACATAAACATTGTTCTCAAGTTCTTTATTCCCCTACTGTCTTAACCACCCCACCCCTCACCTCTTGTCCACGGATAATGACTCATCAGTCTTTGTTAAAGTTAAAACAACAAAACGTAGACTATAGTACAGAAAATTCCGTAACTTTGTCCTCACACAGTCATTGCCCAGTCAGGTTTATAACAACCAGACAGCCTCAAATCTCTAATTGCCGCTATGTTTGTATTGATTATTCCTGGCTATTACGACATTTGGTAGGTCCATGGCTACATCGGGTGCTGCTTTCCCAGTCAGAACATGCTTTATACTGTGTGACGGAGCCTGTAATTGCCTTGAGTTGGCATTTATGCTCAGTGACAAGCATGGGGGTCGTAACGTCAGTCACGGTGCCCGGTTTTTTTTTGCCTCACACGAATGAAATACTGCCATTCAAGGATTTGCCGCTTACGGTCAGCGCTTGTATGTCCCAGAGACCCAGTGTTATTCGTTACACACTAAAGGGCTTATCCTAAGC
The DNA here is from genome assembly GCA_026419785.1 of Sclerodactyla briareus. NCBI lineage: Eukaryota > Metazoa > Echinodermata > Holothuroidea > Dendrochirotida > Sclerodactylidae > Sclerodactyla > Sclerodactyla briareus. Next base: position 239,511 of record JAODTK010000467.1, read on the forward strand.
TTATAAAGTCGAATTTTTTTAGTGTCGTTTTCTAGTGCGTGTGGCATTTTTTTCGCACAGGTACGAAATATCGATGAAATTGTTTCACTTTTCGGCCGACTGGAAGGGAATGGTACATGAACCTATCTGAAGATTTTGATACGCGATGTCAAGAAAACTGTCCTATCTGACTTTGTACAGTGTTCAGCTTTTGTTTACACCTACTGAGGCTGGTATTTTGCTATTGTGACGTAAGCATTGTGCGCGTGGTCTGGATCAGTAATAGTTGGTATCCCAATGTGAACCCAATACTCCACACTACTGTGGTCTAGTAGCAATAATTAGCCTGCAGTACTCTCCATAGCCTGCTGTTTTCCAGTAAACCATGTGCTTCTTTTGAAACTACTTCACAGCGATCACACGCAGTAAAATCCGAATGTCTTGTTCGACGACAAGTTGCACCTCCTACAACCATACCCTATTAGCAAGTAACGAAGTGGATAGCAGTTAACCTGTTCTATACTACTAGTACTAGCAATCACAGTACGCTGCAAGCGATTAACCCACCTGTCCAGCTGCAGTAGGCGATCTACTCTTCGACGTCAGTTTGTAGACCATTTTCCGAGCTTATAGTCCCCTCTCTCTATCGATTTCCGATTCTCACTCTCCGGCTGTCTGACTTTCACGCGCTCTGCACTCGTTTATTTCTGCTCTTCCGCATCGGTGTAGTCAATTCAGCCCTTTCCTTTTGGCTTGGTCCTCCATTTTCGGTTTGGACCATCACTCTGCATCTGCAGCCGGCATAATCCGAGGTTGCCAATGACTACCAGTTCGTGTACGAACTCCGTGATACGAGTCTTTGTTCGTAATTTATGAGTTCTCGATCGTTATCATGAGCCAAAATTGTCTGATTTTCGCCAGATTAAGTCACGAGAAATTCACACTAGACCGCGTGAAACGGCGGTCCGGTTCATTATTTCTTCTGATGAGCTAAGAACATTTTTTGCTTCCCTACTACATATCCATGTTTAGAGAATAAAGATCCGTGATCGGCTAAAAAATCCTATCGCGTAGCCAAGATCCGAATATCAACCTCTCCTCTATGGTGAGAGAACAGAGTAACCGCTTGTGGAATCGTAATTGTGGCCATAATCATGTCAGTGATGTGTGTCTGTTGACGCCCATTAACTATATCGTGACATGTGTTACTCTCTCTAGACAGGAAGGATCGATTCAAATTGATATACCTGCGAAATTGTCTCCGTTGGCTTTCACCGGGGGCTGGCACTGTCCGGTAATTTGTGCCGGCCTGCTTTTTTCAGTTCTGACACATTCACAGATCTTTTCTCCACGAAAACCCTAATTGTGGCGAAATTTGGGTTGTATAGCATTCTTTTTGATGAAGAATCGATCTATCCAGGTACACTTGCATCCGTGCGAGTTCGTTTCCGAGCAGGGAGCAAAGCTGAATGGAGCTTTAATATTGTTATTCTTTTTTATATACTATATTATTATTGGATATTATTATTGAATTCACCATCAACTGCATGCCTCTAGTTTCACTCTCGGAGCTTGTTCCGCTGCATGTTTCCCTTCCAATCCCTGAAGTCACTTCCAAGCAAACAGCCCAAAGTCCCTCGTTCACGGTTCACCACCAAGTTCCACCAACAATTTATACGGGGACCGTTCATTTCGCCTCTGCTGCGCCTCCCTTGTGGAATACGCTTTCTGACTTCATGTCCTTCTGGCTCGGCTCCGATGTAGCTATTTTCAGTCTCGTTTTAAAACGTTTCTCTTCACTCAGCACTTTCTGTCTGACTGATTCTCCTGTTATGTCTCTGTTGTGTGTTTACCTCTCCCCTTTTTTATCGTCCGCTGTTTATTCTTTTCTTTTCTGCTCACTTTCTTTCAGCTCTGTAAAGCGCCTAGATGCTTTTGCATTATGCCTTTATCAAGTCCTCATTCTTATTATTAACATTGCGATTACAAACTGTTACAACTAATGTAACACCGGCTAAACAGTATATGCAAATGACAATCAAAATAAAATCAGAAACCCTATAGGTACGAAGGTAGGTGGTACACACTTAAAAATGCTAAAATGCGGCGGAGGGAATGTTGATAAATTCATACAATACCCAAAATTCGCCATAGAAAGTGCACATTTCATTGAATTGCAAGAATGTTTCCCACAATTTCTTTATTTGGGCTGATGAGCATGTCGAAGAACCTACCAACGGTAGATTTCGGAGGCCTTTGCGGATTTTCAACCAGTGCTCAATAAATAATGTGTGAGAGGGGGCGAATTTTTTTCAGCAACAAATGAATTACACCCTCTGAATTCCCATTCTTGTTTGCAACAGATTATTCGATCATTAACCGCCTTGAGAGCCTACCCATGATCTGCTTGCTAAAACAACAGACATTGGAAAAGTGTAAGTTACAAACTATCCCTCATCAAATAACCTTTTTTCCCCTTTTAAGTTGTATATGTTGTATCCTGGTTGGTTGTGGTCCTACGCACAGAGACTCGTTTGCGTGATTATTTTTATTATTATTATTATTATATTATTATTATTATTATTATTATATTATTATTATTATTATTATTATTATTATTATTCTTATTATTATTATTATTATTATTATTATTATTATTAATCACTCACGAAATCTGTTCTTTGAAGGAACTGGGGGGGAACGTGGAACGGCATATAGGGTGATATGTTTACCGGAAACCAACGTACATGAGTATGACCATGGCCTGCAGGTGGAATCATAGGCATAACCTTGAATCCTGAAACGCTGCGGATGTAGGTCTGTGCTTCCTTCCTGTGTCGGATGGAGGCTGATTTCGATTCCATGATCGCCGCAGTTCCGTGACCGTTGCATCGACCGACTAATGAAGAACGTAAAGGCAGGAATGGAAGCAGATGGGAAACACGGAGAGCCATCAGATCACATTGGTGAAGTGCATAGATCGTCTCGACCAGACAAACATTCGTCAACATTGTTAACATGGTGGCTCTTATGTCATAACCAAATGGATCTGTCTACATAAAGGGTCAAATGAATGAGTTCCTGCATCAAAGTTGCTCGATGGTCTTCAACGCCAAACCTTCCACAAGAAGCGTGTAACCATGTTGGCAATGAAGAAAACGTGTCAATGTCACAGAGTACGACCTTTTATGACACGTAGTCATTTCCTCACCTGTTATCGGGCTCAAGGCCCGTAGTCGCACAGTGATGTCAAGAATGTCCTTGCGTAATACATGAATTCGCTCCCGTGCCGTCTTTGTTTGAGGGTTTCCAGGTTCACCAAAGATTCTGCCGGACTATATCTTATTCGTCAACGACGTGCCTGAACATATCCAATCAGAAGCTATATGTTTGCAAATAACCCAATGTCTCAAGACATGAGTTCTGCTCACGACATGGAATTCTATAGGATGACATACTCGGGAAAATTGATTACACACTGGGCTGCTCAATGTAAATCCTGTCTAGTGCCAGTTCCAGATGTTGGAACTGTCAGAACTACACATCATTATAAAAGGACGACAAGCATCATTACAACTCGCGCGCTTAAAGGCGATATTATGAAGTGTTCAAAACTCATATTGATGTTCATCCAAGAGCCACAGGAAGAAAGAAAACAAAGTTACATAGTAGATCTCACATTATCTCAGACGAACTTTTTTTTTTCACAAATCGAAGTTACAAATACCTGGAACAGGATTGGCTGATGATGTTGTTAACTCTGTAAACCTAAATCTTTCGAACAAGAATAAGAAGGTGTTCATCACTTCGAGGCCAACCAAAATTCTGGCAGCCTCAATGACACCTACATTACATGGTTTATCTGTCTGTTGGACTTTTTGTCCCTTGTCTGTATATGACTTTCTGTCAGTTCTAACTATCGCCTGTCAGTCCTCTATATACGCTCTCAAGATGAAGAAATGATCTAAAGAAGAACAAATCTAATTTCCATAATAGGGGCGTAGGAAAGTTACGGAATATCCTCCGAATAAGATAAATGAGTTATATATGGACCATAATTCGTTCTTTTTCTTATCATTTTACAGGAGTTTCAGTACCAATGAACTAAAAGCATACCAGCAGCTTGTTCGCAAAAAGCCGAAACTGAAGAAGTGTAGTTTGCCTGATTTACTCTGTTCACTAACTGTCGAAGTGAGCTACAAACGATACAATTATTTATCATTTGTTGAACTGATAGTGTTGCATACGGACAAAGTTAAAACGTTTTGTTTAGAATATGCCTCTCCACCCACTCGTTCCCTCACGCAATTGTCAGATAGATATAGATTCAAGGCATAGCGGAGTGGGCCTAACTCCTGGATGCTACAATAATGAATAATATGCACCTCTTTGTGTTCAAAGACACTGGTAGACATTCTAGGTTGAAGTTAACTACATTGACAAATATGTCGAAAAATATCTCAAATCAGCTGTCCAAGTACTTGGCAATGATAGAGTAGGTACTCTCCAGAATTTAGCTCATAATCATTTGAAGTTTGGGTGTGTGTTCCAATTCCATCACAAAAAATGTTCACAGGGGAATAATCAGTAGTTCCCTCACCCAACCCTTTGAATTCTACTACATTGCCTTCCGACCTAACGGAACGGTCATTGAAATCCGCCATATATGTCTTCTATGACTTAAACAACCGCAAAATGAACCGATTGTTGCATCACACGCATGGTGACGAACAACAGTACTACGGCCTGCATACAGCACGGATTGATCCTACGAGTCACGCCGGTAGGGAATATATATCAGGTGAACAGGGGTAGCACTAAAACAAACAATCCATTTACCCTGAAAACCCATATATCTGCAAAATTCTATTCTATTTATCACAAGCAAACCTCACATGACGAACCGGGCATGCATACCCGCACTCACACGTACACACACTTCCTAACATAGGTCCAATTGGATGATCGAACAATGGGATAATCCCCCAAGAAATACAATTCAATCCAGTTGCCGACGTTTGGGGAATCGACGTAACAATGAATACAAAATGGCGGCCATTTTGGCTGCGATATATATATCTTCTCTTTTAAATCCATTCATATTCAGGCTTTAATAGTACTGCGGGTGACTAATCATATGTTTTTGGTTATATGCTATCTATCTAAGCTAATTCGGAGGTTTTGGTGGCAAATCGTCATGTGCGCCTCCCCCTACCTCCTCCTCCTCCTCCAATTCAGCCTCCCACTGAATTCATTTTACCCCTAGGCAAAAAAAAAAAAAAAAGACGATAAGCAGTACTCGACTGGTTCACCAGCTTCGTCTATAATTGGCATCCTATCCGATCATCGTTATATCTTTGCTCTGATGGTTGCTATCATTGCTATCAATTGTCATGGCTTTGGTCTACCATATTGTGACCTGTTATGCCTGTAATAAAGCATGTTGGGGCCTATCATTTTGAATTTTGTCCCGAGCAGAAAGGTAGGCTAACTGCCCATTACATCTTGCCCGCATTTCGACAGATTCTTCCTACACTATTTTGCAAGCGGCATTACTTAAGTTTACGGCAGGATCCGCTCCATGGAAGCACTCCCACCAAGATGTTCTCAGTCAGTGGGAAGAATAGCACGCCATGCGACATCAGCGTGGTCCGTGGAACGGCAGATGGAGCGATATGTTTACTGGAACACTACATGAAGTAAACCATGCCGCCGGTGTAATCATAGGCATACCTTGATCCGGAACGCTGCGGGTGTCGGTTCTTTCCTCCATGTCCTGTAGTCGAATGGAGGCTGATTTCGATTCATGATCGATGGTGCAGTTCCAGTACCGTTGCTTGCATCGACAAGCATAATGAAGAACGGAAGGCAAGAATGGAAGCAGATGGAAAAAGACGGAGAGCCATCAGATCAACACAGGGTGAAGTGCATAGACCGTCCTCTACACGCAGACAAAACCTCCAGAGAAATAGTCAACATTGGACCAAATGGGGACTCTTATGTCAACAACCAAGATGAATGTGGCTAACAGGAACGGGTCAAATGAATGAGTTCCATCAAAGGTTGCTCGATGGCTTCAACAAAACTTTCCCCAGAAGTTGTAGCCATGTTGGCAATGAAGAAACATGTCAACTCACAGATCTACCTTTTATGACACGAAATGTCATTTACTCACATGTTATCGGGTCCCTCGGGCCAAGGCCAGTGGTAGCAAAGTGTTGATGTCAATATTCCTTGCGCATGAATTCGTTCGCTCCGCGTGCCGTCTTTGTTTGAGGGTTTCCAGGTTCACCACAGATACTGCCGGACTACATATTATTCGTCAACTACGTGCCCTTAAAATATCCAATCAGAATTCTTATGTTTGCAGATGACACCAATGTCTCAAAATATGATTTCTGTTTACGACATGGACAATTCCTGGAGGATGGCATTCTAAGCGAAAAGTGGTTACACCTGGCTGCTCAATGTAACCCTGCTAGTGCACAGTTCCAGATGTTGGGAACTAGTCAGACTAGTACACACATTATCCCAGGACACAACATTACACCTCGCTCGCGTAAGAGCGATATGATTGAGTGTTCAAACTCATAGTGATGTTCATACAAGAGGCCACGAGAAAGAACGAAAAACAAAGTTACCATCGTAGAAAGATTCTTCCATTCATCTCAAGCACTAAACTTTTTTCTCACAAATCGAGTTACCAATACCCTGTGATCAGATTGGCTGATTATGATGTTGACTCCTTCACAACCTAAGCCTTTCGAACATGGGCTGGATAGTATGGAAGAATAAGGAATGTGTTCATAACTTCAGGCCAACCAAAATTCTGGCTGCGTCACGACACCTACATGGTTTATCTGCCGGTTGGACTTTCTGTCCCTGTCTGTATTTTATGACTGTCTGTCAGTCTGCTATCTGCCTGTCAGTCCCTAATCACGCCTCTCAAGTGAATTCTTCCTTTTATTATCATTTTACAGGAGTTTCAGTACCAATGAACTAAAAAGCATACCAGCAGGCTTGTTCGCAAATAAAACAAGACTGTGGAACGTGTAAGTTTACATGAATTTACCCTGTCACTAACTGTCGAAGTGAGCTACAGACGATACAATTATTATCATCTGTTGGAACTGGCAGTGTGCTATACTCTTGACCAAGTTAATACGTTTGTTTAGAAATAGGCCTCTCCACCCACTCGTTCTCTCACTGCCATTGCAAATAGAAATAGATGCAAGGCATAGCGGGTAGTGGCCTAATTCCTGGATGTTTCAATAAATTAATAATATGCAACCTCTTGTGTTAAAAAAAAAACACTGGTAGACATTCTAGGTTGAAGTTTACTACATTGACTGTCGAAAAGATCTCAAATCAGCTGTCCAAGTTCTTGCAATGAGTAGAGTAGGTACTTTCAAATTTAGTTCTAATCAGTTGAATTTTCGTGTTGTGTCCATTCCATCACAAGACAAATGTTCACAGGGGAATAATCAAAGTTCATCACCCAACCTTGAATTCTACCACAGTGACTCGACTTAACGTTCAGTTGAAATCCGCCATATATGTCTTCTGTGACCTTAGAACACCGAACAATGAACGATTGTTGCATCACAAACATGCATTGAATGTAAAGTGGGGGGGGGGGGGTTGGAGGTTGACGAGAGGGTATTGAGGCGCTTGCTGAGAGAAAAAAAAAACTGTAAAGGAGGTAGTGGAGATTAAAGTGAGGAGAAGGGGAGGGTGGTTATGGTGTTTGAAAGGGGAGTGTGAGTAGTGTGTAAATATAGCGAGTCGTAAAGGAGGTCCCGGTGGCGAGTTTGATGAGAGTGGGTGTGGGAAGTATGTAAAATGTACGCACCTCGACCGATTGCCGAGTGCCGATTGCCCCGACAGTATATTATTTCCAACCTATAGGCCTGGTGAAAATTCGTATATTACAGCTGACAATTCGCGCGCCTCTTATCTAATATCCTCTTCTTCGCTGAAAGTAAAATTCCAATCCAATTAATACTCCTCTTATGTTAATGCAATACTGGCTTATTTGACACGTGTATGCATGGCCTTCACTTGTGTTATACATGTGGTCATCGAGTGCATGATTGTTGTATCATTCTGTAAACTTTTCATACATGCTGTACCACTACAAGCAGTGAAAGTGGAAGAGTGGTGGTTAATAATAACAAGTTCTATGGTCTGGAAAGTTGGAATTATATACTCTTTTTTTTTTGGATGATTAAGACGGCCTTGGAATACAGTAATGGAACTAAAAGTATGGTAGGCTATCTGGGGTCTGTAATTTTTTGGTTCATTCATGAACTAATCCAGTACAAACGCTACATAGATCCACATGGAAGGGAATTTGTGCATGATACAAGCTAAAATGGTTAAAATATAATGCGTTTCCTGAATGTCCCATTTATTCCTCAAAAATGACCCTTGGTCTACAACCAAAAACAACACTCAGAAACTGGTTAACTACACACACTTTTTCAACAACCAGAACGAACCAGAACTTTTCTTAGGCCTACCTAACTCATCATCATGTTGTTGTCTCGACTGACCGAATTCAGGTAGAACAGTGTTTCACTATGGCGTATATGTGTATTCACACTTCCCTTGATAGAGCCTGACTTCCTTAACTATCCAATATATTAAAAACAAAATTTGTGCATATAACACCTGAAATATCTGTATACTGATTAATGGACCCCAGAGACCTCATTTATGGAGCTAATTAGACAACAATAGAAAGGCGCTACTAAGAGCAGGTCTTCCATGCCTCGCCTTAACAAATACAGTAGGGAAGGGACACAAAATACCTAATCGCCGAGTGTGATTCAATGCCATGGTGAGGACATTTCAATTCCCTTATAGACGTCTATATGGGTGATTCCATAAATTAGGTACCAACTTGTGCACATGGCAATTTTTAGATGCAAAATTAAATTCTTAATTAATCAGTTTGAAAACACTTTAAGTTTTTCTGTGCTTGCTCATTAGTACATTGAAAATATGGGGTCCTGGGACATTTCTATTTCTGGTGGTTTTCTGAATTGCTGACCACTGTGGAATGGCCATATTTCATGAAAATCAGTTGTTCCCCCCCGTGTAAGGGGACATGAATTTTATATAATTGGCATCAAAACCACATTTTGGTATTTTCACACGCTCTTATCATACTATAATTATTAATTAGACAATCCCAAAGCTAAAAACATATCATTCCCTAGTCAAATGCTCTATTTGTTAAATTAGAACTAAATTGGAGATTCCCTGCACCGTTCCCGTGTAAATTGTACAGGGGGGACATGAGACATTGTATTTTGCAATATTTCGAAAGTTTTAACAAGTGGGCAGGTTTGGCAATAGCCTGTGTTATTAAAAGTCATATTAAGGCTTATATCACAACCCTAAAGGCAATAGACCAATTCAGGAAGGTGTTTAATTTTCCATGTGAAGTTTTACAACGTAAATTTTGGAGGGGACATGAGAGTGGTTTGCAAATATTTAAAAACAATGCCATATTTTTTCTATTTTTGTGTGACTTTCTTCCTCTAAACTCCTGATGTTTAAAATCATGCACGAGCTCCAATAATACACTACCTGAGGAAGAGAATGCAGACATTTATAATGTAGTTATCACCTTTTTTTATGTTGTCAAGTTTCTTCTCGTGGTAAAAGGGGACATGAAAATTCACACGGGGAACAAGTTTTCAGGGGCGGATCCAGGACTTTTGGTTAGAGGGGCGCCCAAACAATTAATCACATAATATATTGGGAGAAGATTTGGGAGCGGCAGGGTCGCGAAGCCCAAAATCGGGGGCGGGGGGGGTTGCGCTGAATTCCCCTGATACTGACTGTTAATTTGATTTTGAATGAGACGCCTGTAATCTGATCAGTGGCGTAGCCATAGATTTTTCAGTAGGTAGGGGGCACATGGGGATGCCGAGTCTGGGGTGTGGTGGGGCCAAGGCATATGATGATTCATCATGTTGACCAGCTGAGCGGAGCGCCACAGGGGGGCCGCGAGCGCACCAGCAAGTTCGGTCTGAGAGACCTCCAATGGCCGGAACGGCATGTTCCGTGTATTTTGTTTAAGAAAAGCATACAAAATTTGAAATGATTGTTTCATTGATTTTGGAGAACCACCGGTGGTCCATTAAACTAAGCTCCTGTATTTTACACACTTCAACGTTAGTACTAACGACAACTTTGCTGTAGTGATCCCCAATATAAACATTTTTGGTGCCGTTGATGGACCAAGTCTTCACAAGATAGTCCACTGCGCGTATGGAATTTGACTCTTTTCATGATGGCAATCGGTGAGTGAAATGAACAATTTTTCTGGATGAATTTGAAGGTCTTCTGAGATCACGAGAGGTCTACCATTCACACAACGAGCACACCATCAATTGCCCAGATCAAAGCTAAATTGACGTGTCGAGCTTTCTGGAGGAGAGGGGGGGCCAATAACATATTGTTTTTTGGTGTGCGTAAATATTGGTCATTTCGAGGAAAGATTGTTAGAATGTTTCTCGCCAACTCGGATTAGCCTAGCAGCTTGCCCCGAAACGCCTGATCTAGCTGAAACCTTTCCTACAGAGTGGTCAGGATCCTGTGATATAGAGTGAGGGGCACTTCCTTAAGAAAATTTAGAAAAGTAACATAAAATACACAAGAAATACACATCCCCCCAACATGCCATTAACGTTGTCTCTCAATCCCATGGTAAGTAAAAGTGACTGTGGCTCCTTATAGCACACTACTTTGACCAGGCATGGATAACAGATTCTTCCAAGAGGTGTTGGGTGATTTTCGTGATGTGGAATCGAGTACAGACAGACCACTCCCTATGTGCGCGCATGCACCGGTAAATCCCGTATGAGAACATGGCCAATAACCTAAAATTATTATTCGTCTTCACACAGTAGCTAATTCTACTGACCGAATTGGGATCCTCGTGGGACATTTACCCACGCTGGGTGACCAAACAATGTAGCTACAAACAGGGCGTCGATCCGTTTCTGAAAGTGGGGGGAGGGGACATATCGAACGCATGACCATCTAATGGGAGCGCCACCATCGGTTGGCGCTAAGTGGCCAATAAATTTCAGATTATCATACCCTCCAGATCGACGTAAAAAGCCTTGCCGCCAATAGCACCCATTGCAGTGTGATTCGAGTAAAAGACACCCCCAAAAGTTGGTCATTGTGCATACTAAGATGATTTACGATATCACACAACATGGAATTTTTTTTTTATTCCTTTTCTACTTGCTTTGTTTGGTGGGACTCAGGGTCTACGACAGTCCCTGGGGGATCGAAGGGAAAAGCCCAAGGCGTCGGCGTACGGGACCATTCCGATTCGGAGCAGACAATTTTACCCGATTTTTACAAGTCGAGTCATCGGTAACTGCCGGGCGCGCGATGTCGCGCGAATTTTTTTTGCATGTTTTTCCGGCATTTCATCGAAAAGTCTGCAAAAACTTAACGCATTTGTTTCACTTTGCTTTTTTTCGCTTCCCAGATTTTCCACGAATTTTTCATCTCTCAGAAAAATCTGGGGGGGCATCATCCCCCCAAGGCTCCTGAAATTATTCGAGTGAACAAGTGATCGAAGCATTACAATCCATATTTAGCCTACAACGCCTGGATTAAAACGACATTGCGCGCAAACAAATTATGCACTTTTGACTATTCGATTTAAAAAATTCGGAATCGATATGAAACAATGGGTAAACAAACCCTTCGAATTCGAGTCCTAGTCGGTCCATCTCACCTGGGGTCACACATGGAATGATGGCCTTGAGACAATTTCCAACGCGGATTTTGGTTTGGTCAGACAATAATTGAATCATTTTGAGTGAGACAAAACGGGCATGTTGCCTATTTATTTCATTACCGTCGGGAAAGCGTGGGGGTGGGGGACAAACGAAATGATATCCCCCCCACTTTTGAAAGTGGGGGGACATTTCCCAGGCCCCCCCGTCCCCCCCTGTTGACGCCCATGGCTAAAAATTCTGGCCTACTCGGAAATGTTTCTTTCAATCATCAAATAGCTCTTGTTTTGCCGCAACAACATTCAAGCGCGTTTGCCTCTCTAACGTGGGGAAATCACCACAATGTCGTCGCAATTCATTATAGCCCTGGACATCAACAGCGCACTCGGTCCGTTTTACCATATAGAGTTTTGCCGTCCTAGATACCGATTGCTTTTGAGGAGCTAAGAATGCCTAACAATACAACACATCCGCATCGGGTGCCTTCTCGACTGTGGACAGATGGCAGATGGGGGCTTGCGTCATCAACTTATACTCAACGACTAGCTCAGGCGGCAAAAAAAAAAAAAAATCCTCTGAGTTTTGGGGGGGGGGGGCGCGCCGGGTGGCGCCCCCCCCCCTTGGATCCGCGCCTAGAGTTTTTCGTCTTGGCCTCAAATGGAGGGATACAGAGCTTGTTCTTCTGCCACAAATGATTTATTGTGGAAAGGATATTTATTATAACATTACCAGAGAATGATTCGAATAGACTAAAAACATAATAATTTTGAAAATAAAATGGCAAGTTTTTAATGTCACACCTTTTTGCCTCAAAAATGTTCCCATTTTAGGTCACTTTTTAATGATAACTTGGCCATTTAAGAACTTTATAACTATTTTTCATGATCAACGTCGTTCAAAGTGCTACTGTTGATTAAATAAAAACATTAGGAGGATGTGTCCACAGTTAGCCACTGAAATGTTGGCACCCATTTATGCTCAAATTTCACTTGGTACCCAAATAAATGGAATCACCCATCTACATCGCCCAAACCATTTCACCAACACTACTATTTGCGCCCCAATACCATTTTACAATAGAATAATCAGAGTGAGAAACAAAACAAGCGCCTCGCTTGAACAGCACTCCAACATTTTCTCAAAAAAAATCTATCTGTATTAGCCGAAAGAACATAGAAAAACTTTTCCAATGTCAGCTTGCATTCAGATATTAGAAATCACCCGTCAAGGAATCACTACACTAACCTACTCTAACGCAAGGTTTTGGTCCAAACCATGATGGTCTGATTCCATTCTTGATGATTGGGTGTGTTCACTACCCGCACCAGGACTGCGCGGATGTGTATCACCACCTGAAGGAGCACGGCGATACAATGAAAATCCTGTTTAGGGGGGGAGGTCATGGAGTATCATATAACAGACTGTTTATTGTTGGATGGCTTATGTCCCGTTTTTCAAGGGTTCGATCATTTCTTTGAAGGCCTTGATTCTGTTTTCGGGGTTCGGGGTGGGGTGATTCTCTTTTCGATTGGTTTTGATTCTGTTTTCGCTGGTTGATTCTTTTTTCGATGGGTTGATCCCAATTTTGATGATCTCTTGATTACGTTTTCGCACTCGGACAAACACAACGATTAATCCATACAGAATTCCGCCGGTTGGGAAAATATTTAAGGTTAACAGGGGTAGCACTAAAACAAAAATTCCCTTTATCCGATAAAACCCAATATATCTGCAAAATTCATTTATCACAACAAACCATCACATGACGCACCCAGGCATGCAATAACCCGCCCTCCACATGCGTACACACACGCACTTACATACCAGGTCATTGGATGATCTAACAATGGGATTATCCTCATTCATCTTAATGTGTACTGCATGTACTGGTTAGAGCCTGATGAAGAACAGCACATCTATCATTGCAGTTTATATTTTATTTTTTTTCTTTCTAAAAACAAAAACATTCTAACCACATTCCGTCAGGGTTAATGCTCACCAGTAAGAGCTGTGCAGGAGTACGGACTCGAACTCATGTTCACATTTCGTCGGAGGACGCAGGCCAGGCGAACTCGCCCGAAATACTCCGAACTAATGCTGTTTTAGGCTCTCCATTTTCCTCATTTCAGGGGTAAAACTTTCAGAACAGGAATTGCAATATTGGCATTGAAGAATAGTCATTAATATGTATTTCATCAGCCTCTATGTACATGGAGTAATTGAAGATGTGAATGACCCATCATTTTGTGGGTTTTTCCGTGAAATTTCGGTAGAAAGGCTGCAAACCGTTTTCCTTTGGTTCATTTCACTATAGAAAATGCCACGGTATTCTAAATTTTCAATACTTCATTCTGTTCCAAGAGTAAGTACAAGGCCTATACAATGAAATGGAACAATCATCTTATTTTCATCCTCTCTAATTCTATCTTGAAGTTTTAATATTGTGTCAACAAACAAGTTTCCTGTCGACGCATGTATCTTTCAAACACGACTTTGAGTTCTTATCTCTCTTGCAATAGCAAAGGACATGTTATTATTCCACATGGAGTTTACCAAGTAACCGCCCTTGAAAGCTGCCCCAGTGATCTAATGTGCGGAAACAACAAACGTGTAATATGTGTAGCTCCATCTAACCTCCGTCAACGACCGTTGTTGTCTTGGTTGGGTGTGTGTGCCCTACGCATGGGTTAATAATAATAATAATAATATATATAATCATAATAATAATAATAACCCGAAACATCGTACGGTACTTACTGAGTTAGCTCAGTTCTGGTAGTAATCGTTTCATCACCATATGCTTTGTTGTGTAGGCTTACTTCGACACATCGCTAGCCGGCTCCAGTGTTGACTGTTTGAGAAATACCTGCGAAGTATGGGTAATGTTTTTTCTTCCTTTTTCCTTTTTCGCATACGCGTATTACTTACACGTCAAACGTTATTTGAGGTCAGCAGGGAATTAGATCGGAAAAAACTGTGATACATAAAGTTCAGGAAGTATGTTTATAATAAATAAAATGTATTGGAAGTTTTTCGTTAATATACATAACCCGATGCGATTTGTGTGGCATTGTATGTCGTTCGGATTCTCTATTGTTTTGGCGGTCAGGTCAAATTTCAGCTGAGGTCAACAATCATCAACGCGATGAAATATTCACTTAGCGGTTTATCTTCTTGGTTTGTTAATATTGTAAATATTCACCACGAAATAAGAACTTCATTACACGAGTCGGCCACTCGAATGCCGCCTTCTTTTACTGTCCTGTGCCGCGTAATGACCCCTCATTTAGTACTATTATTTCAAATGGGCTGTCTGATAAGCTTCCCTTGTTGGGTTACAAACCATTGCTTACGGTAGGGTAGAAATATTCATAACATGCAGTAACCTCTCGACATTAGTTACATCATTGGTGTGTATTTGGCGCGTTCTGTTTCAGGGCATTCGATAAAAACCATCTAAAGAGCTTGCCTGAAGATCTACTTTTGCCAACATGTCAAAGATGGTAGATATGTAAGTTATAATATTTCCACTTATTATATTCCGTATCATCAGTCATTTCGTGAAGATGAATTATTCCCGACCAGATATACTTAACAGTGATTACATTGTATTTCCATGAGACAAGTACAAATCTTATGATTAGTATTGGCTTTCCCCAAGTGATTGCAATCCCGCTACTTAATGAACCGTCAACATATTTTCCTATTTTTTCATTATTCTAACATGTAACCCTGCCCAAGTTTTATACTCTTCACCTTACTAATAAGTGTCATTTCTCACATGTGTTCCCAGAGAGCTTCATGAAAACGAAATCGCGACCGTGCATTCAGGTTTGTTCTACAACAACACCCGGTTGACAAAGTTGTAGGTATCACAATAAATAAAATACTCGCGTTTTGGGCTTCGGAAAATCGACATAAAACTGGAAACAGTCCCCTTGCCTCCTCCTCCCCGACAGGGAGAGCTGGCTAGAAGTTACGGAAGTAGTAGGGGATGTGGTGCTGGTTGTTGAGAGAGTGGGCTATGAATCGACTCTCTACACTTTCGACACGTATTGATTTTGGCAGGTGTAGGATTCGTGTCCATTTAATTAATTTTATTTTGCTAATTTATTATATTTGTTCAAAGGTACCATGTTTGAGATGCGAACGAGGGGGAGGGGGTGGGGGAGGTGGGGGGGGGGGCGAGGGGGGAGGGGTGGGGTGGGGAGGGGAGGGGAATACTCCCTTTGATTGTTCGATGATTACGTGACAATAACAGTGTTCCGGTAGGTCGAAAGCATTATCTACTGTACAACTGTGTGTATCCGATGGAGATTAATTCTGTTACTTGTACTTCTTAGTAATCTGGGCTACCAAAATGTAATGATACGCTATTTTACCTATCTCTCATCAGGAATCTAGCCGACAATAAATAAGCAGTTTACACGAAAACACTTTTTCCAGATTGGAACAGCTTGGAGAACTGTAAGTGTAGTATACCGTCATTATGTGGCAAGGAAAATAAATGAACGTTCATTATTCACTCTTCTCACGACGTTGCTCGATGGCTTGATGATATGACAGTTCTCTGTTTGATATTCATATGATTCCGGGCCACGTCCCGTTCTGAAAATGATGACCTCATGAACAAAGCTCACTCCATTGACTGTGTATACCTTCAACTCGTGTCGCGGTTGCTTTCTTGGTAGGCAAGAACACACTTCATTTGATAATTACACTGACTTTTTTGCAGTATCCTATCGAAGAACAGAATCAGCAGTCTTCACTTCCTTGCCAGGACTCGTTAGGCATCTACATGATCTGTGAGTCCTCCCCTATCTATCAGGGAATACAGGGGGATACGCTGCTGGGGGAACTTGGTAATATCTTTCTACGAATTATCTGAAATCCTCCAACAGATTAGCATTTTACGATTTCACTGGTCAGAAAACAGTTACCCTGTAAATTGCACCATCTGCGCGGGGGAGCGAAACCATATAAGCTTTTAAATATGGACACCGAACGAAGTAGAATGATGACCACCTACTGACCTCGTACCATAATTGACAATTATACCCTTGCTCGAACTGAGTGTTTTTCTATGGTTACGGATTTGTTGGAAACTGGTGGCACTGAACATGTTTCCTCACGCCCGCAACTTGGGTAGTTCTTACTCTGATTGATTGCAAAATATAACCCAAGTCATTGACATGCCTCCAACTATTTATTTAATTTTATATGCTGGCTGGTCCGAGGATCCGAACCTATGCCAGGTCCGGAAATGGTCGAGACATGCATACTGCATGCCTATCATCATTGCAAATATTTCACTAATACAGAATAAACAAATAATGTCACTTTCGCCATTTTTTTTTGTTTTTTTTTGGTTTTTATTTTTTTTTTGTTTTTTTTTTTTTTTTTTATTGTTTTTTTTTTATTTTGTTTTTTATTTTTTTTTTTTTTTTTTTTTTTTTGTTTTTTTTTTTTTTCTTTAAGCGGTACCTTGGATGTGGGTGGTGAGGCATCACAAGGCGAGACGACAACAGCCACGATCTTATGCGGAACGCCTCAGCGAAGAGACACAGTACTCATTTCCAAATCCTTTGTCATGACAGCAATTGACGAGATTTTGAACCCCGAAATCTCCTGTTAGGAGGGCGACGCCTTTGCAAAATGGTCTACCATTTAACTCAATACTTGTTGGAATGTGGTCAAGGGTAAGAAATAATACTTCGCTTCAGTGCACACCTTCAGCTAGCATTCGCTCACATCAGGTTTGTGACAGCGCCCCGCAATGGCAATGGAACACATGATCATGCCTCACGAATGCATAATCTATATTCTCTATTATATATTTGGAAACCGTGGGTTTTCGAAGGAATAACCATTCTACAAACCAATTATCACTGGATGATATCCTAGCAATTTTGGGAAAGGACTAGTCGGGTTTGCTGATGGTCCACGTTAGTATTCAGCGAAACCTGCCTGCAGTGCTTAACGAAAACCTCTGAAGTTCCCACAGCGATGTTATTCATTGAAAATGAAAACCATCATTCAACGTTTCATTTTTCCCACAGGGACTTATCAAAAACAGAATAAGCAGTCTTCAGTCTCTTTGTGGAGACCAGTTTTCGCTTGTACTTTACTGTGAGTTTAACGCGTTTGTGATAAGAATTCCGTCCGGATTATATGTCATAAAACATTTTCACCGCATCGTTCATACTTTCCTAACATTTTTCTTTTGGCCTAATCGATGCACGCAGTTCTTTTGGTCCTTATATATATATATATATAATATATATATATATAATATATATATATTATATATATATATATAGATACTATATATATATCTATATATATATATATATTATATATATATATATATATTATATACATATATATAATTATATATAGATATTATATAGATATCTTATATATATAATATATATATATTATATATATATATATATATATATTATATATATATGTTGGTAACGATTCATTCGAAGTTTCGGGTTAGACACTTGGTCGAGGATAAATCCGACCAACTGCTCACAGTCTACTTGAAACGTGCGTGAATAAATGTTTTACTCGCGATAATTAGAATGTTGAATCACACGCGCTGCTGTATCTCGTTATCGTTGATTTACTGGAGCAAACAACTAACCGAAACGAACGCATACTAGTCAAAAAAATTAAAAGAAATAATGACATTACATTGCTAATTCAAACTGGTTCCGATAAAGGTGGAGAAAAGTAAACAAGGTTGCTGGGTGCGTACGTTCAACTAGGACAACGCGCCAATGTCTGAAATTTATTCGCAAACTGAATAATAATTTTTGTGTTCATCATTCAGTTTTAGCGTTCATGACCTATATATCTATATATATATATATATATATATCTATATAGATATATATATTATATATTATATATATATCTTATATATATATATATATATCTATATATATATATTATATATATATATATATATATATATATATATATATATATATATATAATATATATATTATATATATATATATATTATATATATATATATAAATATACATCCTCTGCCACTAGGCGGTCATGACTGGTACCCTTACCCTCGTGACAACAATACGCTGAAAATCCGTATAGTACATAGGATGGAGCGTTAAGTGGGAACAACTGTCAACACGTGCTTTCGTCGAGTATTCTGTTGAACCTGCCATTGAGATCGAGCCTATTTAAGGCCCGGTGAGGGTGCGCACCTGTGTACTTCGAATCCGTCACCAGGTCGGAGTAGGGCGATGCCAATTTGGAGGTATCCTAAATACTCATGTGTGGATGTAGTAATCACACGCAAGCCAACAGTCATTGCCCAGTCACATTCTGCAGAACGCCCGCTAGAAGACAATATGTACCAATTCAAAAGGTTTTGGCATTACCCGACCACGACAACGGGATATATGTTCTAGTCCACAACGGTGTTTTGTGTAAGTCAAGTCTACACAACATTTTGTAGATTGTGGGGGGGGTGGTTCGCTCTCATCAAATGTTTCAACCCATGTAGCCCAATTCTGTCGGAATGTGGTGGAGTGTTAATAAATAAACTTCCAGTCGTGTGCACATTTAGCTAGAATCAGCACACATCTGGTATGTGACAACGCCCCGTGGCATAGAGTACAATTTAATGCTTTAAAACTGTCGTAAAAAATACTTGGAATAAAGCATGATAATCCCCTACCAGAGAGTGAGAGCAATGTTTGTCCTTCCATTACCTCTGTGGATACTTCATCAACATAATCCAGGTAATCAAGACAATCTTCCGATGTTCCGTTGTTGACCCGCCCTCCCGTGGGTAGGAAACCGCTGTCTTCCTTTTGGACAGTAAGTGAACCTTATGTCAACGTCTCATGAAGGAGTCCGGAACCAACCTACTCTCTCCACAACGCCCCCTCCAAATCTGCTCTTACCCATCGTATTCCTGTTGACGAGGATTTGAACACTTCCACTGACCACTGGAACCTTCCCATCCATATGGGAAACTTCAATTGTCCACCCGCTCCTGAGACCACGGTCTTGAGTGATCCCCACGAGTTACAGACCTGTGAGCAACTTACCGTTCCTGTCTAAAATCGTGGAGAAGCGGATGCTTTATTAACTTGAACATACATCATCCGAAAGGATTTACTACCGGGTTACATCAGGGCTTACAGATCATCGTATAGCAACCCCTCTCGTTAACTGACGAATGACTTGCTCCTCACATCGACAACCAACAGGTCCTCCGCTGTTTGCTCTCGACCTCTCTGGAGCCTTCGCTACTGTTGACCATTCAGGTTGATTAACCTCTCGCAAACATTTGCGCTGAAGTATCACAGACTGGATGACCTAACTTGCTAAAACTACTACGGCAAAGCGTCACTCTTAGTATTCCTGAACTGTAAGTAATACTCCATCTTTGTTCTTGTCTTTGACAGTGAATGATCGAGGACCTCCTGAATCTTCACTCGACTGTAATCTTTAATTTGATTTCATTTGTTTGAAAGCGACGTTAACACACTTACTTGAAATGAAAAGAACGAAAAAAGCGCCCAGCTGCAATTCCCGAAAAGCCTATTCTACTATCACCCAGTATAAATTCTAGTTTTCAATAATAATTTTAAATAAGACTAAATAGGTATTCGAACTGACCAAGTATCCATTGGAAGGATTTCCATCCAATTTTGGGAGGGGAACTCCTGGTTCATGAAGACAATATTCACCATGACTGTCTACTTTTCCTAGTCGGATTCGCTGATGACTGCGTCAGTGGTCAGCAAATCCTCACACGGACCTACGTTATATAGGGAGACCTGACCGTGCCACTGCCTATTGATTTGGCTTCCCAGGAAACTTAATATTCAACTGTCTCCATTTTTCCCAAAGAGACCTATCAGGAAACGGATCACCCCCGTCTGCAGTCGTTATCATGGACACGGCACCTACGTGGGTGAGTATAGTGTGAGCTTGAAATGTACTATTTGAGATCAGGGGGGGGTTTCCGTTATTAAGTGAATATTCGTTACAGAAATCGTTTGTCTGTCAGAATTCGCATCAATGTAATGGGTTTGTAGTTTGGTTTGTTGTAGTTGTAGTGTTGTTTGCAACTTGGTTGCAACCTGAGTCTGTATAATATTTATTTATATTACTGTAACAGTTTCATTTTGTCCGCACAACGATCATGCGTCGGTACATAAACACAACATAAAACTCCCATTCTTCCCTGCAATATATAACTAAATATTTCCAATATCCAGGTCACCTTCCGCTTAGTGGCTCTTACGAACACTTCTTCCCGTTGCAGGTTCTCCCATCCACAATCCGACCAATATCACTTGTGTCTTGTGTCGAGATACGCAAGCCAGCATGAGTGTCATTTCCTAACGGACAATACCTTCACCCTTATCCCGATATGGCCCTAGTATATGCTACGCAACCCAACTTTGGTCTGTCAACTGACCTCGCGATATTTGTTTTAAATTCGACTGTGACATTTAGGCCACATCTTTTGGTCTGGAGCTAAACATTTGAACGTTTACAAAATCTGAATGTCTGGCAGTGTCAGTAAAAGACGTGAACGTTCTGCACTACGTTGAAAGTGAGATTACACAGTTTGCGATTTTTCTAGAAAGGTTGAGATGCTTCATACATTCGTTCAGTTTCCCCCTTGTATATCGACTAGAGGGGCAGGAAGTAGTGGAGATTATGTGTGTGGTTGTCAAGATAATAGGCTCTCAACTGAACAAAAAATGACTCGTAACACTTCAGACACTTGTTTGAAAATCATTTGCAAGTGTGGGGTTTCCTTCAAATTCAACCGAATGTTATCTTGCTCACTATGTTTCGGTCTCATAATCGTTCAAATAAATCAGGTTTGAGATGCGGGAGTGGAATGATTCATGGGATAATTATTGTTCCAATGATGTCGAAACAACATCGACGCATCTTGTCGACTGGCTTTGGTTACATCACATGGTGTGTTGTCAATAGCTGTTGATAGTTGGCCACCCTTCTTTTGCTCAGGAGCTATATTTGTGCTTATTGTACTATTCATATCCCTCTGGGGTCGCATGTCACGACTTCTCGATACTTCAACTCTTTTTTTCTAACAGAATCTGACTGGCAATGAGATTGAACGTTTACACGAAATACCTTTTTCCGGTTGTTAACCACTTTGAACACTGTGAGTGTAATAACTTCAATATGTAGAAGTTGACACCTCTTTTATGCATACTCTTCCAATGACGTTGCTCGACGCGATACCGTGTCTATAATCCTACGCCCGCTCACGTCAGACTATAAATCGAATTTAGGAATTTCCGACTGGTTTATCGGCGAGTTATGTCCACTGTTGGTACTTCCAATGAACTTCAACCACGTTTGTCACTAATATAATCATGGATACGTATGGGCGAGAAATAATAGTTTGATTGGGAGAGGAATGGGCATCAGGGATTTCGATGGTACAGCCTCAATGTTAGAGTTCGCACTAGCGACATATGCTTTGGAACTTGGTGGGAATGATTTTGAGTTGCATCCATACACATTACGTATCAGTCAGCCTATTATTCGTTAACGGCTGGGGGGGGGGACGTGGTCTCTGGAGGTTGAACAATAGAACCAGCATGAATCAAGTGTAAATAGATCCCACATGGGAAAGTGTATCGGTTTCCTCGGGTTTATTTTACCATTGCCACTACCCACTCCCAGCCAAGCAAAATCCTGACCGGGCCCTCCGGTGGCCCTTTACCTGGCCTCAATCTAAGACGGCCCGCGGTGCTACCCGCCCACGATGAGCCGAGACGCGTCAGGTGTCTCAAGACGGCCAGTCAGTGTCATCATCTGGAGGCCGCTGGCTGGCCACACCGATGGATAATTATGAGTGGGACTTCGGCGGCCAGCAGTCGGCCATGGTCCGGTGTGCCATTAGTTGGCCGCCCGTGGACCGCCTCCTAATGGAGTTATCGGCAATCTCCGATGGACCACTGACAGGTCACTGTCAGCAATTTCACCAGTTCTTCCCCAGTTAGGCAATTGCCGATTACCCCACCTCTACCCACACACACTTCCCTTAGCAACTTGCTCTCCAAGATTGTCGAAGAGCGTGCCTGCTTCCTACGCCGCAAGTGCTTTGGTGTCGTTGGTGACACAGGATAAATGAGTAGCTAATAGGACACTATAAATTGGCCGATAATATGAAGTAATATAAAGGACAACCTGCAGGATGATTATTACAAGATTGGCTAATAGATGCATAAAACTGTTTGGTCAGTCAAACCGGAAGTCATACAGACTTTCCGTTCACAGAGTTACTAGTCCTTGGAGTTGTGTATTGTTGAAGCGTGTGTATTGCGCAGATGGAAGGGCATCCCATCATGCAATAATAAATGATATCATACTTGCACAACCCTGCAAATCATTCTTTGTTTTCTATTGAAATTAAAACACCAATTACGTAGAAAAGCATTTAGTTATGGGAGAGGATTGCTGTAGTGAGTTGGTAGGTGTTGATGGGTACTTGTGAGAGAAAGACAACCAGAATGTTGACTTATTCAACGAAATGAAACAATGAAATAAGTAACCATAATTTCATGTGTTATCCACGTGTGTATGTTGGCGTTATGGCGCAGTTGGATTCTCCCCGATTGTCTCTGCCTAATGGCCCAAACTTTTGAGGCTAATAACTCCACATGGACATTGTATTGAATTGAGTTTGGCTATTAGATGAGTTTTCCCATTCTCCACGATATAACCTCTGTTGCCTGCAGTTTGTTCTTCAATGAAATACATTAACATGTATATTACAGTGGTGACTGTGTCTGCGGACAATCTTCTCTAGTCAGGCCAATGGCGTCAACTCCTTACAGAGCAGTTTTTATCAATTCACGCTCTCTAAGGGGAAGCGCCAAAAAAATAGCTACACAAGTGTCACCAGCCTGTTCCGCAGAATTTCTTCTCCTCATCTTTTTTTCGGAAAGGTTCATTTGCTCAGTGGTCGGTTCCTGAACCCTCGGCAAGACAGTAGGCTACACTCTCCTAAGTTGTCACTCGCCTATTTCGCATATAGGGGAGAGCAATGCTTAAGCGGAGCATCTGTATTTAACTAACCCCACCTACAGGGTTTGGTGGACCTCCGGGTGGGTCACTGGAGTACCAGTACTATTTTTGTCTCCGTGAGGTAGGCCTACCATGACTGACTCTGGGAGGTTGACGGGTCCCTGATTAGTTTATTTGTCCTGTGTATATCTTAACAAAAAAACCAAACAAATAATAGTAGGTATGTCATTCAACATCATCCATATAACGTTTATTATATGCAG
The DNA here is from genome assembly GCA_026419785.1 of Sclerodactyla briareus. Taxonomy (NCBI): domain Eukaryota; kingdom Metazoa; phylum Echinodermata; class Holothuroidea; order Dendrochirotida; family Sclerodactylidae; genus Sclerodactyla; species Sclerodactyla briareus. The sequence continues at coordinate 263,599 of JAODTK010000467.1, forward strand.
AGAGTTTAACGTGCGGGCAATTGGTCTGCCTGCGGCGAATTTCACTTGCGAGTTGACTGATCCTCAAATAACATACACATTGCTACTTTGGTATGCCTTTTCATACTAGGCATGATTGCATAATGTATATACCCTGTACTTGGAGGTTGGGATTATTTTTAGAACTTGACCTTAGATTGGGTTAGGGTCAGATTCCAATGACGATGCAATCCCAAATGTTATCGTTCCACACCTAAGTCCTAAACCTCAGTAACCCCCAACCCTCACTTAACCCTAACCCCATCCCACTCCCTAACACCGGTACGTGTATCAGACCTTGTAGTACTCCAGTCGTACTCGTACTCGAGTCCGTTCTCGAGTCATTTTTTCCTGTACGCGTACTCGTTCTCATGGGCTCTGTACTCGTACCGTACTCATCTTTTGGAAAACTGTGTACTCGTAATCCATACTCGTACTCATGAGTTTTGTACTCGTACTATACTCGTACTCGAGTCAAACATCCATCCAAAAATCATAGCTGTGTAGGCCTTACTCAACTGTAGCAGGTACCAATATAGTAATAGTCCTGTGCATGCGCGAATAATCTGTGGACTCGTACTACATATGTCCCATATGTGGTAATTCAGCGCGGCTGCTTTGATGTGCTGGCCGGCATTGTATCATCTTGCTCAGCCTTCAGGAAAGTAGCTCATGGCGCTGACAGTTTTGATCCAAACTCCGTAATAAGATGGGGACGTGACATACATCGCATCCCGGAGCAAACATGCTGCTTACAACCTTGACTCGGAATCGTCTGAGCACTAGTTGGAAATAGGAGGCGAGTTATTGCTGTGCTTATCCACAATCAGCATGGGTGCAGGGATTCTTTGTTTGAGGCCATTGAGCCTTATAAGCCCATAGTCTCAGAAATTAGTTATATTTAATTTTTTTTTTTATACTGATTGCCGAATAACTTGTACTCAGTAGTGTTGTGTATTCGTACTCGGTATTGTGTACTCGTAAACTTAGCTCTGTACTCGTACTCATCTTTTGGAAAACTTGTACTCTTACTCATACCCGTACTCATGGGTTTTGGTACTCGTACTCGTAACTCCTCGTGTTGTACTCGTACTCGGGTAAATACTCACCTACAAGTCCAAGTGTAAACTGGGTATGCATTATGCAATCTTGCCGCCTTGTATATATATATCAAATGACATCAAAGCCTAAACAACAATAAATTAGAAGTATTTTCTACTGTAATCTGGAGACAAAGAACAGTGGAAAATGGGCAACAACAACGTATGCCGGGATTGCAAACGGCGAATTTCATGTGCGGCGAGTTACACTGCGGCGAGTTTGTCTGCAACGAGTTTTGTTTTAGTTTGTTTAGATATGAACACACGGACTCATTTGAAGTGAGTAAAAAAGGATATTTAGGCGTAGAGTCCTAGTCGTAATTTTTAAATGTGAATAGAAAGACGAAAACAAAATATCAGAATTGATGGTGATAACCAACAATGAGTAGATACTCGTGTTTTTTTTTCTGGCTTTTCTCCATTGCTACTGCTTACACAAAGGTGCTCTACTATACCTATATGGATTAGTTCGGCACGTTGGCCCATATAGGCTGTAACTCCGTTAGCCCGTACCCAGCCTACCTTACGATAACGTTAACTTATTTAGCTAGCCTGTTCGAAGCACAATTTATATATTGAATCGGAACCCTTCTTATTCAGCACAACATTGTTAACTAGGCACTGGAAATATTTAGCAATTGTGACAATCATACTTTCATTTATGGTGGTTTTGTACACGCTCTCGATTCTTCGGTCAGAAGTGTAGCTCTATATTCTCTCGAAATCGTCGTTATCTGCGGCAAGCCTCGAACGAAAAACAACGTTAGCTGAAACAACGTCGGTTCCTTGCACACAGTGCCATGAAACAGTGTATGTATGCCTGCAACGCAATATCGTGCATGCACGTACGTACATTGCATATGTTTTCTATATTCCATGCGAGTACTGCGATACTGGGGGGACCTTCAGTGAACCGCTGCCGCCGACCACTAATTACGTGTACGTGCGGAAATGAAATTGACTCGGGAGGTCCGCCGATGGACGCCATCAGAGGCCCGGTGGCCGCTGTGCCGATCAAAATCCAACGAGAGCCGCTGCCTTTCCGTCAGATTTTTGCTTGCTGGGATTTCTCACGCACCGCCTCTCGAATATATTATATTATATATTCATATATATTATATATTATATATATAATATATATATATAATATATTATAATATCTATATATAATATCTCTATATATATATCTATATAGTCATCTATATATATATATATATATATTTATATATTAAAAAGAGAGATTTCACACATTTTCCACATCGGGGTGAAATTTCTGGATTCAGAGAGACTTGTACTTGTTTTTATCCACCCATTGCATAAATATTGGATAGAGTGCCGGGAGTGGTAGAGATTCTGATTTTTGGTTCCAATGGACTGAAGCTAGAGATAATCATGCGTATTGTACTTTCTATGATCACTCTGGGCTAACAATCTCAGCTATATTTTTCGATAGAACCTACTCTATTTGGTCTTTTTGAACAGATATCTAACGGGCAATAATAGGCAGTGTACACAACGACACCTTTCCGGATTTCCATACTGTATTCTCTGTAGTACCTTCAATAGAACATCGTTCGATATATACACTTTGATTGAAGACGATCCCATATAATTAATAGTAGTGTACTGCAATCTGTCATGGACATTTCCATTTAGCACTACTTTCACTGATTTTTTTTCTCTGGCATCAATTCTGGAATACTACTCCTAACAAAATCTTATGTTGTGACTTCTGTTTGGAGAATGCTACATAATTCAAATCAATGAGTGCTAATGACCCATCTAAGACCCTTTCAGTCTCGAATACTTATACTTATACAATAGAATTTCTCTCATCCATCATCACCAATGTGTCAGGTTTAGATAAGTGTGGTCTATTTCTTCTTGACATCTCCTTTTCTCACTTTATAACTGACAGAGTCGATTTTCAGAGCGTCAGATATAGGTAAACCAAGATCATGCTTCTCATTAACACATGTAAGTGTTGTCCATTCATCTATCGTAGCGAATAACATCTGTCATTCCATGGACCCTAAGAAATTTACCTTTCCCATGCAAAGAAGATTGATCACCTTTGCCTGATACTGTCATCAGTGAATGCTAGTATATGGTTGCATCATTGATCGCCAATGCCGTTGACCATTGCTGAAACCCCTATTCGCCAAGCACTACACTTCAGGGAACAGCACTAATAACTGACTACCGTGCAGAAGCAGTATCATTTGAAGTCACTCTCTGTCCTCGGCTGGTCAACCAGGAATAAGACCATTGACGCACCAAGCCGGAAATACCACGGTGAAGGATTTGACCTAAATAAAATGGTAACATTAAACTTACCCAAATCCAATGCTATAGCCACTTCTATTCAAGAACGTGACTTTGAAAATGCACAAACCACAATCAAGACCAAATCTAGTTATAACATCCACAACCCCACCTACCAATAACGAATGTACACTCATCGTTGATTTTTTTTATATGGAGTAATATATCGGGATTTCCCATCGACTTGATAATTAGTTCCTCTCTCTTAATCGGTGACTTACCGTACGGGGCACCCAAATTGTTTCCCAAGTAGCGACAACCATGATCCCCTGACGCTTACTCCTTTGAATATAGATACCTCCAACTCGTGCCGTTATCGTATAATTGGTATGCAATACACATTTTATGTAAGAACTATATTAACTTATTTTCACAGCATCCTATCGAGAAACAGAATCATCGCCCACAGTCTTGCCTTTCTTTGTCGGCACTCTTTATCACGCCTACAGGTTTCGGTGAGTCATTCCATCGTCCATCAACTTGGGAATTGATGAATATACGCTGGTGGGATAATGTTAGAGTTATTCTCACGAGAATTGATTTTAGTCCTCCAGAGGACTCGCATTTAACAATGTCACTGTAATTAAAAGGACATACAACCGGACTGATGCGTGGGGAGAAAGAACCAGGAAAGGTGTAAGTCAGGGTAGTTACGACCCCCGTCGTTGGTGTCCTCATTGTGATACTGAATTATGGAAGGTCTGCCCAAGTACTCACTTGGTTTATCTAATAATTCGGTTCTATTCATTCGAGAGGAAATATCTACCCCAATTATTTGAAGAAATGGGCCCACAATTTTATACTATGCATTTGCATTTTCTATTCTCATCCACCCAAGTGTATGTCTCGGAATGTACTATATATTTGGAATGGGACTAAATCATTCCTACCTCGCGTAGAAAAATGTTAGAAGTAATCGTTGAAGGTATAAAAAACAAGCAATTCGACAGGAAAAGGGCTTCTGCGAGTTCCCGCGGGCACCGGAGGTTCTTCCCTAGGTGGCTGTACGTGTAGTTGCATTTGCGACGTACGTTCTTCGGAACCGGGAGTTCACTGATCGTTTCTCGGAGGAGACGTGTAATCCACGGTTACGGGAACCTATTGGTATATCCCTGGTTTGATATTATTCTAGTCGGGAAGGGAAGGCGACTTAGCGCCGGTGCCCATCCATAGTCAACATCCAGGGCTCAAATTACTTGGCTTACAAATTATTTGAATACTGTGTAGATGAATATGCTGGTGGTCAGTGATCAGGTACAACACTCATCCCGCTTCCGATGGCTCATCGGAAACTCTTGATGTCGCCACTGTCTACTAGTTTTCTTTAAATGAAAACCTTAAGTTCTTCTTACCTTCTACACAGGGACTTATCCTGGAACAGAATTAGCAGTCTTGGGTCTCTTGTGGCGAACTCGTTGTTGAAATTAAAATCACTGTAAGTCCAGAAATACACTTTGAATCATATTTGGCGCGCATGGCGTTATGAATGGATGCTGAGGATACTGGTAAGAAGTAGTCGAAAGAAAAAGAAAAGTCTCTAAAATGGGAAAAGTCAAAACCGAGCGCTTGATCCTTCCTCATACGGCAAATCTCGCGGGGAGACCCGAATTAATTGTTAGCACCATTTCGGGCATTCTCAATCGATCACAATCTTTCGAGAAATGAATTTCCACACATGCAGTGGAATTCCGGATAAGGTATCTCCAACTGTTTATACAACCTAACAACAATTATTTGGAATTCGACTCTGAAATACGGGAATCCAGCCGAAATCTGATTACCTCCCTAATAAAAATCTTTTGCCCAAACCTCGTGGAGGGTTTCAACGTCGAATCGAAAATCAAACCAGAATATTTCCCGAGTAACCGCCATGAATATCTTGACCCATCAAAACTGAAGGAAGATCTACCGTATGATAACTGATAGCGTCACATGCATTTAGCCCAAAAGGCGTTAAAAAAAATTGTCAATCAGAATACCATTTAGCTGTTTGGTCCGAATTTATGTAAACAATTGCAAAATTCATTAGAATTCACTCCCCATAAACTTTTTGACCTGGAATGCACAGAATTATCGAGGATATAGGCCAGGAGGAGGAATGGGGACCAAGAACCGACCCTTGGGTAACACTTCAAGTAGAATAACGTCCATTAAAAACAGTTCGCTGCACCTTAATTAAGACACTTTGAACACACTTTAGGACATTGCCTGTGGTACCCTTCCAATTTGAGTGAGAGACTTTATGAGGCACCTTGCCAAACGCTTCCTTAATGTCCAGGATATTAACATCAACACCTTATTCCTAAGCAATTAAACTAGTAACATCTATGATTGTTTTCCTGAAGCCATGCTAAGACTCCTAACCCAGATGTTAATCTTTGGAAAAAAATCACGTTAATCACTGATAACAATGAATCCATCACCGTGCGAATAACAATGTGGATATTAACTGACATGTTATCACCAGACTGAGTCCGATTACCTTTCTTTAAAATTTAAAAAAAAAAAAATCACCTCCTGAATTTCATTGAAAATAAGAGCTTATGGTGGAACAAACAATTTGTCAGCAAACGACTCTAGAAGGAACGGTTAAATCCGTTCGTTCGGGCGATCACGTGTTTGAGATCTGCAGTTTCCTCCCTACTAAATCAGGCATAAATAACAACTCATTGAATACAATCATGAGGACAACCAACAACGAGGATCATCAAAACTATTCAAGTTATCTTTAGTGAGAACTGAAGGGGTATACTTGTTAAGCCCCCCAGACATACCCTGATTATTGTGATTGTGGCACTCCCGTCACTGGGACAACAATAGACCAATGTTTCTCCTCAACCTAATGTTTCCATTCACTCTCAGCATCCGTGAGCGCATTGAAACAACTTTTTCTTTTTTTTGTTTGGAGTTTAGTTATATAACGTGAATTATAGAGTATTGATCCTTATCAATAATAGGCCAATTAACGTACTCAGGAACCACTGAATGAATCAGGTTACTACTCAGACTGAATAGAAGATATTACCCAAGTTAGGTGTTATATGAGGCGACCCCATACGTTAAGAGCTAGATACCACCCAGGATGGAGTCAGGTTCTCGAATTCACTGACACAATGTCCCCACTTCTCCACCTCCCTGACTACAGATAGATGAACTTCGATCGGACCCCAATTGAGTCATTTGCATGCTAAGTATAAACTCAGTTATCCAGGCGATGTCGGCAGTTGCCCACAAGCCGCCATTTCAAAAAATAAATTGTCAGATTCAGAATTTTCACATAGTGACCTCAACAATCGGGTGCCCCCCTCCTCCATAAGAAGTGCGTACACATTTCGCATGATCAGGATAATTAATTCCGGACTCACCGTGCTCACAAGGTTATCAGACTTATCGGATGTTTCTCTGATTGACTCTAGACTAGTCCTGTGTTAAGACGATCATCAAGTTCAATTCCTCACTCGTTGAGTGAATGTTACTTATCTGGCTCTGCCTCTGAATAAAACATTATGCACTTGATGGGACAAACGAACAGCTCTGTTGAATATAATAGTTCTTGTCCAAGTGATGGTGGGGGTTGTGTGGTCTATCTGTTCCGTGATTGGCTCCTCCAATATTGGAAGCAACTCGTCTTATAAGAGGACGCTGGGGGCCCTGACAATCTGGACAAAAGGAAGTTTTTTACCGTTGAGAAACACTGCAGGTTACGGCGGGGCCACCTCAGAAAGTGAAAAGTCGTATAGAAGCGCCATATCGGGGCAGGGTTGTCAACTACGTCTTAACACAAGGACGAACTCTAGACTGCCCCTAAAACAATGGGCTCCATGTATGCACTGGATAACCCATATATAAGGCAACCAATTGGGCCAACTAGGGTGTCGATATATCCCAAAATGATTCAAAATCTACATCAGAAACAATGGGCTTTGGTTAACCCAATAGGAAAGATGCATAACCAATCCGGTTGGTCGTAAACAAGCATTCTAGACTGATCACGCCCACGAAACAATGTTGATCTCAGTTGACCAATTCAAAGGGGGGGGTATGTATTCAGTATGGATAATCCACATACAATGTATGGGGTGATCCAGGTGGGGGGGGATGAGTGGTGTATCGTGTTTTACAACCCGTATACTTCACAAAATCATTACATGCACAAACTCACATACGTGCACGGTTGCACAATAATATTGAGTTGAGTCACGGAATCATTGAAACGGATTTATCAATTGATGAATCAATCATCTTATCAATTTATATATATATGTATAGTATATGAAGCGTTTGGAATTGTATGTTCCGTTCTTTCCATTTAGGATCCTGAAAGGAATCTCCTGACTGAGATATCGAGTGACACATTTCAAAATTTGTCATTATTGAAAGAACTGTGAGTAGATGTGATATTATCGTAATTCGCTTGTCAAATTATTGAATGGGGAGGAAAATTACCGGATGCGGTATGGAAGATAACGTTCACTTGCTAATGAATTTTATATTAAACACATAGACATGCACATAAATTCAACAATTGGATTCCAACAGTATATATATAGGATTATGATTCCTCAGATGCCTGTCCACGTATGTTTCAACAAGTGTGTAGACACACTTACGCAAAGGTCGCGCCTACCTTTTGAAATTTATGTGAGGGGAAGATGTACTGCATAGGGATATGTTCACGGTGACTTATAAAAAAAACGGAAACAATTCAGCATTTTTGGGTTTTGCAAGGAATGGGACCATCCACTAAAATGATGTGGGTTCATTAATAATTGAAATGGTATATGGATGCAACCAAACTGCGTTAAGTTAGCCAACATGACATCTAGTTCCCATACATTGTTGGCAGGGAAATAACACCTTGACTTATATCGCATATGCTGAAGCTATAAGCCAATGTGTTATTGTTTTTCAAGTTTGATTGTTCATCCCAAAATGCTTAAAATCTACACAGAAATAATAAGGGTTTGTTACTCTTAATAGGAAAGAGCATACAAATGCAGCTCCATACAGACCAAGCATTCTAGACTGATCACACCAACGAAAATTCTGATTCGTGTACCTCCGTGACAATCTCCTATATTCCTCTATATTCTCCTTTTATATCTATATATATATATATATATAATATATATATATATATATATATATATTATATATATATATATATATATATAATATATATTTAGACAAGCGGCAATACTGTAAAAACAATAATGTACGTAAATGATAGGCTGATCTCGAATAAGATGCGGAATAGCGATTGAGCTGAACAAATGTGAGTAAAACAGCTTTTTATAAACAGATATTGTGTTACTTAGTTGTTACACGAACGCGCACGTACATTGTGTACTTTTCATAGTTTATTCGTTAATGAATTATCGTTTATACGAGTACTTTGATGTCAATGGCTACCCTAGGCGATTACTAATAGAAATGGAATCGTTCACCCACCATAAGAATGCGGTTGGTATGGGCCCCCAGTGAATTAGAGACCCCAAACCCACGCCAAGTAAAATAATATTTGTTTCCCCTACCTACTGTGTGCCCAGAAGTGAAAAGATGCGAAAATGTGCGTAGCTGTATTCGGTACTTGAATGACAGTGTAAAGGTACAGATTACTTTTGTACAAAAGAAATACATTTATGTTCAACTGCAAAGACAGATATGGGTCATAATTATGCTAACGAGTCGTTTTTATAAGATTACCTGCCCCGATTGTAATTCCATTTACATTGGTGAGAACCCTACCCGCGCTTGAAGATAATTTACTGAGCGTACAATGAATCATTTGGTGGTGGGTCAAAGGGGGGTGGTTTATCACCCTTGCGGTGACACTATCGTGGCTTCCGACTTTTGAGATCATGTTGTTTGTTATTGGCACCGAGCCGCGGTGGTGCAGGGAGACGGAAGATTAGGGAGAGTTTGCATTTGGAAGATAGGCCGGACCTGAATTGTAATTTTGTTAGCCACCCTCTTGACTTTTTGGTGCCCTCTCTCTATGTAGTTTAATAACCGTCTATGCCAGGCTGTTGTTGTCTCCAGTGGGTTCTTTGGGCGCAATGTTCACTGGCATAGCGGCATGTAATTGCTATACTCTTGTAACCTGGATGTGTCATGTACTTCGCATTTTGCCTGATTTGCCGCTTGGTACCTCGAAATATAGCAGCATGACATCGTACTGCAATATTCGCTGTTTTCTTTATACTATCTTTGGGGACCACCCTGTAATTCATATATATAATATATATATATATATATATATTATTTGAAATTATATATATATATAGATATATATAGTTATATTATTATATATAATATATATATAGAATATATATCTATATATATATATTATAATATATATTATATATATAGATCGATATATATCTATATAGATAGATAGAATCTAATATAATAATATATATATATATATTATATATACTGAGAACTAACACTCACTCTGTCAAGATTTTTCCTATCCAATGAGGCTCGAATTCCCAGGTACTGGCACCTTTCCTTTTTGAACGAGGGAAAACGTTGCGAAACTGTATTATACACAAAAATGTGTGTAAAAAAAAAGGCTCCGATCCTTTCTCCACGCTGGTAATGATATTCAGCGGGTCGCCCCACTTTTCTTCTTTTAGCGACCCTCTCAGTCCCACTCATTGGGTTTTGTGGCTATTTTTCCAACATGTCTTCAAAATTACAACTTAAGATATCTACCACCAATCAGTTTGGGTACTGCTTTCCCATACATCTTCCATCGCGTGGTTCGTTTGCTTTAGAAAGTCTGACACAATAACTAAAGGCAGCGGAGCCCAGGAAGCGAATCAAAGCTTTCTGCAGATGGACCTTTGTCTTGGAAGGGCGGCAGCCTGTCCGGCAGTTTCGTACAGACACCAGAAGCCTGCAGTGGTACACGACGCAGCGGAACGGATTTTCCCTTGCGAGAGGCGTATAATTCACACTCGTTACGAAGGATTAGGACCAGGAGCACTTCACGTCCGTCTGGTTCACGAGCACGAATGGCGTTTACGACTGCCTCAAAGACCATCCTGACGGGACAAGTTGAAAAGTGGGGCGACTTCTAAATGATGATATATAGAGACGAAATTTTACGTGTAATTCCTTTACGTGAAGTGTAATACCTTAGCCCTTGTGGAAGGGAAAAATATGATTTTAATTTTTTTGACCACCCTAATATATATTCTATGAATCGTTTGAATTGTATGTTCCGTTCTTCTCCTTTAGGTCCCCTGAGCGGGAATCGCCTTACTGAAATACCGAGTGACACATTGCAGAATTGTCATCATTGATTGGAACTGTGAGTAGATAAGGTCTTATGTTATATTATTGTAAGGCGCTTTTCCGGAATATTACTAGAATTTTCCCAGCTGCGGTATTGCCGTAGCGTGTAGTATATGTATGTATACCCACTACAAGTGAGAGACCCCACGAAAAGCGTCGCGGCTTCTAGTGGAATGTATGCGGGGGAAGATGTATTCGTTTAAATATACAAAAAATAATTTCCACATGACTTATAAAAATAAAAAAAAAAACACACAAAAAACAGATTCAACAGTTTCTTGTAACATACTGCTTTTTCTGTTACCTAACTCTAACATGCATTGTTGGCAAGAAATAACATTCAAATAATGACACCATTTTGTTTTGTTTGTATGATGGCCTCGACAGGATACCAGCAGGTTTATCTGCTAAGACGACACAACTGACCATAGATGTAAGTTTTTTCCGTGTTTCTTGTTTTCCATTTGTAAGAATTACACCTGCTGTGGACCATTGCTAATTACCGAATGGCTACAATCGGGGATTTGGACGTTTGTCATCCGTAGGGTTTGGAGGAATATACTAGTACAATCCTTTGACGACAGCTGGGATATTGTGGAAGCCTAGATACATGGGAGTTTATAATTTTCCTGAATCTCGATTTCCATAGCCGTAAGCCGAATGTATCCAGAGGCCCTCGGACACGACAGCGTTGGATTCTGACCCGTTTCTCCTGGAATATGCAGCTCTGAATCAAGGGAGTGGTCCATGAATAAGTTACTACAATGTCTGATCCTATATTCTGCAGATAGTGGCTTGTAGATATGGGTGTCCCCCAAATTTATTCTGACCCAACATCGGAACCTCAACCATCGAGCTATCACTGCTTGATTTCTTTCTCGAGCTTGACTTTTTCACTCACAAGAAATGTTGGTTTTGGCTCATATGCCCATGAGCTTACTGTTCCCAGAGACAATGGCTGGCACTACCACTGTCCTGCAGCAATCCAGCTATCTGATGAAATCAGTCAGCGTATGTGTCCAGTTCCACCAGATGAAGGTCCCTGCCGCAAATGTAAGATTGGTAGGACTCTCTGGCACGAAATGACAGAGCAAACAAATGTCAAAGCAACGAAGGGAAGAAAAGATAGAGGAAACTTTGGTAACTTTGAACCTTGAGAGCTGTTTTGACACTCCCCCCGCCTACCGTGTATAACATATATATGCATTCGCAAGACAGATTCGCGGAAATTTTTTCCAGTAAATTGTGCAGGTCTTCAAATGCGAATGCGTTGCATAGCGTCCCATGCTTATACTCCTACGCAGCACTTTTGTATAACCGTCTGAAGAGCGGTGTGCTCCTATTTTTTTAACCGAAACGACAAAAATAAACGAGTGCAGTTCTTTATTCAACCAGATCTTCACTCTGTGATGCGTTTTCTGCCTATGCGAAATAATCTCGGCGATGTTCTTATCTTCTTAACCAATCACCATCCTCCCCATTAACATTAATTTCCAAATCAACAAACTTGAAACCGTACCCACAAAATTCTCCTACACTACAGCAATGACATAAGCTGAGAGTAAACGAGCGCTGAATCAAACAGTGAGATCTTCCGATTCAACAGACAACATAGTATGAATTATCCGTAGCCGAAGGAAACTGAAATGCGGCACACAAACCCGGGATCATACGTCTTTTCGTCATATGCATTGTGGCATTTGAATTGCGCAGGATCGAGGGACCTCCTACCTCTATGACCTTTGGCAAAATGATTACTATGATAGGGAGCTGTAGTGGTTGTAGGTTGTGATGGAACTTTGTTGACAGAGAGCCAACCAATCGTGGATGGGCACCAGCTATAACTCGCCTTCTCCTCCTCAACTAGTGCCAAATGATATCGAGGCAGAGGTGTACAGCCCCAATCCTAAAGAGACCACCCACGTCCCCTCCGTTCGGTGAACTCCAGGACCAGACGACCTCCGGACTAGATGAGCGGAAGGTTTCAAGACTTGTACCAATTCGCCGATAACACACCGATGCCCCCGGAAATGTCCACTGGCCAATAGCGCGAAAGCAAGCCTCACTGAATCACTTACTGCCCAACCTTGTTGATTTATTTGAACATTGAAACAATGGCTTACATTATTACCATCACTTCATGCATTATTGCGCAGCGGGTTTATGTGCTGTATATTTATTTTTCCATTTCCCCACGAAATAACCCATTTACCTCAAAGCCGGCAATCGCCCTTATCCCGATACGCCAACCCGATGAGTTCCGGCGTATGCAGAGTCAATATTCAATGTCATGCCATATGTCGACCATGTCAATAATAACTTAAGATTGTTTTTTATACATTTATTTCACAAATAGCATTCTCATCAGGTAACATTGCTGTGTATAATTCAACTTGCAGATCAACAATGATGATGACATATTAATAATCATCTCGAGATATAAATATACTAATAAATTGATTATAAATGAAATATTTTCCCCACTGGGTTTTAGAGAGGACTTTTAATCTCAAGAGCAAATCTAACTAATGGTCAAATTCGTTAATCTCAGGGAACTTTTTTTCAGTTGTGCACTTGTACTTGCACTTGTTTATACCCAAAGAAAAATCTTTCTGAAAATAAAAAGCCAGTATTCATATACTAGCTTCTACAATCTAAAATGAAGGATGACATAATAACATGGACCAGTCCCAAAAGAGAGTTCTATTGTTTCGGCAAATTTGACAACAAAAGGCACAGCAGGACTTTCTATATTTCATATGAATAGCCGCGCATTTTAGTACCAATATTATATTGTCAAAAACGAAATTGAAAATAATGCCAATTTTAGAATCTCTCACTTGAATACCAAACATTAGAAAAAAAAAAAAAACATACGACCTTCGTAGCAAAAAATTCATATTTCATTTTGAAGTGAAATAGGTGGTTTATATCATATTATTATAGTATCATAGGCCCACCGAGAATATGACACTGGCTGTTCAACTTGACAATTAAGTTCTCTTTAAAGTTTAGGGACGGATTAATTCCATTAAATGTTTCCTTCCAGAGTATAGGGATAGCCGAAAAATTAAACCCATTAATAAACGTAAAAGGGAGGAAGTGACTAAAATTATAGTCCTTAACTAACTGCCTAAATTGACGGGGAGACTCATCATTATGATATGGATCATGGACGTAATTTCCTTTTTATGCATGAATTAGTTAAATACAGTTACTTATTAATTCTTGATGTACAGAGTTATTCCAGATTATCTCATGCTCAAAAGATGAGATCTGTATCGACTTTTGTGAAACGAAAAGGACACCAGGTTTACAAAACCATACACAAGGGGACTTTTCAATGCCGACATATATCGTCTGAAATTACCACTTGAAATAAAGGTTTTTCCCACATCTCTCCAAAAATGGTCCCATGAGATCTTTCAAGCCCGTTAGTCATCAAGTACCTCCATACCCACTGCTGATATTCAAAACAATGAATAAAGTTCAATATGAGTTACCTTGAGTCCACCCAATCCATACCGGATTGTCATGTCTGTCGGTTTCCCGTATCGGTTTATTACTCAATAAAATTACAATAATAGTATTTACGGTCGTATAAAACTTTTAGGCGGGTGTTGGAAGTGTCACTGACAAAGGGTTTAAAACAAGATTAGAAAGTGTGCCAAATGTTTCAAAAAATTATGTTCCTACCAATCGGTTGTTAAATCCCTATACGACCAAATATTTAATTGCCTTTTTAGGCGAGAATTTGGAGGGAAATATAAACTGGAAAAGATCCTTCTATTGTAGTGGATGTTACTCCCGAAAGGGTAACCGGCCCCAATGAGTGAAAGGTTGCGTTGTCGGAGAATAAAGGTTTTGGATGAGCGAATGGACCCAAAGAAAGATTAATTGGTTTTTCAGTTTCTTTCAAACCGGATGATTTATGAAAGTTCTTTTAGGATACGAATGTCCCGTTTAAAGAATCTTACCTATTATCCAAATAAATAGTGTTGTTCATCGCAAAGTATTGACTAATCCTTTAATTATACCACTATTGTTTAGTTCTGGTGCTAAAGCTTTCGACAGACTACCATGAAAAGATTGGGGCTCAATGGGCATCCATGTCTAACACCCCTTTTCAAATCTAAAGCATGGAAGAATAACCATGTTCATCCACAAGGCTGAACTATTACCTGTAATGTTATGGCACCCATCGAAGAAATCCGACCAAAATTCAATTTTGAGAACAATGCTTAACAAAACAAAAAAAAGGCCATTCAAGTGTAGTCACATGCCTTCTTTCAAAATCGGACCAATAAAACAAAACCAGGAATATCCATGTCATCACAGTAGCCAATTAAATCGAGCGTTAATCTTACGTTCTCGCGATAACATCTATTATTAAAAACCCAGTTGTATTTGTTCCAATTTATTAGTCAAAAAACCGGTTCATTCGATAATAGCATAGCTTTCGCGACAATTTTATTTGTAAAGTGATTGGACGAAGTTGTTCATTTTGTTGTGGTTGAAATCACTTTGAATAATACCTCGGACTGGTTCAGTAGCCAACGTACCAACATGGAATGCGTAACATGGAATGCGTAAATAGAAGAATAGAATATACAACAAAGGGGCCAATTAAATGACCAAGGCTTTATAGAAATTTGTGGACAAACCATCTTCCGAGACGGGGGTTTTGTCCGAGCTAGTTCCTTTCAAACGCTAATGGACATTCTCGATGTGTCAATTCACTTGTGAAGGATTGGGCCTCTAATTCGTAAGAGGACCAATCAAAATGAATCATTCATAAAAAGCAGGGGGTTAAGTTTATCTGATGAATATAATTCTATTAGGATTATAAAAGTATTAGTACACCTGTGTAGAAGAAATGTGAGTACCATCGACTTTTTAAATAAATAATCCATGGTATCATTATTTTTATTATGTGCCTCCTTTCTAAATTAGGAATATTTATCTTTCTCCCCATATCGACACACCTGGCGCGGGATCTAAGCTGATTCCCTTTTAACTTAAAATGAAATCTGAGTAGTCATTTGTGCTTCCATTTAAAGCGCATTGGTATTATCATGTCCCAATGATAAAATAATTGTCTTTCTAGGCTTGTCAATGAATGGAGGAAGGTTTTTCTCTCTAGCCCTCTCCGTCCTGCCAAAGCATTGCTAAAAAAAAGTCATACTAATTTTACGGATATTATATTTCATAAACTCCCACTTTCTGGAGGCCGGGTTCAAATCGTCGTTGCTAGCGTTAATGTATGAACTCACATATTCTGTTTCTTTCGAAATTCGTGACGCAAAGCCGTTTAAACTCCTG
This sequence comes from Sclerodactyla briareus, assembly GCA_026419785.1. Lineage (NCBI taxonomy): Eukaryota > Metazoa > Echinodermata > Holothuroidea > Dendrochirotida > Sclerodactylidae > Sclerodactyla > Sclerodactyla briareus. The sequence continues at coordinate 279,669 of JAODTK010000467.1, forward strand.
GAAGGCATCTCTCCCGTCCGATGCATCCTCGTTGCGCGGGCTTCACCGTTGAGCGAGTCCTAGGCGGTTGTGTTTGTACGTTAGGCTGGTTACTATCCATGGCTTCAAATAGTGTCTGTTGTCGGTTGTTTTTAACCCTTTTTAGGCTTTCTTTCACCATTCCCGTATCCAAGGTTATACTAGAAAGCACTCGCCAAAAGGTAATCGGTCGCGTTAGGAAAATGATGGGTTGGATTGTGATCGTGAAAAGTAAAGAAATCACATTTTCTGGCGAGCTTCCGTTAAGCGTCTGTCCCGGTCAAGGTTATGCTAAGACACTAAGACTAATAACTTAATAATATACTTTTCAGGCAATGCTTAATCTCTAGATGACTACACAAGGACAATAAGTGTCCTAGGCTACACAGCTTGACAACACTACGAGTTCAGCCATCTTCTAAAAAACATATTAGGAAGAGCGAAATCGAAATGGAGAACGCAAACGAAAGTGGGTAAAGTCAAGGCAAAGGGGATTACGAAAAAGGGTGTCAGTGCTATCATTTTCCATGGTTATTTTAGAGTATTTTCGGGTAAGTCCATTCGTTATTTCCCAAGGGCCCTCATGTGACTCATTTATGACAAATACTTTCACAGCTGTTGATAGTAAACTGTTTTCTTCTCTTCATCCTAATTTTATTCTAGCATTGGCGAATAATAATCTCAAGTATTACCCAGAGATTAGTTTTTCAACGAAATCCGCGATCGAATAGTCCTAGTGGGATTTTCAGGCATCGAGTTACCATTGCATCTGGGCTTAATCCGTTCTTCTGGTTTAACAAGGAACGTTCACGGTTCCCCCTTCTGATTTTGTGACACTGGAGATGTTCAATTGTCTTTGTGGGGTACTGTATCCACACGTATGAGCAATAGGTCGGTCCGTTCTATTGTTATGGCCTTTTGTATGCATCGACGAGTGGTTGCGACATAGAAACTAATCTTACCAAACCTCTATGAGATAAAAGAGTTGTGAAGGGTCAACAGCGGCAATATGCATTGCCTTTCTTCTTCATGTTCTACATCTAATTCGTTCCTCAATTGCCCTCGTTTATATATTGCTATAAATTATTTGGGAAAGGCTGTACTCCCGTATTTCATCCCACGTTACCGACACGCTCCTTCCTTATTTTTGGGTTTTCTCAGCCGAAGGATTTGTAATTCCCCAGTGATCTCGGGAGACATGACCTTTCGTCGATGAAGCGGAGAGAACCATGTTTGAAGGATGTTACACTTATCCAGAATACGGCTAGTAACAGGCGTTTGAATGTATTGCCAGACGTAATTTCACCCGTTCTTTCACAGAGATCTATAAGTGACAATATGTTTAGCAGTTCTTACACAGACACTTTCTCGGATGGAGGGACTCACAAGACTGTTAAGTGTATGATGATATTAATAGTGCAAGTATAACCTCCGTTCATTATGTCTGTTTCCACGACGTAGGAGACTTGCGCTCCTTAGAACTTCTACAGAATATATATATGATATATAGATATCTTATATATATATATATATATATATATAAAGATATATAAATTATATATATATATATCTATATATATATATATATATATATATATCTATATTATATATATATAATATATATATATATAAATATATATATATATATATATATATATATATATGGCAAATGTGTGGGATGGTGAGCGGGCCCAGGATGGTAATCACAGGACAAGTGTACTCTTGAGTTGGGATTGACGATGATGGCCCGGAAATACTGCCTCATTGGAGATGTTTTGAAAGTTCGTTGGCACGCGACTCGAAATCAGAATCTGAAGCGAAATGCGTTTCAGACGAAGATCTGACTGTAGGGAATGTTCTTCGTGCGTGGGGTGGTCGACAACTGCTGAGAGTAAAATTCTGCTTGTCCGTTGGTTTTTGTGGACAGTGGTGTCAAGGAAGTGATTCTCTCGTTTGAAAATTCTGCAGTGCATTTGAGGGTTTTTTTTTTTTTTTTCGTGGGTCCATAACATGAAGATGTCATCATAACACGGAGCCACACAATGGCCGTAGGGCTTTTCAGAAGGGTATTTCTCCTTCAGTTTTTTCATGATGTGGGATTCTCACTGGGTTTAGGGAAAAAAAAATTTTTAATTTTTTCGTTTCGTGGTTTGACTAATTTCTTGGAATTTATGGAAGATGTGACTAGTTCCATTTGAGCACGCAATGCTGTTGATATAAAGTTGGAGAGCTTTGACATCGAGGGGAAATGTCCTTAAGAGTTGATTCTGAGTGGCTTCCATAATAGGGAACAACGAGTTGTCATTATGGTCGGCGTTCCTTCTTAGCAAAGGTCACTATTGTGTTCCCCAGGTACGTCCTTCGGGCCGTTACTCTTTTTGGCGTATATTGACGATCTTGAAGGTTCTGTTCATTTAAGGGTTAAGAAGTTCGCATACGATACCAAGTTGTATAGTGAGGGCGGTTCGATGATGATGCTTGCAATTGTTAAAGGGATCTGAATAGTAATTTCAAATGGTCGTTTTTCCGACTGGCAAATGTTTTTCAATGTCGACAAGTGCAAAGTTATGCATGTTGGTTTTCAGATCGCACGCCCAACGCTCCTTCAAGTTAAATGGCCAAAATATTCAGGAGTGAGGTTTCAGACAAAAAGACCTTGGGGTTTGTTTTGATTCTTCTTTAAAACCTTCCAATCAGTGTGCCGAAGCTGCTAGAAAAGGTTATTGGTGCTTGGCTTGATTAGACTCCACTTCAGTTTCCTTGCCTTTATAATGATCTTGTTGTCGGTGCGCCGGTTCAAGCAACTGGTGAGACCGCACCTGAATATTCTGTACAAGTGTTGGAATCCTTACTTGCAAAGACAGCATGTTATTGAAAACGTTTCACTAGTGGCAACTAGAATTCACTGTCGAAAAATGTATCCTCCGAGGAAAGATTAGGGCGTCTCGGTCTAACTAACCATTGAGCTGAGGCGAAGTCGGGGTGACTTTATCCAGGTTTTCCAAATTGTCCATGGACTCGATGGCCTTCCCTTCTCCACTACTTCTTTGATTTTCCAATGTTACTGCCAATGAGGCACTGCTGTCTCAAGATTCGTGGCAAGCGCTGTCGATTGGACATTCGTGAATAGTTCTTCTCGCGAGAGAGTGATCAGTGCGTGGAATTGTCTTCCTGAGAATGTTGTTGATGTGAATGCGTTCAAGAACAGCCTTGAATTTATTTTTCAGAATCACGGGCTAATTAATAGAGTTTTTGGTTCATTTTTCGTGGTTCCCTCTCCTGGGATGTTTTGTGGCTCCGGAGTCGTTTATAGGATTATGTCCTCCCTGACCCTCCCCATTTTCACTTAAACTAAAGAAGTTGGTCGAACGAAAGGATCCATTCTATTGCCCGTTGTTAATGCCGTGTTCTGCAGTAAATTTGAGCAACCTACACCAAAATTGTTGTCAAGTCGTATGAGGTGTCATTAGTTCCGCAAGATCGGCTTTGGTTGGTGTCTGGCCAGGAATTGGTTCGGAAGCCGAAGTATAGGCTTCTATACCTTCCCGTTAGCGATTTAATTGGTATACGAGAAGAAAAGTCCAGGGTTGCCAGCAATGTGCCAGGGGGAGATAGTGATCTTTCCGATTTCATTGATGAATTCTGTGATGTCCTTGACGTGAGACGGGAGGACCGGGACGAGGGGCTGAATAATGTTCCACGATTTGGAATGTTCTCTTTAGCATGCCGTTAGGGGAGGAAGTAAACCTTCCTTGTTGGGTTCCGATTGAAAGAGGTTGGATCCGACTTTGGGGCGAACGGAACCTTGGCCAACCAATTTTCTCTATGATTGTTTCAAACTGAAGCACAATTTGCTGGGTGGGGTCGTAGTCAAAGTGGCTGTAATGTAGGGATTATCCAGTATAGCCGTTTTGCTTCGCGATTCGTAGATTTCGGGGGCGCTCATAGCCACTACGGCAGAGCCTTTGTCGCAGCTTGATGCCGCTCATCAACTGAGGTTATCCCTGAATTCAATGGGCGGGATAAGTTTCTGCCATCTTCTCGATTGCCGAAATTTTTAGGCTTCCAATGTAGGGATGCCCTTTTGGTAGTTCCAAGTGCTTTGGTTTTTTCCCTTGATTTCGTGTATATGTCCTCATCATGAGTAAACTACTGTTGCCATCTTCTCTGCAAAGAATTCGAGGAGTCGAGGCTTCGGAATTAAACGTTCGAGATCCAGGAACAGTTTTTTTGCGTCATATTGTTTTGGCTTAGGGCAGAAATTCCGCCATTTGGACATAATTTGGGTTTCTGCGTCAGATAGCCCGAAAAAGAGTGACACAACAGAAAGAGCTGCGTCAGCCGGTTCCACATTTTTTGCAGATGAGACCAGCTTTCGTAGTGTGGAAGGACGAACCAATTGATTGGCCCATCACCAGAGTTGTAGTGATGTTGTCTCGTACAAACTTTGTTGTTGCCAAGAAGAGAGGAGGGAGGGAATGAGGTGGTACAGTTTGGGAATAACCAGAAGCTTATTTGAAACTCCTGTTCGGAGGTCCCGGTTGCAGCTTCTGGTTGTGAATTCGATTCGCTGGGTGAGATCGCGTATAATTTTGCGGCAATTGCCGAATTGGGTAGTCATTAGTTTGGCAGCGAGGCTTGTTTGAGAATGCCCTTCCAGTTAAGACGAGTGTCTTTGTCCGACAGGGAAGGTCAGTGGGGACTGTGATTTCCAGTTCTTTTAGTACCGCATTGTTTTGACGGTAGGCTTGGTAGTTGGATAAATGGTTCCGATACCTGACCCGTATTTCGAACAGGCGTCAGATAATTTGAAAGTCTCAGAAAAGTCTCCATGGTTTGTAGCAGGTGGATCGATGATGATGCAAACAGTGGAAATATATGTGACAGAGGCAACAGCTGTAAAATGAAACTATGCTAGTAAATGAGGAGGCAGCAGGATCCGAAGGAAGATGCAAAATAGCGATTGAGCTAGACAAAATGTGTGTAAAACAGCCGATATATTCTGGATGCAGGAGCTGTCGGACAATACTAGTCCTTCGTCAGTGCAGTGAAAACAGAAGAGTGACACTCGAAGAGAAGACGGCTGGACTTTATAGGCCTATGAACAATGGTGGGTGGGTGAGGATCATTAGTGTTACGCTTGTGAAGGGGTTAATACTTACGAGATTATACTAGGGAAGGCCAATTTGCGCTATAATGATTGCCGGCGATCATTTTCGAGGATTATACTGGTAGAGGCCAATTGCGCCTCCGTACCGTACTAGGTGATCCCACCATTCCCATTTCATCGCCTCAACAGAGATCTAAGTGGCAATAAGATAAGCAGTCTACACGATGACACCTTCTCCCGATTAAAAGGAAACTCCTAAGACTGTAAGTGTATTTTAATTTGTAAAATAAATATACCTTACCTTTATATATATATTATATATATATATTATATATATATATATATATATATTATATATATATATATATATATATATATATATATATAAAATTTTTATTGGTTTTTGGGTTTTTTTAATTATATTATATATATATATATATTACTCGCAGGTCTCGGAGGCATATAGCAGTTAGAGAACTATGGTACAGGGGGGGGAAAAAGGGGGGGGGGGGGGGGGACGAATGGGTATAGGAAGACATATGTACGTCTCCCGGATATTTGAGGCCTAGTTTCTTGGCTTCAGAGAGCTTTTGCCCAAAACACTACTCTGTTCCTCAAGTTGGAACTGCAATCTCTTCTTTCGAATATCCCGCTACGCGATATGGTCTCGTACGATTTTCCTAGAGACCGTTGAAAATTTGGTGGTGTCATATAGGGTGTTAGAGAAACCCTGTTTATGGGTGACATACTGTTTTTCCGTTTTCAAGAAATTCAATAGTTATATCTTTGTGAAAGAAAAATATTTTTTCCAAAACTACTCCCAAATGGAAATTTCCCATCAGTTGCCCTTCCTGTCTAACTGTCATTTTAAGATTAACTCTGACATGCAAGCTGTCGCAGTTGGCACCACAATCGCGCACAGCGCCTTCGAATCGTCAACAGGTGATGGTTTTGATATTGGCTCAAATACGGAGTCCGGTTGGTATGCTCCGAGTAAATCTCTTCGCATTGAACGGATATGAATTACCGGAAAAACTAGGCAGCGGTAATATCAAGAAACATATTAGACAGCCTTTGGGAAGAGATGAAGTCCGCGGTAGTCCATTCATTACTCGTCAAATGACCATGGCGGTAAATAATAACATTAATATACTTTTAGTATAAGCATTGCAATACTATGCCTAACGGATGTCCTAAATTGTTCACCGACCCCCCCCCACAACAGTCTTGTACTACCATTTCGATTTACATTTTGGCGAAGCATAAGCTAACAGACTTGAGTCGCACCATCAGGCAATAGGCGTCATACTCATAGCTCATACTGTCATAGGTCTATAAGAACTTAGAACCTAGCAACATCATTTGAGGCTAGCTTAAAGCGTGATTACAGTGTCAGATCTGCATTTCATGAAACTGGTAGAGCTGCATAATACTAGCTGTATTACTAGCGACGAGAAAAATGCAACTTTAATGATTAATTCATGTTGGATATATCAGCACCCACATGTTGAAGGTATTAAAAATTGTCAAATCCCTGGATTGCTTCTGTTATCGTTTTGTTAGTGGGATTTGCCCTGAGATTTAGCCCATGAGGTCTGGTATAGGCTAACGATTGAACTTGGCTAGGCCTAGTAGGCCTTATCTAGGTTATGCTAGATGAAGGAAGTGGTCGGTACATGTGATATCAGCCTGGCTGAGGTAAAATAGCAGTCGTGAAGGGAAATAGGGTATAACTGATAATGTATGCCCAATCGTGTACTTGGATGTATGAGATTTATGTTGTGTTTCGGGGATAGGCCTAGGGTGGGTTGGGTCAGATTCCAATAGCCTACAATGAAATCCCCCCCAAAATTCTTATCGTTACCACACCTAACCTCAGTGCCCCCTAACCTCACTAACCATTCTCTAACCACTAATCTCATAACCCAGGTACAATGCGTATACGTTATGTAACATGTGGGAGTAGGACAGTAGGTATTGTATGCAGTGATCAAGGAGTGAGGAGTGAAGAGGGGGAGGGGGTTGCAGGATTCGAGTGATCATAAAGCATGAATCATGCAAATGAGCTGTATCTGTGCCTTAAGCGCTGACAGCTTATGCTAGGCCTACGTTATCAACAGGCGTAATGTAGGCAGAAGGGGGTGAATGGGATCAGCGCATGTGTAGCCTCTATCAAAAAATGTGGGTGATGCCGTAGTGCAAATAAATGGGGGTTATGTCAATGTTTCCCAAGGGTTTGATGTTTGATATCCAGGTATGGGTTGATTTCCCCTCCCTATGGCGTGGGGGAAGAGGTTGGGATGAAACCAAATAATCATAATAATAATAATGTGGGGGATAGCTTACGGGGCTATACAAGCGCCGCAATTTAAGCTAGAGAATGGGGGCCATGTCATTACCCTGTATATTCCACAGGGTTCGATGTTTCATGCTAGGTTTGTTTTTCAATGCGAACATTGAACCATGGGGATCTTCTAAACCTGCGAAACATAATCATAGTTCCTCATCTCATCAGTTGAAATCAATGTAGCACTTGGACCCATGGGTTATGTAGAAATGGATGCAGAATGCCTGGACTTGAATGGTTAGGGCAGGGTGTCCTTTTCGGGGGAGGGGGCAGGGGCAGGTCTAGAGGCCAGGGATGCTTGCTGCAGGAGTCCGGTGAGGGGACCATGCATGGATATTTATCCCCATGTGTCACCTGGACCATCATGCTCGTGTGAGTAGCAATAACTTTTACCTGAATATTGCCTGGAACTTGCAATGAGCAATCAAGCAGTCATGAAAGACTGGAACCGGTGGGTGGGGGATGCCACGCGGTCCCTCCTCATCATCACCTCATCATCTAGGAAATTTACAGTTATATACAGAAGAAGATTCATCAACCCTCGCTTAAGGAGGGTCATGAGCCTATAGTCTCACCTAATGCACTCTTCGATATGTGAATATATAACACTTGTTTGCAAGTGGCTGACAACTATGCATACTACAACTAAGATGGAATAAAACAAACCTTTGTTGGAAGTGTAACCCCCTTAAAAAGCAGTGTAATCTTACCAGTACTCGTGACACAACTACCTCTTTTGGTCGAGCTTAAAACATTGAATATGAGCATATTCTTAATGAATCTTTCCAACTAGTGCTTTTCATGTTCATTTTCAATGAAGAGCCCGAAGATGACCAAAACCCTGTTTATAGAATCTCCAATTGAAAAGCTACATCGTGTCTAAAGACTATCATTTCGGTTTTATAGCACCAATTTCGACTCGTCTTACAATAAAACAACATTGAGTAAATATGAGGCATTTACTGTATAAATGTGTTAACTAGTTTTGCTTCCTTGTATTCCTCAAAGATCGAGTAATGTGGGATTACTTTGAAAACTGAAAATATAACACATAGAAGTTGGCATGACTGTGTCAGCCCACTATTTCAAGTGTCCTTCATGACATCCAACTAGGCCCGATAATAAAATAAGAAACGGAAGTGAAGACATCTTAATCGTGTTGCTCTTAAGCAGTTAGAAAAAAATGATGATCATACATTCATACAAACACAACTAGTTTTCGAAATGTAGCCACCTAAATTTGCTCCAAAATGACCGCGACAGTTTAGTCCTTGCCACATCGACAACGCAGCTCGCGAGCTACCACTGACCTCGTTCATTAACTCGGTGAATTCCAACAGAAACAATTTTTTCATCCCACCAAAAAGGTTTAAGTAGGAGGAGCATGATATTTCAGAATTTTGTAAAATATGAACCACCTACACTAACCACCTACAATACTGATGGTGATGCTTGCTCTATGTCCTTGAGTGCCCCCGCCCCCCACCAGTCCTGACAGGTTCGCTCTCTTGTGCTCCTCCTCCCCCAATTAGACAGCCTATCTATCCTGTGTATATGAAGGGGCATTTGGGCCATGTGTGGAACTGGCGAAGTGCTCCTCCTATAGTTGGATTACCATATACTTGACCATTGTTATCATGAATGTGGCCAACCTACTAGTGGAGGTATTTTACCATCTAATGGACTATTAGTATAAAATATTTGGGTCAGAAGCTTCTTCTAGGATAAGGTTGGATTACCCTCGCACTCTCTCAGCAGTATCACGTACGGAGTGTCCCCGTTTGTTAAGTTCAATTCAGTATAGGAATAGCTACAGGCCTGGATACATAGAAAATAATACCACGGGGGATGGAAAACAACATGTTAGGGGATATATTTTCACCCAAAAAAGAGTTTGGGGGAGTCAAATGCATCTCCGTGCACACTAATACCTACTGGTGTGGTTATTGTTATCAGTGACCAATAGTAATTTATGGTTGGGGTGCGTGTTCAAGAGTCGTGGTCAGTTAGGTGTCAGTTTGAGTCACAAAAGGTCCGCAATGAAATAATTGCATTTGTGTAGTTTGAGATACAGCAACCATCTATCTAATCCTATCTATCTATCTATCTAACCATCTATTCTATCTATCTATCTATCTACCTATCTATCTATCTATCTATATATCCTTCTATCTATCTAGTCTGTAAACTTGTGCTTTTTGTTTCGTGCTTTGATGGGAATCTCACCAACTTGGTCACACATTTTATGACTGATGGTCATTTTCCACCTAAAGGTCAAGGTCAAATGGTATTAAAGGGGGCACAATTGGCCAATGGAGTGGAAAACTACAAACGCTACTTCTCCTACAAATGTGTGTTGCACAGCTGATGTTCGGTCACATCAGTTCCTATCTCTGTGCCTTCGGGTTCGTTCAGACTTTTTGGTCCAAGTACTCACTTGGGCTCGAGGGCTCATTTTATTAAATAACCGCAATGGTACTTGAATGCATTTCCCCTACAAGCTTCAATGATTTTCTTCGAAGTTAGATGTAATGTTCCTTGGGTGTCAGGAATTTTGGGCCCAGGGCCCAACATGAGCCAAAGAGACCATTTTGTTGAAATATATACCCCAAAATCTTGTATCCCCTACCAATTTTGTTGCCCAGTGCTGATGTTCGATAGTGATGGTCCAATAGGCGTACCTTTGGGGTGTTCAGGATTTCTTTTGAACCAAGGTCCCACTTGGTCGATTTTATGAAATTTCACACATTGGTACTTAAATGCATCTCCTCACACAAGTTACAATTGATTTCCTTTAATGTGACATGCAATGCTCCTCGGTTTAGAGGTCCATCCCCGGGTTTTTTGAGAACTTTTATGATATTCACACAATGGTGGCCTGGATGCATCTCCTCCTCCACAAGCTTCATTTGATTTTCTTCAAAGTTACATGTAATGGGCCTTCGATAGAGGACGCCATTGGGGTTGTCCAGGAATTTTGGACCTAGGGCCCAGTTTGGGCCCTGGGGCCCATTATATTATACTGCGAATCTTGTATCTCCTACGAACTTTGCATGCCATGCGATGTTCGGCCATAATGTTGTTCTAATAGAGCTCTGTACCTTTTCAGCGTGCCCAGAATGTGAGTCCCACGACCCATGGTGGGACCGGACGGCCCATAATGTGGGAATACGCAAACTGCTTCTCCTCTTAACCCGTAGTATCTAGTACATACGTGGGCACACCTCTGATCCACGATCGGTGCTTCCTGAAATATACCAGTCACGTTGCTAATGGAAACAATTTTTCGATTGTTCATTCTTACTCGAAGTAGCCCAAAATATCACAAATTGGCGACGAGTACGGGATTTTTCGGAGAATAAACCGGGTAAATCGTTCCGCTCAGTTTCAGGAACATAACCAATATAAGATGGCAGCAAACCTAGGCCGTTGCGGCGCCGTTTTGGCGAATATTCGGAAAAAGTAATTTTCATGTTATCTGAAACGGTGGCGAACTATCTTATTTTCAAACAAAAACAGAATTGGGGATAAAGCTGTAAGGCTCCTAGCTGTAATAGGACCTGTAGACCTATGCTCTCTTGAAGTCACTGTCATCACCAGAGAAGCTGCTGACAAAATCACTGGCACAGCTCAAGCAGATGATAGGAAAACATTACGCTCCGAAAACTTCACGATTGCTGAGCGATCAGTTCCACAAGGTGATCAAAATGAAAGTGAGAACTTTAACTACCTTGTGCACGTTAAGGAATGGCAGCCACATGTGAATTTGGCGACTTCGTGAACAGGCGATACTAGCCCGATGGTTTGTGGTCTCAAAGACCAAACGATCCAAGTAGACTGCTATCAGTGGTTAACACTAGCTCAGACAGTGAGATCGGAAACGCTCTGAAAACTTGCCTCGATGCAAACTCTTGAATTTCAAGGTGAGGAATAACCAATCCTAGGTACATCTACCATTCTACGTCGACCTCACACTCACAAGCCAGTAACAGAGTGGATCTAATCTAATAATCTAGCAAGGTCATTAACCCCAATCCAGAGGTGGCCAAGCTCAAGGGCCATGCTCAAGGCTGCACCTGCTGACAGACACCACTCATTTCACTGAGGAATGTTCAACAAGGAGCAGTGTGTTTCCATTTCAAGAAACTGCGGAGGCGTGTAGAAAAAAAGCCAAGAAAAGGGGGAAAATCTCAAATGTTAACAAGTACGTGACAGTTTTTGAAGTGGTGACTGGACACTGAACTGCAGCAGCAAGATGCTGATGTTGAAATCTACACGATAAAGTTGGCGTCAGGACAGAGAAAGAACCGGTTACGAGTTGATGTTGTAATCCAGGGAAAACTCATCCAGATGGAAGTCGACACTGGCTTCAATATCCTCGGAATGGTCGAAAAGTACAATCCTGGGCCTATTCAAGACACCTCAGTCCAGTTGAGAACTACAGTGGAGAGACCAATTCCCGTTGGGGGAAGCTGGTAGCGCGGGGGGATTACCAGAACCGCTACTATGAGTTGCCCGCCTACGTTAGTAAAGAGGGAAAACGTCCATCATTGGTTGGGGAGGGAGTTGGCTACGGTCACATTAAGATGGAGTGGCCCAAAATATTCAAGGTCCGATGACGGCCAACCAGTCACTACACCAGAATGATGACTGATGAAGAGGTACCCCACGGTATCAGCCAGCAACGGTGGTGGACCCGTGATGCAAGGGTCAAAGCCACGGAATGTGTCAAGGGAGCCAACACGAGTTTAACAAGCCCCGTCCGGTGCCGTATTCGTGAAGTCCAAGGTGGAGGCGGAATTAGAACGCTTGTTGCTGAAGGAGTTACAACCAAGGTAGATCGAGTGCCTGGGCACCAAGTCGTGGTTGTCCTCAAGCAAAACATGACATCTGTCTGTGTGCGTGTGATTACAAAGTTGTCAGTAAATCGTGACATTGAAGAGGGCCCAGTGTAACCTGGCGACAGCAGATGACTTGTTTGCCACCTTGGTGGGAGGAAAGTTTTCAGCAAGATAGACCCTGGACAGGCCTACCAGCAGTTGGAGTTGGTTTGAACAGCCAAAGCAAATGCGACAATTAAACACGCACAAGGTTTTTTTTTTTTCCAGTGTTTATCGTTACCATTTGGGAGTGTCAACGGCCCGGGATGGTTTTTCTAGGGTAATGGTCAGTAATACAGAAATTGAGGGGGGTAGTGGGTACCGAGATAATATTTTGATAGCTTCTACCTCATGCACACATGTCAAGTCAGTGACAAGTTTTGAGTCGTTTACAGAAGTACTGCATCAGAGTAAAACCTGCGAAAGGGGAATGGTTCAAATGGTCGTAGAGTAAATAGGTTCACAAGGTGGTGGTATGGTCTGCCAACCAACACCCAGAAGCTGGAGCTGTCAAAAATACCCCCAGCCCAACCAAGCCAGAGCATTAAGTTCTTATCTGGGATTACTCACTTACTATGCCAAGGTTCTCCAAACCTGGGTACCTTGCATCCACTAAATGAACTGTACAATTTTTAGTGGTGCCTGGAGGTGGATGAATCTGTGAGACTGCTTCAAGCGGAAGTAGTAAAGAGTTGTTGGTGTTTTTGTTGCTCAGATTGTGAATTGTTAGTGCACTATGATGTCAACAAAGAGTTTGACATTAGCATTGCGATGCTTCCCTAGGGCTACGTGGTGGAGATGGTGATATCCCATGTGAATGCCCAATGAGACGAAATGCCAGTTGCCTTCGCTTCTAGTACCTATCCAAGCAGCGAGAAAAATTACGCGCAGAATTGGGAGCGAAGCTCTGGCCTTTATTTTTGGCGTGGTAAGTTTACAAAGTACTGATATGGCCAAATGTTCACACTGGTCACTGACCATATTACCTCTACCATCAATCGATGAATCAACCGCCACCAATTCCAACCCTTGGGCGGCAGCTCGAATGAAAAGATGGTCATTGATTTTATCTTGATTGTTGTCTCGGTTACCATGGAACCAACCGGTAAGACAATTCAATCATCATGTGTATTATTTCTCAAAGGTGAATGATTTACCTATCACTTCAGAGGATATTAGTTAGGCTACTCAGAAAGTCCAGTATTATCTAGGGGGTTGAATTTTGGGGCTGGAGGTTGGCCTAACTATGTAGAGTCTGGAGACCTTAAACAATACTTTTCTCGAAGGAATGAACTGTACAGTGACAATGGGTGTTTGTTGTGGGGCTTAATGGTAGTGATTTCCCCAACCTCGAGACAACCACTGTTGAAGTGCCTCCATGAGCAGAATCTTGAAATGTGCAGTGTGTAGGGTATTGCACGCTTGGTGGCCCAAGCTGGATGGTGTTGTTATTGAAGAGTCGGCCCAGATCTGCAGCGGTCTTATTGCAGCAGGGCGTTAGACAAAAGCCCCCTTGTTCTCCCCCCTTGAAGCGTTTGGAGTGGACCGCGCAGAGTTGACAGCGCTGCACATAGATTTGCAGAACTGGATAATCAAAATGTGTTCGTCTTGGTTGACAGCCATTTCCAAATGGTGAAGGCTGCCCCCATGAGTAGCACAACGGACCACTGAGAACATAAAGTATCTTACGCAATTTGATCGACTGCGTATGCCTACTAAATGAATTGTTTGTCAGAAACGCCCCGACCGGTTGTGCCTGCACGAGTTCATGAGTTCGTTGAGTAATGGGATTAAACATTCCAGGGTATCTCCGTTCCACCTAGCACCGTACAAACTGTCCACAGGGTCTCACTATTAAGTTCACGTGTATTAAACCCTTCCAAGTCAGGTTATGAGCATCTCTCACACGCTAGCTAACTTTTATTTCTAGCTATAGGAATGTACATCTTGCAACCCGGGGCGTGCTTATGATGAACTGATTCATGCATAGACAACCCAAAAAGCCGTCTGTCTCTTCTAAAACCAAATCTGTCACAAGCGGTAAAAGGGAAGGCAAGAGAAAGAGAAACAGAAGTTCATAATGATGATGGGAAAGTTCAGTTGACGAACATTTTTGTGTAATGATCCTGTCAGGGTCAAGATTATTACAGGATTCAGAAGGTCAAGTGGTTGCCTGGTAAGGTTGTCAAGGTTTGTGGATCCCATACCTACCCCATGCAATTGCATGGCACTGGTGCAATGAGGATGTCATGTTGAACCAGATGGGACCCCCGAGTGGTGTTTCCTGGACCAGCCAGAACAGACCTAAAGTGATGTCGAGATGAGATCGAGTGCTTGCCTCTTACTTCCCAGAGAGTAGGTTCTCCTCAGTTGGCAATTGGAAGCGAAGAGAATTGCCCTGAGCCAACAGAGCCTACAGAGTCCTCGGAGTCAGATACGGTTCCGAACTCACAGTAAACTCAGCAGACCCAAATTCTTCGTGTCTCAGAGATTGAGAAAGAAGCCAAGGACAAATTCGACTCAAGTTTTTAGATGTTATGAAGGACAGTATATACTTGTGCCAAAGAGTAGTTCAAGTGCGCGTCGATTGTTTCCTGCAAGAACTGTATTTTCTCCAGTGGTAAAAGTTGTTATATATGACTTCCATGATTAGCATTCTTTTGATGTTTTCATCTCGAATGCTCATTTGAGAAGAGAGGAGTGTTTTAGTATCTGTGCACGACGTGTTCACCATCTGATCTTAGATCGGTGATCCTGAAAATTACCAGTCACCGTTGCTAATGGAGAAACATCGTGGTCGGTTGTACATTCTTACCGAGTTATCCCAAAATACCACTCTTACAAGTTCTGGTGCACAATACTGACAACTATTCAGATATTCACTTACCCCATAGTGCACCCACCCCCGCCGGCAATTGACCATCTGCAATAACACAAAAGTTACGGGTGGGCCAACTCATTTTGCCGGGACGATCAGTTTACAATTGAGCATATGGGCTTAGAAAACTCGTCAGGATTTCAACCCTTAGATTTAGTCTTGTGACTCCAATCATCGTTCTATCATTGGATACAGCGTTTTACCATTGATTTTTCACATATTCCCATAAAGTATTCTTGCGGATATGTTCGTTGTTGGAAAACTTATTCTCCCGCCCGATCTCGATTTGCCCAAGTCCTGTATGTTTAGCCCCTAAGCTGCACCTACACGGTACTTTTTTTTTTTAACCAATGGCCCACTGGCCGACGGCCCATTCATTGAAATTTCAACATTGGAACTTCAAATGCATTCCTCCCACAAATTCAAATGATTTTTTTCTGTTACATGCCAATGCGCCTCGGTTAGGTGGTCATCCCCAGGGGTTGTTGCGATCTTGGGACTGTAGGCACGTTGTTGGCCCTTGGGCCAATCCTGTATCGTGCAAAATGCTTTACAAGTTGTGGTGCACAATGCTGATGGTCAGTCATAATGACAATCTAAGAGCCGTATCTTCAGGATTCTCAGGAATTTTGACTTGCGGCCCAGTTTGGGCCGAGTGGGGGCCATCACGGCAAATCACGCAAAATGGGTAGTATTGCAAAACTACACTCAAACGAATATAAAACATAATAAAATTTATATCTGTAAGCACCCATCCTGAAATTTGCAAGGAATTGAGTGTTAGCAGCGAATATGGGATGTTCCGTGAGTGAGGTGATGTCTTTCACAGAGGAAAGTGAAATCGGCCATTGTGTGGAATATTGCAAAAGAATGCATCTGCACATAATCATTGGTTCTCTTTGTAATGACTATTGGTTACATTCAATACGGTTTGAGCTACAGCACCATGGTGCCCTTGTTTAAATGCTAAAATAACAAAGGACAGACTCATTTTGTTGTTGAACTCTCCCCACAGACTGAGTATATGGAAAGCCCCAGGCATAAACCGAGGTTAAAAACACCGGACCCACGTCACTGCCCCTGTTGGTTCAAAGAACTGCTGACTTATGACATGGTGATATGGTGTTATGAGGTTGTTACAGGTTTTCATTATAAATATTTGCTCTCAACAGGTGATGCTGGTTGCTCATGGACTGATTGAGGTGGGACTAGTTGCCGAGCTACCCACGCCGCTTTACGGAGTCACGCCTATTATGGTACGAGGTAGTGAATAGTGTCGTATGACGCCCCCCTCCACACCTTGCCAGCATTGTACGCACGGACTTACTTTACGAATAGTTTACGACAAGTCGTGAAATCTCCCTACATCGGATGCGCATAGTCCCGCAAATGTTTTATGGCAAACGTTTTCAACTACGCCTGCGCAATGACGATCGGAGCGGTGGGTCGACAAAAAAAACAACAAAATGGCTACGTAGGCTACATGTCGTGGCAGTGACGTGAGTAGTGGGGAAAGAGTGCGTGGACATTGCGTAATTAGCATTCACGGACAGTGAGTGTCGTGCATGGTACGCATACTGGCTACGCGCTGTATATGTGGCACAATTTTTGGTGATGGTGTATTCATATAGCAAACAAGGAAGAAGGGCCGATCGCAATGTCGGCCAACTAGATGATTGTATGTGAGAGTCAAATGGATGATGAATTCAGTTGAGCGATTCTTGGCAAGAGCGTGAAGGATGAACATGTTATGCAGGTTTCTCTTTAGTTGTCTCTGAAATGTGAGACATTTTATTTGTCTCTAACAGAATACCCCTTTGGTCCTCTCCGCAATTCTGTGCTGGGAATACACACATTGAAATAAATTACCATCTTTGTTATGTTTACTCCACTTTTTGGGACACATTGTAGACCTATCCTGTATGCAGTACTAGAGTAGTAATATTTGTATAGGTTATCCTGTTTTGATATGGGCACATGCTAGCTTTCCAAGCTACTGTAATAAAAAAAAAAAAAAATGTAATGACTGTGGTCCAGAGGACATACACTGTAAGTGACCTGATCTGGGCTGGTGCCAGTTTCTCATTGCAGCACTTTCTCTCATGGTATGGCCCTTAATTGTTTGGTCTTAGAACCATGCAGGGCTGGGGTATGCAGTTGACATGTACTAGTAATAGGGCCTGGACTGTACTGTCTGTCATGGCCTCAATAACGATATTATCATTATGGGCTGTTGAGGGAAATTGGCGGCCTGGCAAGAATTGTGTGATTTTCTCCAAGTGTTTACAATATGTACTGTACACATGTAGGTACTGTACACAGTGGTTTCGCCAGGAGATCCCGACGGGGCGGTCCAGGGACAAAGCAAAGATTTCAGATCAGAGATAGTCAATAGTTCAGGTGGTGTGCTGAGAGGGAAGGTGATGCATGGTCAAACTGCTCATTAGGCCTACATGTAATGGAGCATAAATTTCTGTATATTATTGCTATTATTCAAGCGAGAAGTATTGTTCAATTCAAAGGTTTTGTTTCCCCACCTGTCTTGAACGTGTTAAAAAAAAATGTTTGACTCCCCTAGTTTACTCCTCTCCTCAACCTCTCATTACTTACACAATGCCCCCTTCTATTTAGCCTATTAGTCCCATTTGACTCCCCAGTGAAAGATGCAGGATTTTTTTTGAAGGGGGGGGGTTCGAACCCGACAGTGTATCAAACGGAGCGCCACCATCAGTTTGCACGTCGTGTTTGCAGTTTTTCATTTTGCCCCAGATTGCAGAAAACGGCATTCCCGAGCTTTTGACCATGGTTTGTTTTGGGGGCGGGATGCTGTTTTCTTGAGTTGCATTTGTATGGGGAGGGGGATTGGGGGCAACAAGGGCAAAGGAGGTTAGGTTAAAAACTGTGGGGTGTAATTGGATACATGGAGCACCGCCATAGGTTGGCGCGGAAAAAAATTGTTGACTTCACAACTCCCAGATGGCAATCCGGCTGTTCCAAACCTTGAAATAGATCTTGTGTCTGAAAATTTCTCACTTAGCATGGAAAGTGTTTTGTAAAAATGTACCATATCAATGGATTACTGTGATGTAATATATGGGGGGTAATGCCATCAGGTTGGGCGTGTCACGGCAATATTGCAATATAAAATTGTTTAGTAATTGACCGACTCACATTTGTTCATGGAGTTTTGTTAGGTCAGTCGCGAGAAAAAAATGTGACCTGCAGGAAATGGGTGGGCCTTAGGCTGTGGAAGGTGACAGAATGCTTATGCTAGTAACCATAGCCAATAAGCAAAATAAATGATAAACACCTGGGAGTTTCTTTGAGGGGGGCTCGGGAACAGTTTGGGGGCTTGAGCCCCCAGCACAAGCCCCCTCAAATCATACCCCGAGAAGCCACCTACATCCACATTATCGGTAGAATGCATTCGTGTTTCTGAATGAGGAACAAACGAGGTGGTCGGACCCCCTGGACCCCCTGGACCCCCCCCCCCCCTCTGTGATCTGCTACTGCCGCCCCTAATCTGGTTCCGTTCGGCCTGATGATGGAAGCCACTCTGATAACCTTTGTAACATACACAGCAACATGCAATGAATTCTGGCAATGAATATTACATAAGGTATTACTAGAGTCAGTAGTGCCTTTCACAGTTAGCAATAGTCTGTTGGAAAACCCCTTGCAATCTGCAAGCTACAGTTCAGCCCACAGATGGACAAATCCCGCTTAACAAATTGCTTGGTAGGGGGGATTGACGAATTAGAATTTCATTTTAATGGAAATGGAAAGCGAGAGCACCAAAATATGTTGTTGGTAAGGGAGAAAGAGGTCGGGTATACCTGTCAGGAATGGGAAGATGTTCCCAACCCCATTTGGACTTTGACCCACCCAAACTCTAATCTGGACCTCGTCCTCTTGTCAGGTAAATCCTGCTGCCACCGCTGCCTTACCGTAGAGGCCTTTTGGTGGTTGGCCCTATTTATAATAATCGTTTCACCTTTGCTCAAGAGATTGGACTGCAACATCTTCGCTTACAGCCACAGGGTAGGACACGCTGAATCCAATTTCCTCAGCAATAACAATTTGGTAATGGTTGAATCATGAGGAAACCTATATTTATGTAAATATTTTCATTGTACACATACCGTAACTTCGATGAACATTCATGTTTGCTGAATTCAAAGGTAGCTCATTTTGCTATTCAACAACGACACAATGTCCTTGTAACCTCGCCTTGAAATGACACTTGCTTGCTAGCCATTTCGGCGCAGGTGGTATCCGGTAGGCAGGTAACTAAAAGATCAAGAGGGTGACAGAGAAGAAAGTACATGTTGTAGTTATAGATGTGTCTGAATGAGCTAATTCAGTCTCGACTTCTTGTATATATAATATTTTTTTGCCAGACTCTGAAACTGGAGGAAGAAGCAGAACAGCTAAACCCTCTGAAGCATTGCGGGAAGTGGATCAGTGTCTGCCACACCGTCATCTGCCATACAATTGAACTGGCGACATAATATTGCTATCGCCACTGTCTAACAGCCTTCCCCATCAGCTCTTCGGTTCGTGAAATGGACAGTTAACAGTGCATGTGCCACTCACTGCCCACACTAGATGAAACGCAGGCTAGGCTACCGCTAAATAAGCCAGCATGACTCAGCGGGATTCCTGTGGACAGCATTCATTAACTAATTGACAAATACCAGTGAGTTAACCATTTTTAAAAAACAATTTTTTTGAAATGATCATGCCAATTTATATTCATTATATTACAAAAGCCAAACCCTCATACCCACAATATCATGACGTGTACACTCTACATGTGCCTACTACAATGGCAATCTACTGCCTATTGGACCTTCCTTAGTACAATGGCCATGTGAATATGACTCGCCTCGGTCCTCCTTATTTTTTATTCCTTGCTGCCGAAGGCAAAAGGAAGCTATCAGTCATGTAGTGTGTGTGTGGTGTGTGTGTCCGTGACACTCTCTTGTATACCCGATAAGTGGAAGACTCGAGGTCCGATTGATTTCATTCTTGGGTGGTAGATCACCCATGATGAGTAGATTATATCTATTTCCTTGTGTGTTGATCTCATTAATATTCATGAGTACTGTACGTGCGATTTGTCTCAAAATTGCTTCAGTGTAATTGGCTTGAGATCAGGTTCATACTAGACTACCCTCTCGGGCACACTTGATGCAGACGTTTTCTACATCATGGAGCGGAGCCTAAATGGTAAGCTGAGTGGTGCTGTGTTACGCTTCTTTGTAAACACGATAAGTGGAAGACGCTAGGTCCCATAGATTTCAATTTTGGTTGGTAGGTCACCATGGTCTGTAGATTGTCCCTATTGTTTTTGGTGACGATCTCATTATTATCATGAGTGGGCGGAGCTCAGAAAAAATGGCGATAGGAACTTCAAATATCAATATCTCCACAACGGTATGGCCGATTTGGCTCAAACTTGGTTTAATGTGATTGGCGAGAGGTAATGCGTATATTTGGGTACACTTTTATGTAGACTCATTTGCTTATTCATAGGGCGGAGCCTGAATAGGATTTCGCCCAATATTGGCTTGTGAACACGATAACTATAAGACACATGGTCCGACTGGTATCATACTTGGGTGGTAAATTACCCATGTCGTTTAGATGATGCCTATTGGTTTTGGTGCTGATCTCGTTATTATTCATGAGTGGTTGGGGATTAGGGAAAATTTCCAAAAATGTCAATATCTCCACAACAGTACGTGCGATTTTGCTCAACCTTGCTTCAGTGTAATTGGCTTGAGATCAGGTTCATATGTAGGGCACACTTGATGCAGTCGTTAACATTCATGGAGGCGGAGCCTAAATTGTAATCTGAGTGTGCTTGTGTTACGCTTCTTTGTAAACACGATAAGTGGAAGACGCTAGGTCCCAGAGATTTCAATTTTGGTTGGTAGGTCACCATGGTCTGTAGATTGTCCCTATTGTTTTTGGTGACGATCTCGTTATTATTCATGATTGGGGCGGAGTTCAGAAAAAATGGCGATAGGAACTTCAAATATCAATATCTCCACAACGGTTTAGGGACCGATTTGGCTCAAACTTGGTTTAATGTGATTGGCGAGAGGTAATGCGTATATGTGGGGTACACTTTATGCTAGTATTTATATTTCATAGAGGCGGAGCCTGAATAGGATTTCGCCCAATATTGGCTTGTTGAAAAAACGGATAACTATAAGACACATGGTCCGACTGGTATCATACTTGGGTGGTAAATTACCCATGTCGTTTAGATGATGCCTATTGGTTTTGGTGCTGATCTCGTTATTATTCATGAGTGGTTGGGGATTAGGGAAAATTTCCAAAAAAGGCAATATTCCACAAACAGAGTACGTGCGATTTTGCTCAACCTTGCTTCAGTGTAATTGGAATGAGATCAGGATATGTAGGGAACAATTTGAGGTATCTCAGTGATATTTATTGGGGCGGGTTCCTAAATCGTAAATTCGTTTAATTTGTGTGTGCTTGTGTCACGCTTCCTTGTGAACCTGATAAGTGGAAGACGCAAGGCCCAATTGATTCATACTTGGGTGGTAGATCACCCATGGTCTGTAGATATTCATGGTTGCATAAAACGTGGTATGCTAATGATCAATGTCGAAGGTCACTCGGGCGTGCACAGAGACTGGAATGTACAAGTAGTGTACCTAGCAATAGAGATTATAGTATCTTTCATTTGGGGGCGAGCAATTTCCGAACGCTCCCTGGAGAAAATGACGAATCCTCTCACCATTAAACATCACTAATATGAACTAATACGTGAAGATTAACACAAATAAGAATCTCTAAAAGAGTAAATGTTAGGCGAATCCTCACTAGGTATGTGTGTGTTCAACAGATAGCAAGGAACCACGTAGCCGTTTGGCTCTTGTCTATACTTGATGGAGTCACAGGATCTATGCAGTCATGTCGTGTGTTAAAATTTTTTTTGGGGCGAGGATGACATGTAGGCCTGTACCCCATGCGGACTATGCACGGGACATCAAAACTTAGCAGTAGGCTTCAGCGAACAGCTTTATAGAGAGCTCAGCGTATGTAGTATGTATGTATGTATGTATGTATGTATGTATGTATGTATGTATGTAGTATGTATGTATGTATGTATGTATGTATGTAACACAAAAGTTGTATTGTGATCAGCTGATGGTGCTCAATACACGTTAATATGAGCTATAATACTAATTTCGATAGTTCTGTGTCTTTTTCGTATTCGCTGTGCCTGAATGACTTAGTGTGGTTTCTGTATCTGTCTTTGAAAGCCCCCCACCCCCCGGCAAGACCGATGTAGGAGCTGGTGGTGTCTCCGTGTGTGACTGTGGCTTTGTAAACAATAGGCCAAGCAGAAATTCCATGTTCGACAATGACTTCTCGGCACTGAAACATCTCAGAGTTTTGTTCGTCTACACCCTACTTTTCATGTACCCACTCAATATATGTTTTGGTATTGGACATTGACAATCATTAACTTTTGTCGATTGGTCTTCAATCCTGGAGTGAACCAAGGTTTTTTAATAATACATGTACATATACTATCCAACAGTGTATTGTAATCGCTCATTACAAGCAAATAAAAACCCCTCTAACTACCATTTTTGGGGAATAAATGGGTTGTCACGGTAATGAACACAAAGTATTGTTTGGGCGTGTTACTTGAAACTTCACATGACAGCACAATCCGTGTCGTGTTGGTGTGTGGTGAGGTAATTATTTTGCTACTCGCCTGCTTAGAATCAATATTAAGATTTTAGTTGATTTTGAAAGTCTCCTTTTGTAAAGTTTCATTGCAGAAGGTCGGATTTTGGCAAGACATCACTACGCTAGTGCCATTCTGTTGTTAGAAATGGGAATTTTGTAACGATTCAATATTTTAGCTAAATTTAGTTGTTGTAATGGAGCAATAACCAACCCCTCAGATGGATGTTCATACTTGGTATGGTGCTCCCATATATGAGTACATTAAACCTATGGTTTTGGGAAGGTCAGCGGTCATCTGAGGTCAATTTTTTTTTCAATGGTTTGGTTATCAAACTGGGGATGCGCATCACGCTCTCATCACTCGGTACAAGAGATTGACACTTGCTAGTATACTATGTATGGTAATTACAATTCATTAATAAGCCAAACAAAGTTTTCACAGCAATTAATCAAGGCTGTTTTTCAGTGGACGACATAGCATTGAGGTGGAACTCTATTTTCTCAACGGAGCCTGTTGATAGTTCTGGGAGGCTTCCTGGAATGCCGGAACTGCAGAAAAAAGTACTTTGAGAGCAGATGGTGGAAATATGTATTGCTACCAGAGTTGCATGTACGCTCCCATGGCTCCTTGAGTTGAGTAGACTTGGGGAAGTGGCTTGAGTAGATATATCACAATTTGAATGTTTCAGCATAATAGACTCTCATTATTATTAAATTGTTAGTTGAGGAAACAAATAACAACATGTTCACTTATTGCCTTGGCTGTTTCAGTTACAGAATCAACTTCGAAGGCGGCTTCTCTTGCCATACCTGGAATGTTCTAAAAGAAGCAGATAACTGTCTGGTAAGTGCTTCTGATTAAAGTATTCATACAGGCGGCTTAGAATGTATTCATAGCAGGAGTCAGTTCCGAGTAAGACCTCTATACAAAGTAAATGCTGCAGTTTGTCCCTCAAACAGAAGGACATAAATAGGAATGAAATAAATTATATCAAATTATAAGGTCTTGTTAGCAATTTGTAGCGGGGTCCCATATCCATACATAGTTTGTATCCTACATGGTTTGCAAAAGTACATGTTTCACATTTACATTATTCACGGATTCTCCCCATGTGACGTCACAATTTTGCACTGACCGATTGTGCCTTCCTTCATTGGCGCACGTGGATCGCCTGAAGTGTTTTCCCCAATAATTCTTCATTTTATTTTGTCAAAGCAGTTGGCATCGACAGAGACATCACAATTTTCTTACTATATATAAATTGAACTGAAATTGTGAGCCCTGCAATGTTGCCTAGCAGAATTGTCAGAATATTGAGCAATGCCCCTCTAGTAACTTGTAGTTCAGTCTGGGTATTCATCAGCTCAGGTAGATTATTCAGGAACTCATGAAGAGACAAGTTCCTGTCTGCAGTAATAGATGTCCCTGGTTTCAAACTTCTGTATCAACATCTGATACCAGATGTTCACCTCTGGGGTGTTAGGTTGTACACCTGCCTTCTTAGGCTCTCAACTCATTCAAAGAAAGGCACACCAAATTGCCGGTTTCCATCCACCACCATACTGTATGGGGAGTGCATCACGTCTGGTTAACCTTGTCTAAATTTAGTTTAGTTCAGATTGACTGTTATTACCAACTCTATCAGTTAGTTTGGGAGGAAATCTTGCTTTCCCAGGCTGTGTTAATTTTGTCATTGTCATTGAATGACCTCTGTCATTCTGCATCTATCCTCAATGGTCTCCATTTTATACCTGTGGATAATTCTGAAATGATTGAAAGACCAAAATGAGTGCTTCCTTGACTTGCTAATTCGGTAATGTCTGCATTTATGGCCTACTAAATTCGGAATTTCATGATAGAGCCTGTTCACCCTGTTGGCATCTCCTCATTTGAAAAATGGTTGACCGTCAAACTCTTCATAAAAATGGTTGATCGGGTATTCTATTTTTTTTTTTTTTTGCAGGCGGATCAATGTCTACCTCCAGATCTGTGGATGGGGCTACTCCGTAGAAGGGGAGCAGTTCACTCTATTGTTGAAGGTGTAGGGGATGCTCGCCTCTTTCCATTCCCAGTGCTGCAACGTTATGGATTGAATCCTTTAATGTATTGAATCTACATTATCAAGCTATCCGACCCAACTCTAAAATCAGTGCCGTTCTTACAGCCTATATTTCTCGACATCTATGGAGATGTGCCAGTTACTACAGCCATTCACAAACCGGTGGAGAAGCTCGATTCCAAGTAATCTATACTTGGACTTACTTTCACATACGAGGACTCATTTCCCATGTCAGTGGGTTTAAAAAAAAAAAATTATATAATTTTTCAGACGAGGTACAGTGGGCTATAAGGCATTTCAAATTGGGGGTTATGAAAGCTGCAAATAATCAGGGCCCCTAACTGATTGTTGTGCAACACAACTGGAGGACTTAGGGTGAACGATATTGAATTTGACACATTATCATTCGGCTGTCTGCTTCGCATCATTTTGTACAGGGGTCTTATGCAATCCCAATGATTTATTGAGTTATGTCAACACAGTTTCATGGATTTGAGTCATGTCACATACATGTATTGAACATTTGAGTAATCCAATAAAACATGCAAATGGTATCATTGATTACCAACAATGATGTAGTGCAGTGGTTCCCAAACTTTTCAAGGTAAGGCACCACATTTCATGTAGCGTTATCCGAGCGTGACCCCAAGTTTGTGTCACCAAGTCTGAGACCCACATGTACCGTGTAGTACAGTACTGGCGCTGTTTGTGAAAACAATATAGTGATATTGGGGCAAAGGCAGGGTGGTCAGCGTCAATTGAGCCAAAAACACTGACACACTGATCATCAGGAAAAACGCTAGAACGGCCACTAGTAAAACCCTTAATATAGTTTTTCAGGTTGAATTTTGTAGCAATCTGACTGCGCACATTTCAAATTTGGGTAAAATTTTTGGTACCCATCATATTTCTTGAATATTTTGAAACAAGCCTGCGACCCTACAAGAATTACTTCACGATCCCCGTTAGGGTCACGCCCCCAGGTTCAGGAAACCATGAATTTAATGCTTGAAACCACCCGGCCATGGTTATTTATTGTCTTGGTCTTGTACCCTTCTTGTTACCATCCTGTTAATACTGGTATGTACTTTTTTTTTATGGGGAGTACATGAACCCTAGTTCTTGGCTCGTATATTTTACAAACCTCGAGAAGATACAGGTCCCTGCTGTAGTAGAACTATTTTGATGCAAGTGGTTTTTTTCTCTTTTCGGACCAAGTCAATGCAAGGTTTTCATTTAAAAATGCTACACACGACCTTTGAATCAGTTTGAATGACAATTCACAAAATGTTATAAAGAATTTGAAGAGGCAAGCATTCGTTGACTTGAAGACAGTAATTCACCTCCACTTCTCAAGAAGAAAAAAGGTCAGCAGCTGTGTGTGATAAAACTCATTCATTGGGACCACGGAAATATTGTATGGGACTCCACATTTAAGAATTTGTGGTTAGGGCACATGTGCTCCAGGTGTGGCCTTGGAAGACGTGGTTAGTGCCCAAGGTTTTAATCCAACACCTTGTGGTGCGTGCTTGAAAGTGGTTGGTACCGATTCCACTGTGTCTTTGATGCATCACTATAATTACCCGGAATTCGAGCATGGTTTAATTGGTTTTGCAGTTCAAGTTAATATGGTAGTGCTTCTGGGGAAATACACATCTTATTGATTGCACGGCAATTATTGTCAGTGCCCCAACTAGGGCCTTGTAATTCATGTACACTATATTGAAATGTACAGTACATGCTATTGTGATGTAGTACGAATAACCATGCCTTAATTAGGACGAAGCTAATTAATCTTGGGGACCCACGAGTTGTGCTGCCAAACATCAACATTGAGTGAACATCTAGGGAGCTGGATATCGTAGGGTGCTTGTGTCATTTTTCGAGATAGGCTTGCCTAAATTGATTTTATTGCATTTTCCCGCTATTTCGATTACGCTGAATCCAAAAATCGAGGGTTCCATTTTTTCTGACATGGTTTGGGCGGCCATTTTGGAATTTCAAAATGGCCGCCATCTCTTATTGGAAAGTTATCATAACTCTCCCATTTCATAGTACCTACAGACTGGGTATATAGTGACTAACATAATGTGTCGGTACGGTGAGAACTAACAGTAATAGCACCATCACCCAGACTACATGGTGGCCATCTTGAATTTAAAAATGGCCGCCGTTTCCGTCGAAAAGTTAGCGAATCATCGAGATCCAAAAACTATGGGGACGGTTCTTCAGTAATGACTTACCTAGACATGGTGTTTGATCTTAGTACTTTGTAAAACTGATTAGGAAGATCTCTTGGATCAGAGATTAGTCCACTGAGTAAAGGGATAGAGTAAATATGTTAACAATTACGGAAATACTTGTTGAAAACTATACAGCGGATGCGGGTTCACGACGTATCATACACTATTATTACAAGGTTAACCGTCAATGGCATCAATTGCTTCCGGGCAAATGGCGGTCAGTCGAATCGCAGATCGGTATTTCCATAGGTATCTGATCCTAGTTTTATTATTTTCATATTTTGGAATAATCTCGCAGATGAACTTATGTTTAGGGGATCTAACAGGGAGAGGGGGCATGCGTTTTTTCTACTGCCAATCTGCCATTTATATTATGGTCATGCAAACGGGATACCGGCCATTACCCAGTTGGAGGAAAAATGGCCGTCATTGTCAAGAGGAGAACAATCCCAACCTCATTTATATATGACCGCATATAGAACAACCGTATAGACTAACCACTACATGAGTGAAATGAGTTACAGGCTAGATATGTGGATTTTACACCATCATTATGAAGTTCCAACTGGAATTACACTTCTGTATCGGAACGATGACACTTGTTTTGGAGTGTTCGTACCACGAACATAAATTCACTACAGTCGTCATACCTGTACACCAAATGCATAAGTCATATTTCCTACCTCCGAAACCACGGCCGAAAACAAGAGTTGCCACTGGCAACTCGACCAGCCCTTCAGTTATATTCCCGCCGCCAAGATGTAAGCATCTTCTCCAAGATATGGCCGTCGCGGAATTTGATTTTAGAAATCCCTCCATTTTAACATTTCTTCCTAATTTCGGAAGATTTTGGCGCGCTCTTTGACAGCTAACCTATGACGATCACGTTTCCTCGGAAAAGATGTCATTCGAAACCTTTTTTTCCAGGGATGGCCCGCAGGTCGTGCTTTTTGGTTTTCACATGGGCTAGGCTCTAGCCTAGTGTACAGACCTACCCAGGATTTGCCTACCACACTGAGGGTCCTTGGCTTCAGGTTTTTGTTCTCGTTTCGGTTATAGTAGGCCTACTCGCCCTTTTGAGGGTATTATTCCCTTTTGGGCTCGTTTTTTTTCACTTAGGGATAGACCGGGAGGACCCTTCCTTCCCGTTTTTTCTGAGCTTCGGCCCCTCCGTTCGTCGGCGTGACGCGAAGAGAAAAATAGTTATATTTTCCGGAGGTCCCTTTCAGTGAGCTGTTCGTGTTTTTCAAACAGTTTGTGTTTCCAGACAGTACGATGAGCAAATGTTCCAAATACCGTCTCAACTGGGACTTTCACGAACTCTGCCTGAGGTAATGGGCATGTGCTCCCACGGCTTTGTCTGCTATTCGCGAACCGTGGGAATTTCCTCGCTGGCGAGAGACTGCTCCGTAGTCCAGCCAAAGTTGGACCGCCAGCTGACTGGAAGGCTACTTGTTCTCGTCGATGGTTTCGGACTTCAAAATCATAGGGGAGGGGGCAAAACCAGGATCGTTGCTGTAGGTCGACCGGACATGGTGAGGCAGAGGTGTCCCGATAAACTGGGGGTTAACCGGCTCGTCGCAACCGGTCGGCACGGACGGGTGCCTGGGTGCGCCTGCCGCAGAGGGGCAGACAGCATCAGCGTTGGCGTGAGCCCCCGGGACTTGATCCACATCCGGATCTAGCCGTGTCGGTGTCGCGCTGGAGAACGCTCGGAAGAGGAAACCCAGATTCCTTACTTTCGGACGGTCGCCTTCCGGGGACCCGGCGGTCATGGAACCCAACGAGTGGGCTGTAGCACAGAAGCCGGTAACATCTGGGCCGGCTACGAGCGCGGGAACCTGGAGTCATCAATATCGGCGAACCTTCAGGTGCCATCTTCTAGTGGATATACTACCTCCAGGAGGGACGCCCGGAAACTGGGACTAAGAAACTGCCGCAATCCCCCTACATCCGAAAGTGCCCCTGCACTGGGTGCGGCAATTTATTTGCCGGACCATACCGGCTTCCAAGGTCGGATACCGGAACAGCTTCCCAGAATACGGCGTCCGGGAAAAGGCGCGAAACTCAGCATAGGGGCCCCGGGACCGAGAGTCTAACCGAACTCGTGAGGAATTGTCTGGCTCCGCGCCCCGTGTCGCTACAGCCCCTCTGGTTCATGGGAAGTCGTCTGCCAAGGACGGTTCTACGGAGCAAATCCCAAGCAAGAAAGCCTCGTTCAGATTTTAGCCACGTTCAGTAGCGGCTCCCGCAGCGATGTACAGCGGCGAGATGTACGAGCTGGCGTTTGACTCGACCACCAAAGGCTCATTCCCGTCCCACGCGCTGGGCAGGCGCTAGATCGGGGATGGGTCGAGGCTAGGATTTTTGGTCCGACGCGGTGTCAGCTGTCGGCCCACACAAGACTCCGTTGCGGGAGCCCGGCGCAACCAAAAAAAAAACCTTCAGGACTCCCTGGTGCGACCTGGCGGATGGCCCGGGAGTAGCTGTCCCGACTCGCAGTTTTCTGCTTTTGCGGCTGTACCCATCGGGGTGGGGAAGGCACTACGATCGATCAGGTGGGTGCATTGTCAGGGCATATGTGGCGACAGAATAGCTCCGCGACCGAGTTCGGGTCTTCCGACTGAGTACTCCAACCAGGAGACAGCCAGGCTAACACAGCGGACTCCCACCAGAGAAGACGTAACACAGTTCGGATATGAGGAGCTTGCGATCAACCGCCTTCCTAAGGGGGCTTCCTGTCGACCCTTCGCCGAATGCAGGAGTTCTTGCACCGGTGGGACACGAATCCGAGGTGCCTTCCGACCACGCTCACCGACAGGATGTTGGCGAGAATGAGGGCAAGCGGCCCCTGGGTACATCGATCCCGGGTGAAGCATGCGGTTACACGAAGCGGTTACAGTTTTTCGCCGTATCATCGGGTACGACCGGCCTGCACCTCCGAAGTTTGACTCAACGCGGCTACCGAGGATCAGAGTTCTTCTATTCCAGTGGATGCTGATGCCGCGAGAGCTATTAGCTATCGCAGAGAGAAAAATGGACTTCGACCAGCCACAAGGGATTGGAGCAGGGACAATACGAGGCGTAGGCAATTTGCAGTGGCCTTCTGTGTGTGAATTACTCCACCCCACATTAAGGTACCGCCGAAGAGGCATTGCCTTATTATTCCTGTCACCTGGTTGAAGGCTTCGAAGCTGACAATAAGGTGCAATATCCGGTCTGCACCCTTCCCGGGCCTTGAATGAGAGTCAGATTCTTTCGGCAAGTTACATAGAAAAAAAGTCTGCTCTGTCGTGTCTTTCACATGGACGAAGAGGACTCAACCACCCTTTTTGCTTCGCCCAAACTTTCAAGACCAACCATTGATGTTTGAAGGACCTGACATTCTGACTTCCAAGGACCAGTTCAGATCAGAACCTCCGCGTCCCCACTCGGCGTTATCAGACAACGAACGGGTGGCAAGAGTAGGACTCAAGTTTGCCTCTGCGTTCCTTATTGCGGAAATTTCGAGTCGTTTTTTCCATGAACCCGATGGAGCGGGTACTTCTCGGTGAGACATCGGTGCCGTCATCTCCCCCGTGGGTTCAGTAGCGCGATTAACGTTTGACCAGCTGGCTCCGTTCGTACTGTCCGGGAGCGCTGAGAACCCGGCATTGAGGCGGTCCCGTGGGCGTCCCAGTCCATCAAGTCGGCCATCAAGGAGCTCCCCTCCTAGACGAAAACCTTTTCAGGGGGAAGTTTGAGGATTTCCTCCAGTCGGAAGTCAACAAGGGTGAAGGACCTGAAAACAGGCTCTGGCCTCTGCGTCCCTCAGCCGTCCAAGGAGATCAGTCTGCAAACCGCCCCCGTTCCTGTTCTGGAAACAGATCTTGTCGGTACTAATATCCTTCCTATCGCTAGTCTTGTGTAAGGGACGATTAGTAAGTTTATTCCTCCACTCGTTTGAGTGATGTTACCTCACTGGCTGCAATAAAAAATATGCACTTGGATTGACAACCACAGCTCTGTGAATTAATCCAGTGTTACGGTTGTTAGGTTGTGAAACACTGCAGGTTACTGCGGGACCACCTCAGAAATGTGAAAAGGCTTACACAGAAAGGAAAAGGCATATCGGGCAGGGTTGTCAACAACGTCTTAACGCAAGACTATCTATCGACGGGAGCCTCGTCCTGGTGGTCCTCCTACAATTGCTCTTCCGGTTCCAGCCAGCAATGTGACCAACAGGATGACTCCGGCTAAAAAGTTGCTGGGGTTGGAACTGGTCCAACCGGAACGATTCCGACAGTCCTCCAACCGCCGCCCTTACCAACGCGAGAAGGGGAGAAGGGGGGGGGGAATTACCCCTATGGATCTCCGTTGAACCGGCTTCGCTCTACCGGTAGAAGGGAGACTCAATGTATTGTGCCCAGGCAGCTGATTTGAACCAAATCATCTGTTGACTGTGCATCATATGTCCTATGCTTGGGTCGTTCGCCCGTAGAACCGATACTCCGGCGATCCCAGCGGTACCTCTCGTAAAAGTTCTGCTGACATTGATATATATGAGAATGGAAATTCTTCACAGATATTTCGCTGCGAGAGCCTGAGGATTTCAATCAGGGAAGGAGGGGAGGGGGGAATTATAAACAACACTACTTCAGAAAACACCGTAGGGCCCTTGCCGTTGATCAGGCGTCACAGTAATATCGCACACGAAATAATAGATAGCTCGGTTGGTACTATAAATATAATCTCTGCTGCGATTCCGGATGTGAATCTCGAGTCCAAACTGATGTCCCCGTGGCACTCCTGGCGGAGGGGGCGCCGAGGGGGGACCTCCACTTCGCTTACTCGAATACCGGATTCGTTTATTCGGGAAGTTTTCTAATGAAACTACTAACCAAATGGGTGGAAATCAGGAAGGGGCCCGCAGTGATATGTTGTTGAAATTATTAATCTTGCTGGCCAGATCGCCAAGATTATGTACACAAGTGACGCCACTCAAAGTAGTTCCACCCCCACCCAAGGAACACAACGATTTTACATGACGAAAACACAGAACAAAACTTGGGTTCAAATATGTGCATTAAATGTGAAAGCTACGAAGCTGTGGATCACCGTTTCGTCCGCTGATTTGGCCGACGTAAAAAGCGGCCATTTTGAAATCCAAGATGGCCGCTTGGAGTTTTGTTGATGGTCGGGGTTACCATAGATCCGACCGCTTGTATTAACACATGATATTAGTACTAACATCATGTAGTAGGTGCTATATTGAAGGTTATGACCTTTTCTGAAAAATAGCGGCTCATTTTGAAATTCCCAAAATGGCCGCTGTGACAGTGGATATTGTCCGGGAGTCGGGTTGGCAACATTATTTTTCACATTACGCTACTAGTAGGGCCTTGTCTCGCTCAATCATATCCGTGGAATTATCCAATTTACTATTTATGATTGATTCGATTTGACCCACATAGTTTGAAGAACATACTTATTACTTCCAGAAAGCTACCTTCCTTCTGAATTACAACCAGGATTTGAACGAATTTGAGTCAATTCTTAGAAAAAAGTCTAGCCTACGTAATGCGAAAATAAACTGCGGACCTCGGTTGGAGCTAGAGGCGAACAGTAACTGCGAACAAAAAGCTAGCGAATTGTAGCAGCGAACTGGAAACAGAATGGTGTACGGAAGCTGTAAACGGCCAATGGAACAAGCAATCTTTTACTTAGATCGGATTAATTATCTGACTCACTGTGGCCTACCGTAAACAACGATCAACGTTATAATCCAAACACTACCATTCCTGGTATTGTTCAATGAAATTGATGATATCACCGTGGACACCCTATACGTATTGGGTAAGGAAGGTTGGAACTACCATGGAATTTTGTTAATTCATAACGAGGTTTTTTCGGTGCCACAATACAGGGTAGTAATCATTGATGAAACAATCACAGTTAGGCGTCCTAATCGGTGTATAGTATTTTATCCTCAGGTGCGGGTGACAATGAACCAATGCTATGAAAACTATCGATATATCGGTCTTCGAGACGAACCCTGCTACCCACGGATATGGCTTCCGGCGCTATGCTACAATGTGACAATTTTGGAGGACTTATACTCAGCCCACACCCCCCCCCCCCCCCTCTCCTAATCTATAAAATGTGTTCGTACGTAAGATTACTCTGTCATTCACTATTTTGAAGTTTACCTCTTACTCTATGACTAATTTCGGGGGTGCTGATCGCAATCGAGTTTTAAAATAACTTCCCGTTCTTGAGTTACAGAAAGTAGGCGGATATGAGATCACCACCCGGGTGCTTCGCTCAGGCGGTTCTAGCAAACCAAGGGACCGATCTCTCGGATCAGCCCGCTCGGGGCACGGCCGACTGAGTCGAATGCTCCGAGTGAAAATAAGGTCCCAATTATTGCACCCCTTCGTTTCCGATATACAGTATTCAAGTTCCGGTGTGATGACCGAGTGCTTAGCCGAGACTCCCGGGAAAACGGGCTGGCAATATCTTAGCAATCGATTAACTCGATATTGCCCGGCTCGCGAGCGCAACCTCGTGACATGGGGAGGGCCGAGGTGTGAACTTTGGCCTGCCGGAAAAGGGGAGGAGACAGGTGCCGAAGCTCCTACCGGCGCGGATGCTGGCTAAGAGTAAGAGTCAACCCTAATTCCGGGTAGAGGTGGTGGGTGTGTGAAATCGCCCTGCTGCCGCTGGACCGAGGGCTTTATCAGGAATCCGTATCACATGAATCCAGACAGGGTAAAACTAGTTCGATCATTCAAAGAAAAAAATAAATGCCGACGGTTACTCATGTTTTTTAATACTGTTCTTCGGTCACACCTCAAGAACTTGTCGCCGTCGGCAAATTTTGGTCCTGTGCGGCAAAAAGAGAAAGAGGAAAGGAAGAAGAAGAGGAAAAAGAGGAGAGGAGGAAATAAGGTAGGAGAAAGGCAGAACAGGGGAAGGGAGAGGACGAGGAAAGTAAGGATTGAAAGGTAAGACAGGGAATGGAAAGTGGAATAGAGATGAAAAAAAAGGAAGCCCAGATTTAGTTATGGGCTTTCGGACTTTAGGGCTTTCAATAATTGGCACATCCAGCGTAGGCAAGAGAATGGCCCAGGCGAGTACCGAGGATTGTCATGGGGGGGGGGGGCGCCCCCGTGTTTTATATCGAAAAAATTCGGACAGGAGAGAAAATACCAACACAGTATTGGAAGGGTCCGCCCGTACGTGGTGTGATGAGCGGGTCGAAGTAATTACTGAACGCCCAATTTTACTGGAATTATGCACCAGTTGCATCTGAGGACGTTTCAAATTCAGTATTTATTATTTTTCCCCCATATCAGTCACAAGTGCCAGATCCTCGGCAAAACCTAATCTCTCCACCCCCTAAGATCAACCCTTCGCTACGCCCCCACACGTCGGATGGGGAATGTCCTAAGGGTTATGTTGTTTTTTTTTTTTTTTTTTGGGGGTCATTTTTAAAATGTCCAGGCGGGAGTTGTCCTGGTGGGAGATGTCCGGGAGGGTTTCCCTGAGGGATTATCCTGGGGGTCGTCTGGGAGGTGGAGGTCCCGGTAGGAGATGTCCCCTGGGGAGTTGGTGTCAGAGGGGGAGATATCCTGGGACTGTAGGGGGGATTGTCTGGGGGAATTGGTCGGTAGACATTCTGTCAAGCCCTAAGAGGGCAAGGCACCAGACAAGATTCATCAAGTAACCTGGTGATAGGACACCGGCGAGGCCTCAGCTAATTGCCGCAGCTATATATAATATATTACAAATGCTCAATTGTCAAATGCTGCTATCTAATTCCCGATAGGTGCGTCCGTCTTCTGGACTCTTGGGAAAGCTCGACAATTTGCCCTGGGTCCGCTTGACGGGTGTCGGGAGAGGTCAGAAGCTTGTTAACACGATATCTAGGAATGGCACAATGTCACGGTATTGAACTTCAATCTGTGTTGGTATAGCGAAACACGGGAACCAAAAGGCTTAGTATTCCTCGACTGCCGTGATTCTTATGACCTCAGTTGACCTTGCCCTGATCGCAATACAATAGGGACCATGTGCTCATCTGGGTCACCCACCTACCAAGTAGGAGCTTGATCCAGCCAAGTGGGATCACGTTACTGTGTTCACAAGCAAAAATTGGGAATTAATATCCACAGTTTGCATTTCCGCTATTTTTCACTCGAAACTGGACTCCAAAATATAAACCTAAAACAATAGGGTGCTTATACTCATCACAAGCAAGCTGCAGACGAAATGTCAGCTTGATCGGACCAAAGCATTCGGATTTACTGTGTTACACAAGGGTTTCCAGACTTTGACCCAAGTGAGCTTAGACCCCGTGATACCAATTACAATATTGCGTCCTATGACTACCAAATATGAGCAGATTCTCCAGGTGGGTAAGTTATCGTGTTCACAAGCTAAAATTAGGTCACTTCCCCCCACTCTCCCCATTTTTCAATCTACACCAAATAAAATACGGATTTTGTACTCCCCATAGAAAAGCATAATCAAATTTCGCGTGCCGGGACGAGCGTTCAAACTTATGTTTTATAATGTTTTTAGACATCGACTATGTTGACCCTAGATGACCGTTGATTGGACCCCGAAACAATTAATAGGGGAACCCAACATTTCAAGTATGAGCGTGATCCATACAGGTGGGTCAAGTTATCTTGTCCACAAGCTGGAATAGGCAAGACATATACATTTTCACAATTTCCCTTTCTCCTCAAAATAACACATGAAAGATGTGGTGTTGTACCCCCCCCCAAAAAAAAAAAAAATAAAAAAAAAAAAAAA
This sequence comes from Sclerodactyla briareus, assembly GCA_026419785.1. Lineage (NCBI taxonomy): Eukaryota > Metazoa > Echinodermata > Holothuroidea > Dendrochirotida > Sclerodactylidae > Sclerodactyla > Sclerodactyla briareus. Next base: position 315,747 of record JAODTK010000467.1, read on the forward strand.
AAAAAAAAAAAAAAATCATGCCTACATTTCAGTGTGATCAGACCAAGCATTCTTTACCGTACTAATCTTGTTCACAAGGTTCTCAGACGTTGACCTATGTTGACTCAAATGAACTTTGCCCGGACCCCAGAACGATCGAACCCATGGGACCACATAAACAGTTCGAGTGTGATATATCCAGGTGGGTTGAAGTTGTGTTCACAAGCCAAAATTTACCAAGATAATCAATTTTTACTCAATGCTCTCAATGGAAAAGCTGCATACCAATTTCGGCTGATCGAACGTGAGCACTCTGGATTCATGCGTGTTCCAAGGTATCCTACTTTTACCTCGTGGACTACAGATGAGACCTTTGACCTGACCCGAAAAAACAAATGATCATTACTCGTTATTGGAAACCCACATACCGATTGTGAGTTTTATCCATCATGGGGTCGAGTTACTGTGTTGCAATCCAGGAGTCGACACATACATACATACATACATAAATACATACATACATACATAACATACATACATTAATACTTACATACATAAATACATACATACATAATACATACATCCTACATCATACATACATATACATAAAAACGGATTGGACTCACTAGTTGAACCCAAGGGTCCAAATGGGGCCATATTCAAAATATTACAGCCCTCAATGTTATCGAAGACCGTTAAAGCATCCGTCCGTTTGTCCGCTCCTCATACTTATTGTTCGCCAATTTCTATTGGATGGACCGGACACCCGACAATATCCACTGTTACACCGCCCATAACCACTCCAAAAAATGGAACCCTCCATTTTTGGATTCAGCATATCCGAAATATGCCATAATATCAATAAAATCAATTAGGCAGCCAATCCATGATCGCCCATTTTTTGAAACAAGTACCCTCACTACTCTGTGTAACTTCTATGTATTTACATGAAGTTTACTGATGTATTCACCATATGACACCGCCATCGTTTATGGCATGTACATTTACAGGACTACTGCAAGATCGGCAAGGAGGCTAATGCTGCGGAAACACAAATTGTGTCCGTCCAAACCCGACATTCAATTATATGCTTATTGTGTGAGATTGAATAGCATCCCCTCATAGTTGCAAAACACTGCAAATATTTCGTTTTTTAATTGGAAATGAACACATAACTTTCACTTTAACAGATTAGTCTGTGAGGTGGCATTGCTGCAGGAATGTAGTGGAGTTGATAGGTGTGATAGTCACTTGTGTACAAGTACATTCGTCAATTGTTTCAGTCAACACAATCAAACACTACAATACATGAGGTATCCCTATGTTGTTGTTTGAATATGTCACATTTTTTGTGCAGTAGGGACTCTGATTCATATGAATAACGGAGCTAACTTTGAAGATCAGTAAACCCACATGGGAACTTCACATTGGTATGACGTTGATCTTTAGATCTTATACCAATTTCCCCACATTATTACCTCTGTTGTAGCCAATCATGTCTTCGTCTTAGGGCTGAAAAGGTTTTTTTTTATTTTTTTTTATTTTTTTTATATCGTCCAATGGAATTGTACTGGACATTCAACTAAAATTGGTCTCATGTTGAGGCTGAATTGAATGCGTGTTCTATTTATAACATATCTTAGTATGACTTATCAACACAATCAGAGGTCTCATGCAATAGGCCTGAGTTTCACCGATTGGTAGAGCGTCGGCCTTCCACCCGGGAGACCAGGGTTCGATTCCCAGTCGGGTCATACCAAAGACTTTAAAAATGGAACCTGTTGCCTCTCGCTTGGAGCAGGGACAAACGAGGGGTACTTCGAGGTACCGCCAAAAAAGGCACTGCCTATTCCGTGTACCTGGTAAAGGATTCGCAGCTGAAACTTGCTAGGCCTCGAATAGGATCGATCCTCTGCTCGCAAGTATCCCATAGAAAAGACCCCTATTGTAAATTTGGTTCTGGCACGAAGTCCTATGAGGTCAACAGAGGTTAGGGTTGAAAAACTTTGTACACATAGTAGCTGTTGAATGTGTAGGGTCGGAATGTAGATTGGCCATACAGGAAACATGTTCCCTGGAATCATCTGGATTTTTTTGTGATTTAAAATATGGGAAAAGGAATCAGTATGCATTGTGCAGTCAGTTTGTATCCTATTATTCAAAAGTGGGTTGGGGTCGACCCAGGGAAGTGCGCCCTCATAAATTTCCTCCCCCCCCCCCCCCCATTGGCAAATAAGTACAATTTATGGGCCCCTAGACACATACTGCTGTAATATTTGCTAAATAAACAGCTGCAAAACTTCCGAACTGTACTTGGCTGAGTGGGTGGATAGCTATTTCTTCAAAAGTATCCTGTGACAAGTGAATTGATGCAGTGCTTTCATGTAGTGGTCTACATAGGTGAATATTCTTTGTAATTTATCGTGATAGAGTGTAGTAATTTTAATACACTATATTAAACAATTTGTGGGTAGTGATAATAGGTCAGGTTCATTTAACGTACCTAAATGATTCGATGTATGACATTTACATTCAAGTGATCGGGTTTCATATGGGGGTTGATGGTGCCATTCTCATAGTGCTTTATACATATTTATATTTGTGAATTAACATAAATTTGGATGGTGTGGGTCTTCTTACTGTCAGTTATCATTCATTCAGGCAGAAAAGTTGCTTGTATTCCATCAGTATTTGAGTAAGGAATTGCCCCTAAAACATTAAATCCTCGCATTGTGGTGCACTTCTGTCGCCATGATTGTGTAGCTGTAATTCGGTTTCTTTCATTCATTCAATCTCCATTTTCCAATTCTTTTTACAACATAGTGTTTAGATCTCGCCTTGGATCTCTTCATTCTTGAATTTCAAAATAATAAATATTCCGCCTGGGAATCGTGTTATATTCGAGAAATGACATGAGGTCTGAGATAATTCAATTATATGACCTGAAACTGTACTCAAATCGTCTAATAATTTGTAGTTTGGAGCTAGTCCATTTTGCTTGTGAGTTGCCCTTACTAGAAAAACACGTTTGTCGGTGACCAGAGACTAGAGACTGAAAGCTGTCGGGAGAGGCACCACACTGACTAGCAAATTAGCTAGTCCAATATCTAGTTCTGTGGAAATCGGATTAAATTTGTACCAGTCTGTGCTCTAGTCGGTGACAGTAATTTCCGACTGGTGAATGAATATGCTCTTGGTCAGTAGCAATGCTTTCTACTGGATTCCAGGCGTTGCAAAACGTTATATATATATATATATTTTCTGTATCTGACTTATTCACATTTTATGTAATCGGCAACTGTTGTTTCAGTTATGCAGCATCATGTTTTGTATTATCACTAGTGCATGCATGCCTAGAAATGGTGTTTGATAAGCATCATTTGTCCCCTTCGAAGCATTCATGAATCACAACGGCGATTATTCGAAGCCCACTGTGCAAAAGGGTTCCTACCTTGTCAATGGTACATGACGATGACTGAAATAATACAGTGACAAATGACAGATTTATAACATTTTGAAGCTCTGTACTGAGAAATCACAAGAACTTCAACACAACATCACCAGTCGCCTTCATGAAAATGAACTGAATGATTTGGGGTCGGGTTGGGTAAGTAGGCTATAGGTCTACAGAATATAATCAGTATTGCAATGCTGTCAGTCCTATATATCAAAATTCTATCGGTAATTATGCTTCCTTTACTTTACCAGTCTAATCTCGTTCTTAATGGCCAAGGCCAACACGTTTTATCTATACTGTAGTTGGTCACCTGAAGACTTATTGGGTACTCGTGAACAATTTGGGTGCACTACTTGGGTACGTATCATTGGCTGCGTTTCCAGTTACCCTTGTTTTTAAAAAGAAAAAAAAAAAAAAAACCACACAACTACACAAATCGTGACCGTAACACCCGTCTTCAAGATAAAGTGACCTTCCTTTGAATATTAGTTGTTTTGATTTACAGTGTAGTTGACTGCCCATTTCTGTTTGCCACTGCACTACGATCCACAACCTATACCTACCTATATATATTGACCCTAACCTAGAAACAAATCCTTTTTTTTTGGGGGGGGGGGGGGCAGACGGGAGATTGGGGGCCAAAGTTCCCAGGCCCCCCGTGGCTACGCCACTGGTAAAGATATACATAATCATTTGGCAAATATAGGCAGAAGAAGCCTATTGTAGATTATGAAGTGCCTTTTTTGAAGCATAACTTGCCTGTACTGCGCAATGCCGCCCCCCCAACCCCCACCCCCAATGCCGCCCCACCCCCACCCCCAATGCCGCCCCACCCCCACCCCCACCCTGTAATTGAAAACAAAGCATATCCCTACTTGCCCAATGTTACTGCTGCATCCACGATTGGAATATTTCCTTGATAGCATTTTCCTGTCTAATTTGATATATCATCATTGGTCGAATACTTACTCTGATAATTTAGTAAGTAAGTAAGTAGTAAGTAAGTAAGTAAGTAGTAAGTAAGTAAGTAGTAAGTAAGTAAGTAAGTAAGTAAGTAAAACTTTATTGCTCCCCGGGATGGAAATTATGATATCGCACATAAAAGTTCAGAAAATGTACAATAGAAATGTACAATAGAAATGTAAGAATAATACATAATCATGTATATACAATAAGACAGATAGAAAGATAAACAAATCACCAACAATTGCTGCAAAGACTATCGAACTCAATTGTTTATTGTAATGTTTGATTGCACGTTGGATGAAAGAGTTGCGATAAGACGATTTGTTCCTACTGTTGGTTGCCTCAGTCTTCCAATCATCCCGTCTATTGATCACATGTCGTGAAGGTGACATTAGAGGGGATGAGAACTTCATTCCACACTGACTCCATTTGGTGTCCAGTATAATGGGTACAAACACTGAGTCACCAACACACTGCGGAACTGCCAAGGACCCTACCCCCACTCTTTCTTAATTATATGGTCAATTCGATCTTTCTCAGTTCTGGTCACATGCCTCCTACAGGCATATAGACCCCTATCCCCAAACTCCGCACTAGTGGAACTGTAGAATAATTGCATAATTTCGTTCGAACAGTCAAAGCTGACAACTTCCTAAACAATCCAACCTGGTATTTCAGCCTTTTAAACCAGGCATCCACGTGATTCACTTCTCAAGTGAAGAATAATTGTTCAAATGTACAACCGAGATATTTGTAGGAACTAACGCGTCCAACTGCTTAATCACCCTGATAATCACGGGAGGGGGGGGGGGAGGTATGTCGATCCGTGCCCTACGGTAAATTCTGATTGAGAAGTCTCCTTTACATGGTGATTATAACAACTTCCCTTCTCATTGGCTCTATAGCCTCTGTATTACTCACGAGATCATATGCACTGAAATATGGAAAACATACGCGATATTCAAAGATGTTTGTCGGTTATAGTTCTCACATATTAATTACTCTGATCAAGCCCCCCCTTGTCGTCGCCTCTACATCATACAACGATTGAGCCAGCGGTGACAGTGACCTAGACGGAGATAGACAAAAACCAAATAACCGAACCTCTATTGTTGTTGGCCCGAAAAATATTGCATGATCTGATAGATTCTAGGTGTTGTAAAACGTTTGGGTTATTTTCAGTATTGACTATTCACATTTTAAGGTATTGTCAACTCTGTTTCAGTTATAGCAGCACATTTGTTGTTAATATATCACAAATACAATTATCACATAGTGCATGCATTGCAATAGAGCTGTGTGATAAGCACCACCATTTGTCCCATTCAAAAAGCAATGCGATCCAACCCATCAGGACGGCGATTAATTCGAATCCCACTATGCGAAATGGCCATACCTACCTACAAAGTCCCGCATCCATATTAGGGTCTAACCATAATCGTTTGTCGCGAGTACGGTGCTAATTTGGAAGTGACCTGAAAGTTATTCAGGAGTGCATAAGATGACACAAAGTGATGTTGAAAGATTACATGATCATGTCGGCGATATGGCAGCAGCAGCGCATCGTAAATACGAAGTGCCCTGTGTTGAAGTTCAACTTGCCTGTAATTGCGCACCCCCCCCCCCCCCCACCCTGATTTGACGATAATAAATAATATTATTTCTTGAAGTTGGTTCGAAAAATTTCTACTATATATTTGTATTTACATACGCATATTCCTAATTGACCAGTCAACCACTGTTACACCGCTGCATCCACCGATAATCAATATTCTTTATACCCTCTTCCTGTTCGTTTAAAATATCACCATTGCACATATATTGACTCTGATATACGCCTCCCTGACCTATATATAATCAGGATATTACGTCTACCTCACATATGATTATAACAACTTCCTGTCTTATTGCCTCCTATGCTCGTATTACAAGAATCCAGCCTGAAAATATTGGAAAACAGACGCGATAGTTAAATGGTATCTGTCGGTTATTTCTCACAATAAATATCATTCTGGTGCAACCTCCCTACGTAGCTTCTACTGATCACGGCATTGAGTAAAGTCCATGACAGTGACTAGACGGCGATAAGACAGAAAACCCCCTGATACCGAACCTCTATTTTGTTGGCTCTAGTAATGATGCTAATCTACCGATTTCAGGCGTTTGCAAACTTTGGTTTATTTCTGTATGTGACTATTTCACATATTAATCAATTGGAAAGAACACATAAGGAACGTAGATGAACACATTTCTAGGTCAACTGGTGTTTATTGATAGACTTCATATTTTTTTTTGTCTAAAACTGTTCTCCTAATGCTATATAACCCACTAGTACTCCCTTATCTATGTTATAGCCTCCTATTGTGGGGCAATACACAAAATTCCACTCTTGGAAATGTATATAAACTACCAAAAAAAAAAAAAAAAAAAATCGAAATATTTGTAACGTGCCATATAGACAAAGTGCTACAACATTATTTAGGGACTTGAAGATTTTCACCATTTCCGATTTATACAATCACCAACTTGCAATGTTTCTATATAAATTACACCACGACATGTTGCCTGAATAATTTAGGGGTTTTTATTATACAAATTCTAGATATCATGATTGTAACACTCGCAATCGACATCCGCTTCGTCAACCATTTCTACCGGACTGTTTCGTGCACACGTAGTATCGGGGTTTCTATCTCTGGAATTGCGCTGCCCCTTGCCATTAAAAAATTCGCCAACTCCAAATATGTTAAAGAGAAAACTTAAGAATCACTTGCTTCAACAATACACTAATACTAATCACCACGACTTTGACCAATCAACTCATGCTGAAATAATATTATAACTAACTCCAAGCCCCCGCCCCTCCTTAAAAATCACACATTTACGTTCTGTAAGGTTTTATGCTGTATTTACGAAGGTGCCAGACTATTAAAGTTTCCACTTATTTCTGGTTCCTCTACTTCTTCAATGTACGTTATTAAGCCGACACTACATTTCTGATTTTTCTATGTATAGTGTTAAGCATGTCATTTTTTGTAAAACTGTTTTGGGGATATTAGGAAATAAACTTGAATGGTTCAATTGGGAAGAGATAGACTCTGGAGATATGCAAGAAATTCAGGCTTGTGGTAAAAGTTCTCGAACAAAAGAGTGTACCCACTACAACTCTTCGGTACTTATTTTCGCTGCTGGATATGATGCCATCAATAATACATTTCGTGATTTTAAATATGGTATGTGAGGGTCATCGCTTGAATTATTTTTATGAGATCAACCCCGAACTAGATCAAGGTAAATACAATTCTCTTGTGTGTTGTTCACTAATTATGATATTAAAATAGGTCTAAGTTATCCCATATGTTTCTTTTGAGACCTTATTTTTCACATTGCCCTCATTATCCTGCCGATTTTGCGTTTCTTCTTCGAGGCAAATACATTTCCTTGGTTTATCGAGTTACTGACAATGGCAATGATCTGTTTAGGCCGAACTACTTGAAAAAAACTCTCTCGGCTGAAATCAATTTTAAATGTCTGTCAATCATGGACCCCGAATGGCAGAAACGAGATTGTGACTCTTTCGCTCTTTTCACATTTAGTTTTTCAGGTGTTTCCTGACCCCCTGTCAGCTTTATCCATGAAGTACAGGGTTGTATTTTTAATTTCGTTTGGTCGCGAACCCCGACAAGGTAAAGAGAACCACTGTGTACAATTCTTGGGATAATGGAGGTTTGAAATAACGTATGTGAGAAGTTTTATTTCTGCCCTGAAAACTACTTGGATAACTCGGTTGATCATGAGAATAAGCGGTTTGTGGAAGCGTTTTTTTCACTACTATCTATCTAGACATGGCAGACATTTTTATTCAATTGTAACGTCAATAGGTAGACAGACCTAATTCATAATAAAAATAGCTTTATCAAAGACGTTTGTTCCGCCTGGGGAAATCGGAACTTCACTTGTAATAGTTACGCCAATGTGAAATCCTTTGGAACAATAGCCATATTAAGATTAACCAAAAGGCCGTTTTCTATGATAAGCTGGTTAATGCAGGGGTGATCTACGTAGAAAGACATCTTTATAGAGGACAATACTAAGATTAATATTAAGATTATATATGAGCCCTTGCCATTTGAATTGTATTGTAATAGGTACTCAATTGTAGGCCGCCCTTCCACACTCTATTTTGGGTTAATCTCTGCTGTTCCCCAGTCGTGGAAAATCCAATAATTCGCTGAATCCGGAGGGTGTGTGCGAGGCCATATGGTAAATTCATTCAGTCCTTGTTCCCTGTATTGTCACTCCACCAACTGCCTGGCTAAATAGAATAGTTGTTATGACATAACGGATGATGATTGGAGATAATCTTCAAAATCCCCGCCCTTTAGCTTGACAAAAACTACCGTCGTTACTTTCAATCTCGTTTTTTACAACTCAACTTTTCTCCTCGACATGTAGCAATACCCATTTGGAACGGCAGTATCCTTTCTAAGATAATGATCTTTTTGGATTATAGATTAATTGTTGATTCATCCGGATAAACTTTATATTCCTCAACTGTAAATACTTATTTTTAATTGCGTCTGAAAAATGCAAACCAACGTTTATCAGTTTTAAAGAGATTTAAAGTTCAATTTGAAGGTGGAGAATCATATTTGTCCAGAAAAACTACAACCTTAAAAGGCATCGACAAGTATAAGTATAATCATTGTTTATCTTATAGGGGCTCAACACACGGACGATCAGTGAATCTTCTAGTAATATTGTTTTACTTTACGTCCTATGTTTTGTATATTGTAACATGCTTTCATTTCATTCGAGTGAAAGTAAATGTAATGATAGAAAAAAAAGGTCTAAGTTAAGGTTTAAGTTATCCTTACGCATTGCTTCCGAAGAATATAATATATGTAAGTCCACCTGGAGTGTTCTGTTCAAGTGTGTATCTAGGGCGAATTCGGTGCGAGTTGATATAGGTTCCTGAACAGGTCAATGGGCTTGATGATCTTTCCTGCGGAAACATGGAAAAATGAAATTCTCAACCGAGAACCGGCTGGAGACAGGTATGATTATCAAACAGTACAATGCAATGAATGATACTGAGAATTGCTCATCAGGTACGCAGTTTTTATGATTGTAGAGGAAATATCGCTTTTAGAAGGGTTTGGGAATTCCCTGGTATGTAAGTTTGTGACGTGTATTAGGAAAAAGGCAATTGTATATGTACCAACATCGCATGTGCCTGAAGATGAGGTCTCGATGACCTCGAAATATAGCAGTATTTAATGTTATCAGTATGGACCATTCCTAGGTGATCCCATTCTCATGCGGGAGCACATGCCCCCTTCGCTTGATGAGCGAAGTAACTAGGCTTGGAGGATTGTTACACTTTCCAGAAAAATACTGTAGTAAAAGCACGATTGGAATGTATTTGCAACCACGTAATTTCCCCTGTTTCATTCGACAGAGATCTAAGTGACAATATGATTAGCAGTCTACAGAATGACACCTTCTCTAGATTGGGGGAGCTCCAAAGACTGTAAGTGTATGTAATATGTAATATGTGCAAGTATAACGTACTGTTCATTATTCACTGTTAGGACAATCATTCTCTCTACAAGGTACATTGATTCATTGATCGTTGTAACGTCGTGACATCCGTTACTTCATTGATTTGTATTTTCCACGTTCTGTTTCAGATTTATAAGTGGAAACCATCTCGAGCTTGCCTGAGAATCTGTTTGCCAAAATGCTGTGGTTTCAACATTTGTAAGTATGGTATTTGAATATTATATCTAATGTAAGTGTTATCGTAATAATGTTCTTCGCAAAATACACTGAACAGTTCAGTAGGCAGAATTGGTAGGCATCATCATGACAATAATAAATGTACATGTGTTGTTCGTAGTGAGTATGTGTACGTGTGTGTGGCGAGTGTGCGTGTGTGCGTTTAAAGTTTTGTTCGCAAATTTATCCAGTTCACTGTGCCCGAATATCGTACATTTTACACACGCCCAAATAGTCACAAACAGCACATTTTTCATCGAGATTAGGCAGACCAGAATTATTAAAATTGTGGAATTCAGGGAGAAACACATTTTGGCTATTTGAATGAAACGGCTGGAATGATTTTGACAACGTGCACAAAAGCACCGTCAAATTACAAGTGTCTCTAATCAGCCGATAGTCCTCAAAGATGGGGAGGGAGGTGGGGGGGGGGGGGGGAATGATTTACGGCGACATTCTCTGAGGATCATATGGGTAGTGTGGCACTGTAAGCGATTCGGGGGCCAAGATGCTAGTAAGGATGAGGTTTGTGGGCGCTCGTGAGTGTTTTGTATGTTTCACGTGTCCTTCTGTCCTGACTCACTCTAATGGGGATAGTGTCGCTGTTGATGGAGCCATGTGGAGTTGTGTGTTGCAAATGTTCATGTGCGAACCATGTTGGTAGTGTGGGGATGATTGCGTGCTCATGGGCGAATAATGGGCTGTAGGGTACTCGATGGGTCATGTCGTGGCCTATGGTGGGAAGATTGCCATGGGCGAACCATAGGCTGCCTGTAATGGGGCGCATGTGGGTGAGTGTGGCCAAATGAAGTTTGCTCATATGGAAATCACAAAGGCACCGCGGACAGGACATTATTGGGCCCATCAGGGTCTGCCCATGTCGCCCACACAGCGGTTCATAGCGCGCCCCAAAGTGGGTATTTTGATAACTGTTCTCACACCAATTTGGGGTGAGTGGGTTTTTCGTGGGTCCCCGATGGACCAATTAAGCTATGTGGTCCCATGTGGGCACCATACAGCAGCCCGTGGTTTCTTCATCAGGGGGAATTCGTTGGGCATCAATGAAATCACACGAATCTTGGGAAAGTAGATTTCCAGTGGGGCCTCGGTGGGTCCATCAAAATTTGGCTCACGGAAGACCCACATAGGCACGCGAACTAATTATTCATAGGACCCATATGGATGCGCATGCGGGACAAAAAACGACAATCAATGATTGGTCCAAATTGGCCCCAGGTGGAAATGTTGATTGGGATTTGGTATGTGGATTTCCATCAGAAATACCTCTCCTATTATTGAATCAATCTGACGCTCAGTATGTACCTCCCTCATGAGTGTGTAGAATGACCATTTTGTTGGGGATTCCCTTTGCAGTCTTGTGTGAGGACGAATTTACATTTTCACTCTCTTCTTTGAGTTGAGACTTGTTTCCCTACCCTTATCTTGTTTACGTGTGTTGTGAAACACTGTAAGGTTACTGCGGGCGCACCTCATAAATGTGAAATTGCTTACACAGCAAGGAAAGCACTCATCGGAGAGGATTGTCACAGCGTCCTTAACAAGACTAAATCCTTGCCAACGGCAAAGGAATATATGCGGTCACGCAAGTATGTGTGTATGTCTATGTGTGTGCGTGTATGTTTGTGCGTGTGTATGTGTGTGTGATGACACATTTTGTCCGGCAGCTATCTGAAGAACGCAAGCTGTATCAAGTTCATATTCACCCTGTAGGTGTAGATGATCCTTACCCTATTTTTTCCTGTTGCCTGGCAATGTCACCAAAGGTCAATGAGAGGCCAAAATCTGAAATATTAAAACGGCAATAACTCCCATTAACAAGGTCCTACGTCGTTGATCTTTTTGGGACTAGTTGCGATTAATGTGAGGGATAATATCCGAACATAACGGTCACATTATTCAAAGTCATCAAAGGTCAAAACCCTCAGTTTTTTTTTTTTTACCATCACATGGAAACCAATGTCTGCCGAGGTGGGGAATTGCGCCAATGTGATCCACTCGTTGACCCGTATATGTATGTCATTTGACCTCAATTTTACCTTTGTCATGTTTTGGGCCCGAATAAAATTTTCGTGGCCTTTTCCGGATCTCAAAGGTACCTGATCAAAATGGTCCATAATTGACCCCATATGACCTTTGTGCGCGAAGAGGTCAAAGTTTTTCATTCAAAATTTGGTGGCAGTTTCAGGATGTTCATGGTGATTTGTCCAGTTTTATATTTTACATTCACGGGTCAAACTGCATCAGATAATGAGGTCTCAAAAGGTCAAAGGTCAATCTCAAAAGATGTGAGCTACAGGGCACAGAAAATGAAAACTGTCAATTTTCCGATATGTCGCAGAGCTCTGTGTGCTGAATATAGTAAACAAACCCCCGCTTGAATCGGGCACTCGGTTCTCAAGTTACAAGTTACAGATTGGTGTTGATACCTTATAGGCAATAGCATCGGCAGTATACTCTGGGATACATAAATGTTGGTAGGACTGCGTGCCATATCATCGAGAATGACATTTTCTATAAAAACTGTCATGTCATCAAAGGTCAATCAAGGTGACTTATGAAAAAAAATTGGGAACCACTTGCCTGACATTGCTTAGCATTGTTGAAATTTCAGGACAGGGTTTACGTCATGGAGGAGAACATTCTTCATAAAAAAATCTGTAATGTCATCGAATGTCATTCAAGGTCACAATTTAGAAATTTCAGCCTTGAAGATACACACTTTGTTGTAACAATGCCAAGCAAGCTCTTTCACTGTGAGTAGTTATGAAATATTGGGAATGATGTTCTTTCCATTCCTGAGATTAAGAAAACTGTGACCCGCCGTATGTAGCTTATCAGCGTAATACTGTGGTGCTGTAAAATGGTGGTCCCTTCCAATTGGTACACTGTTATTTTCAACCTAGGGCCTAAGCCTAGCCTAGTCTAGCCTAGGCTACGCTGTCGTAAATATTGAAACATCGCCTGAACCGTTGACCGTTATTCCCAATTAAGTTGCTTCCTTACTCCTTCAATAATGTTTAGTCAGTGATACAGTAGTCTTCTCGGCTTGAATTCAGAATCAGTGCCTGGAACTGACGTCACTCAGATACTCAATGACTGGTTCTGAATGCGATCATTGTGCACAGCGCACGACAGCTTGATTGAAACAAAGGTTCGGGACCAGTGGCCTCATTTCTTTTCGTAGGATGGTAGAGGGAACCAAATCTTTCAAAATCGTTTGAAATCAGGCCTAGGGTCCATTATATAGGTCATGATCAATATTCATGAGTAAATCATGTCCTCAGAATTAGGAAACAATGTCCACAAATGGTCATTTGAGGAAATTTGCAAGATGTGCATCATGCGATCGATTACCGTGTGAAATCCCTTAGGCATGGTGATGTGGCTGCTGTCATCCACTAGGATCGAGCATGGAGCTATTATATTACAAGGTACAAGGTGTCAATCAAAGTGAGCGGTGCATTTGTTGGAATGCTATTGGGATCAAAGGTACCCACGTTGATTTTGTTATTTCACACATACTTCATAACAACACTAACAGCCGGCGTTCTCCTCAAATCACTCTATGAACAGCCACTCTCACTATTATTGGTACACTCTCGCAAATTCGCGTGATCATCATTCATCGACTTCTTGCACGAGGTCAAATTCATTCTTCATTCACCCACACATATGATTCTTTAAATCGTACTGTGCATCTATAGGTTTAGTTAGCAATAACCGTGCAGTGCGAGAGGCCGAAGGTGCCTTGAACAATGTTCTTCCTCTTGACTCTGACAAAACAATTTACTGAATCACTGACGTATGTCAGAGCATGGAGAGGAACCTAAAGGCTAGAAGAAGGTGTGGATGTTGGAAACGGCATGTGACCATGAATAGCAGATTCACGGGTGTAGGTGCTACGGACACAAAAAGTATATAAATAATCTGCAATCGATTTGGAGGGAGAGATGAGTTCTGTAGCAGCAAAAATATCATCCCAAAAAATGGGGCGAACACTGAGCAGGCAAAATTACAATAGTTTGTATGGAATGCAGAAAATATGCCGCATCACAGCAATTATGATCGCAAATTACGATTTTCACATTAATACCGCACATCACATCTGCATCTATGGAATCCTAGCCTAATGCTTCCGTGATCGCGTTTGGGTAGGATTTGATTTAATTTTTGATGGTGGTCTGTCGGTTGGGAGACAATAGTAGGATGTGGACAGCAGTGAGTAACAGCTAAGTAAAGTTATAGTTATAAAACTATGATTTCCTCATTCATTCGGAGCAACTGTGTAAAATTATACCAATAGTACAAACAACTTTTTATTTTCCTGCGTTTCCAAATCATCATATGGGAGCTACAATGGCGGCAGCCAGTCAATATTCTAGTCACGCACACAACATTACATTTTTATAACCACTCACAGTGAACAGTTGCTTGGTATTTTAAAAATTCTGAAACAAAGGTGTGTATATGGTTTGCTGGGATGATGGGAGCAGCTTGTTAACAAAAGTTTGATATTGTTGCAAATATGCATGGGCGTCAATCCTGGGGGGAAGGGGTGGGGGGGGACGGGGGGGGGGGTGGGGGACGGGGGGACGTTATCTCCTCCCCCCACATTTTGGGGATCCCCCATTGATTCCAGTTTTCACACAATATCTTTTTTTTTGTGCGATGTCATCCCACCACCACTTCAGTCATCCCCCTCCCCCACTTGTCATGCCCCCACTGTGGAGATGGATTGATGCCTAGTGCAAATATGACTACGCAACTTTGTGTTCTTGTACTTGTGGGGATTGGCAGTTAGGGAGTTCATATCGCTGGGTGTGTGTGTGGCTTGAAATTGGAAAAAAATGTGAGAAGGTGGGAGAGGAATATTCTTTTGAACCGATTTTGGCTTGCGAAGCCGATTACCCGATCTACACGCGAATATAATCGCCAAATTAAACGAGGTCCACAGGACGAAGTTTGATTAAGATTCTACCGGACATTACACAAGCGAAGAGATAACGTGAGATAGCACGAGCAGTCGACGGCTTCCAGTTTTCTAAGACGTTGTATGCGACCCAGAGCGCCTTCACCCACACAGGACATTACACACGACCCAACATAATTAGCCCATGTTTGTAAGCTTACAGGTCATACATTTTGAAGAAGATGAAAATATTAGAGGGAGTCAAATGTTTCCCCCTATAGGCCTTAGTGGCCGTATTCCGCGACAGAGGGAGGGCGCGTAATCCCTTCCTGGTATGTCGTCGAGGGGGTAGAATCTAATCAAACTTCAGTTCGGTGACTCGTGTAATTTGGCGTTATACTCGCCATTCCACTACGCTTGGTATTACGTGAGACAAAACAACCCAAATGTTTCATCAATCTCAGGATATGTCCTTTTTAGGAAACCCAATTCCTTGGGTAGTGATGAAACGTGGTACATGACAAGCCCCCACAGGACCTGTATTAAGTATACAGGCTTTTGTATGCATAAAAAGGCATAGGAAAACGAGTATGCTTTCAAAGGTCCCCCACACCCCTTCCCAAGTTTTTATGATTCAGGTTCGGTGTTGTGTCAAATGATTATCTAGCTATGTGAAATGGGACCTGCTTCTTTGCAACGTGTTTCAACTATCTTCTGCAAGATTTATCTTGCCCAAGAGCCGAAAAATTTATCTTATAATATTGCCGGGGGCCCTGAAGACCTCAGCTGAAGCCACAGAATGGAGCGGAGTAGGAGAGTATTTAGCCCCATTTGTCTAGGTGGGGATTCGAAAGGAAAGATGGCGTTATTTTCCCTCCACTTGTTTTTAGGCATGAACAACATGTGTCCGCATTGCTCTGAGAAATCTTCAACTTGTGTTATTGTTTAAACATTTCAACTATGAAAAGAATTTCTGCACATGGCGACAGCAATTACATAGATGTATTAAATGGTCATGAATTTTCCACGTCTGAAAGCAAACGCACAGGGCACGACTATAGGTAGTAGTTGCATAACTCGTTAGTCAACTTGGTTCTTTATTATACTTAACAACACTCTAGGTAAGTGACTGGTGTGATGGAAATCATGTTAAGGTACTCTGGAGAATGGACCATCCACAGTTACAAAAGGTGCAAAAGCATAATACACTCAGAGGTTAAAAACCAGTTGTACAAAAACACTGCTGCACTGTTCGTGATGCGCTCCAGCTACAAGCACATGTTAGTTCTATCTGCTGATGAGTGATGCCCATACCGCATGAAATAATGATAAGTGTTGGGAGCAATTGCTCAAAATTGTCAATTCACAGGTATTTTTGTTGACTGCCCCAAAGTGCGCCTCCAAAATAGGCAACGATTTCTGAATTGTGTAATTACATATATACGTCCCAAGTGACAAGCTACAAAAGGTCGAATTACTTTGGTTGCACCAAATTACAAAACTGGATACAGGAGCAGTACGACTTGGTGAACGCCACATATTCAGTTACGGCTTTTTAGTTCATCTTCATAGGGTCATAAACAATAATATGTCCCATGGGTAAAACGTCTGAATACCCGCAGGTAGTTTCTCACTCGATACTATAGGGTCCGATAATGCGCCGCCTCCTGACTAAAGACGTTTCCCCGGAAACAACTCAAACAAGTGATCCGCCATACTACCATCCATAAACTATTGAAGCCACATAAGCGTAAACTTAGAAATTATCCATATCATCACCAGGGTAGTATTCGCTTCAAGACAACGAATTTGCATTCGCAATGATAACTCGTTCCAATTCCTTGATATTCCAATTGGAGTGTGTTGCCAAAAGGCCCGAGTCAAATTTTAACACAATTCGCCCTCACCATGAGGTCATTTACCCACGTAATTCAGTTGTTACAGTTCATTCAGAACGGGTTTGCCAACAGCTCTCGTGGCTCTTCCCTCAACAGTGAGAGCTTATTTATTTATTTCTTATTTTATATTCATTATTTTAATTTCTTTCCTTGGGAGCAATTGCTTTTTTTCTCCTGTCAATTCCGTTGTTTTTCCCCTTTTCCCCAATAGTTCAGTTTTCGAATGTGTTGTGAGGACTCTTTACATCCCGTTGGTAGCATGCGACGTATTGGCGGCCTTCAATCCAGTTTTTAAAATTTTAGGGACTTGGGATACAATTTCATCGATATTGAATCCCTATGCATGTAGCAACATGTAGGCAATTACCACCTTATGGCACACCTGCTAACCCCGTTCCGGCCCGCTGGGTGCCGATGCCAATTTCCATCAACAAAGTCGTGTCTAAAAATTTTCACGAATTATAACAATACAAAACTATACAATTCTAATTCCATTTTTTTTCATCCCATAAACAACCAAGTAGTTAGGAAATATTTCCTTTGCGTGGTTGGCCTGTCTAAGTACCGACAAAACATAAATAGTGGTATGATGGTATAGGGATTATAGTCCTTGGTTTCACTAGAACCACTGCTTTTACAACTCGAAGAGAAGTCTCATGCGACACGGATGAGTCTGTATAACATTTCAATTTTTATGTCTCATGCTTCATGCATGGTAGAGTCAGGTAAACCCGCCGTAATGGCATTGTATCAATACATATAACATCAGTGTCTTGTTAATACTCATATCAGTGCCCAGTGCAGACCCACTTGGGGCATTACTATTCTGTGGACTCGGTTTTGCCACAGTGTTACAGTAAATATGGACCATGTCCTCTCAATTGGAAGTTCGCAGCGGGCTGTCTCAATCATACTGGATTTTGGATCACCTGCCTGGCTTGACGTGAATTTAATTGCGATTATTTTGATGACTTGTGTGGCGTATAATATTTACTGATAAACGTTTTTCGTTTGTTTTTTCCGGGGCATTCGTCTAGCACACAATGTTGACTCGTGTTGCCAGTGACACACTGGCGATAATGCAATATACGGCACTGCAGCCGTTGTTATTCAGGCCACCCTTGCATTTACGAGGACAAAAACCATAACTCTGTGATAGACTTTTATCACGTTGTGCCCCCCAGGGCCTGTGGCATGATTCACGGTTCCTTGGATATATATGCCTGGTCAGATCTTACCGAACACCAACCTCTTCCAGTTCTGACGAGAACGTTACTGTCGTCGATTTATACACATATTACTGACGGCATTTTGTCCGGTTTAATTTAGTGAAATATGCCTTTCCATGAAAATATACACCATTTCTCTAGAGGACCAAGATTCAGGGTTTGAAAAAATGGCTCTGTGGGAATTTGAGTTTTATTTCACCAGTGACTGTCCTATTTTGCCCTTGAGAAGTTATGGCGGTCTTCATATTGCCCTTGGGCGCATTCAATACCATAACCCTCATAGTGGTATTTTCCCCTATGAATGGTGGGGTACTGGTACCATAGACTTTGCAATGCCAGTGATGCTAGTGGTACTTAACAAGTCACATTGATGAACCTCGACTTTAATTCCCAAACCCAGTAACTGAGAAGATATAAGTCATCATATAACCGCCTCGCGCCCAACCCCCACAACATTATGTTTTAGAGTGTGGGCGGCCAAACATTATATAACAAAACTATAGTCCGACAAATTAGGACCACTTTCCGTCAGTTTCACCGATGAAATTCTCATCTGATCTGCAAGGTATACATCTGCGCAGACCAACAAAGACGTATTATACTCTATAACTCCCGAGGGAGTTTTTACAGGACACTCACTATGCATGAACAACTGAATTCTCAGAGATATATTCTACAGGTACATTTCATGTTTCGCCTCCTATCAAGTGCCTCGTGGCGGCAAGATGTTCCTATGTACGGTAGGTGAGCATTAGCGTCAAAATTGCCTCGTTGGACGGTTGCGTGTTCATGCCTGAGCCCCAATATCACAATTACCCACTGGGCGATGAAACGTTCGTGCATGTAATTCAGAAAAGATATGGTAATCGCCATGCTGCCAAACTTGTCCATGAGCCCCATGGAGAAGTTTCTACATAAACTAAATGTTACTAGGACCTTATTCGCCGAATGCCTGGGGCGGCGGAATAGTTTGCGTAGGTAGCCGACGCATTACAACACGCCGAGGTGCCCGATGGGCAGCGGGGAATGTCCCTCGGTTATGGATTAGCTACTTGGTTGACTGTGGAGAATGTAGCGAGGCCTTTGCCCTTTGGCGATTTGCTTGCCTTTTTTTATCTTTCTATTTTTCCTCCTTTTTTCTGATTTCGGCATTGCATCTATTGTTAGCTTGCCAGAGAGACCTTATTTTCTGGTCACATGTTAAACTTCAGGTTGTCCAATATGTTATTGTCAACCATCTTGTATCTGGGATGGCAGAATGAATTTGTCCCCATTATTTATAAATATAACATCCTTCCATGGATTTCGGACGGTTTCATTTCACCATGCAATTCTAGTTATCTCAGCTCTTGACTCTGTGGATGTGGACAGTCCTCGTTGAGAACCTAACGCCCACAACACGTTTACTGGTAGACCTAGCAACAACTAGGCTATAGCCTAAACCAGTAATAAGACGTGAACAGTTCTCTTTGAGAACCTGACGCTCACTTCAGCATACACAACTCTACAGCTGTATAGGCTAGGATCGTTAAAATCAACCAATGCTCAGTAGTGATCACTGCCCAGCAGGCTACACTAGAGTAGTCCCAGCGCCCTTGAGGCTATGCTAGGCTACGTTTTCTACTCTTTCCTGATCCAATAATATTGCTGAGTGATGATAGCCTTATTAATAAGGCTAGGCTAAAATACAACAACACAAGGCAACTCACCTTACCAGAGGTACCGACAGCGTATATCGTCGCAGCCTAAGCTGCAGCCAGTCTTGAAGTTGAATTGTTGAAATTCAAACAAAGAGCCGTGTAAGCCTGATGTGGTCTCCCATTCATAACTACACAAGAGTACCGCAGGATTACACGCCCCACTGCATTGAAATCAACCGAAGCCTAACAAGCCCGAGCACTGTGATTAATAATCTACAGTGCTGAGCTTGTTCGGAGGAGCAGCATTAAACGATGCTTCCTCGTCAAACTCTACTCACGCACTGAAGCCGTCGAACTGCTCGTGCTATCTCACGTAATACCAAGCGTAGTGAATGGCGAGGTAGAATAGCTATTGTGTCGCAACGCTTTTACAGCCCTACGTTCACACATGCCACATGGACGTAAGGATAGAACACCTCCATTTCAAGGACACGGCGCCGAGACGAACCGGTCGTAAATTCTGACTAATAATTATTATTGGGGGAGGGTAGTCTACACTCTGAAATTACTTCGTCAAACTGAACCTGTGAACAATTGTTTTCATTGTATACTTTCTTCGGTATCGAGGGTCTGTCTGCTATCGGCATTTCCTTCTACTCAGCTCTATTATAGCCTTGTTCGATTTCTAAATTTGCAGACAGCGCCTGCACAATTCACTGAATAGCTTGGCGTGAACAGATAGCTTGAAGGCTGTCCAAAAGTCCATTTCTAGCGTCTCTTGTAGCTTAATCCAGTTCGGCCCGGGTCCGCCGGGCGTTTGGGTCCGTGGTGGGTTGGAAGAGTAAAGCGGGAGTTAGAGATGTAGGGTGGTTGGGTTGGTTTGGTTGAGGTGAACGGGGTCGGGTGCGGGGGATCTGCATGTGGTGCGGAGATTTGCGTGTGGTTGAGGTGTGGAGGAGTGGAAGAGATTTATTTCCTTCGATAAATATGCTGCCAACTTGCCGAGGATCTCTTAGACTGTATGATGTCAGTCCGGTGACACCAGTTGGCACTGCACAGTTATTACACAGCACGATATTTCCCCTCGTTTTGCAATTTCATACTCTTGAACATGGACATTCAGGAGTCTCTTTCATGGAGAATAGGTCTATTCTAGTTTATCTTTGCCTTTTAGATTACCCTGCGTAAGGCAATGTTATGTTGATCGTGGTTTACTTTACCGTCCAAATTTCTGGAATATAATATAGGTTTACCTTCCCCTTATTTCGTGTCATGGCCTTATTCTCATTAGTTGTTGACAATGGAACTGGACCAAAACATTGAATAACGAAGTTGCCAACTGTCAATTACTTTACACTCCAATTTTGAGCATCATTGAAAAAAACACCCACTAAATTTTCAGCCACATAGAACCAGGCAAAACCTTCGTGGCAGTTTGTAACAAGTGATGATTTGCTAAATTGAGGCATGGACCAATTTATGTATTTAAAATGGCTTGTTTCTTGAAGCTCGGTTTTACAAATGGATTGACAGCCACTGCGTAGAAGGTTCTAGGTGTATCAACGTCTTTCACTTAGACGTTTCAATGACGAAATCTTCTGTTATCAAGATCCAGATAATCCGAATTGGCACAGTCGTACCGAACCCAGGATGGGTAAGCTAGGGCTTTCAGTTTCCGGAAAAAAAAAAAAAATGCCTTCCTGTTCCAAAACAACATTTCGCAGCCCGGATTTCATCCCGTTGCTTCCGTCTGCCGAAGGCAAACTGAATCTATGCGGCCACCTGTTGTATATGTGGTGTGTTGTTTTGTGTGAGTGCGGCTGTGAATCTGGCTTGTATACATGATACGTGGAAGACGCTAGTCGAACTCTACTCATATTTGGTTGCTGGATCACGCGTATTGAGTAGATGTTCTCTGTTTTGATATTGGAGAGGTCAAAGGTCATACAAATTAGCTGAGGCAAAAAAGTGAACTTTTGTTAGGCAGTTCTAACTCGGCAATGACCTCATTTGTCCTATGTGACTTTTGTGACCTTGTTACGCGTTGCTGTGACAAATGGATTCGTCTCGCCGAGACTGGATTCCGTTCGTGGCAAGTGACAACCCAAAAGGCCGAACTCATTAGGTAGGCAGTGTTGCGTTCTTGTTTGTTTTTTGGGGGGATGCTTTCTGATCTTCCATAATAGAATATTGTGTTTTTCACGTCTTCTCAGTGTTTAATTGTGCGTTTTTTTAGTGCTTCACATTCACTAATGTACCGGTCTGTCCCCATCGTATACTACTGTATAGGAGTTTTCATCCTCAGCTGTTCGTGCGTGTTTGTGCTTTCTGTGTTCTTTTCTCCTTCGAGTAGGCAAATATATTAGTAGCGATATACAGTTGGCGGGTTGCTTTTTTTCCGGCACACATTCAAAAGTATCATGGACGATTCTTGAATGAGTTTCCAGATGTAGCCTCCGCAAGCCTGAAATGGTTGGAATACAACTGTATTGGCTAAACATAGAATTTTCACAGTTCACTCCCCGGGTTATGTTGCTTATAGACAAGATCAAATTTTACTTCCCGTGGCATTGAGGCTGGATTTTTATCTTCTGTATGTGAGGTGTCTGACCGGATAGCTTGAGAATACACTATTGGTGTTAGTTTTCTATTTGGTCTTGGTGTGAAATTCTGTCCAACTCTGCAGGGTATTCCCAGAATTCATAGTTGGTGTTGTATCTCGTTCTCCCAACAGGCCCCTCAGAGTGCATAAGTTGCTTCTTCGTTTCGACATGGCGATCACGATTTTCAGTAAGAGTACAAATATTCGTTCCTGATACTTTTATTATCAGGGGAGAGAAAAGACAGCTCGCTAGCTGTATATTGCGATAGTATCTTTGCCCGGGTCGAAGTACCACTGCGTGGACTATAATTGGAACCCTTTTAGTAGTAGAACCTGATACCCTCGCCACCGGATCTAGTTTAACAATTATTCTACATAGAAAGGCAAAACTTTGCCTAAACTGATTGCCCTTGTACCAAACTAAACCGTCCACGAACGACTGCCCGTCCCAGGACAGTTCCAACGCGGGTCAAACCATGGGAGAATACCACATCGTCCCTTTCTACTATCACCACTCCCGCTCTATCTGCTCCTATCCCCTGTAACTCTCACCCGCCCTCACATCATATCCGACTGACTTCCTTCCACGGCGCCTCTACGCCAGCACACCAAAGCTCTTCTTCAGCGAGTCCCGTAATCAACAAAAAAGAACCAAGCCATCTTCCTTTTTTTTTTTACCTATGATGCCCTGCATTCATTCCGACTCTTCCTAGTACCCGTCCTCCACGTTCCGCTAACCAACACACTTCTGTATCTTAATACCAAAAGTATCCAATGCATAAAGGAACCCACCTTGCCTCTATATTGTGGAACACCCCCACTATCAGAAAAACAAACAACATAAAGAACGAAAACACCACCAACGCAAACAACACACCACAAGAGGGGAAAAAGATAGGAACCCACAAAAAATATCAGAACACAAAAAAGACAGCAGATAGAGAGACAAAACAGACCGACATGTAGATAGAAGGAAGATATGTACGGATTAGAAACGCGATACGTTTCAACACCCCCCCCCCCAACCCGCACATTGAAGGAGGACGCCAACACGCTCACTGAAAGGAGAAAAACAATAGAAAACAGTGTTGTAGTGCTCGAGACCAGTCTTCCCTCTCTCGATCTCTGTCTCGACACCTGTGGTCTCGGTCTAGGTCTCAAACCTTATGGACTCGGAAAATCTTCAGATTCGCTCCGGGACCGTTTTTGGTTTCTGAATAAGTTTAGCTCAGAGAAAAAAGCATCTGCAATTCATGTGTTGAGGTTACTGTGAACTGCGAATGGAGTGGGCTTCACCTTGTCAATGTGGGAGACCGTTGTAACAATTGGCTCAGAGCCAGGTTATTGCTAGCTCCAACTTATTGGCAGTCACTCGCAGTAGTAACAGTAGAGTAGGTTTTCCAATTACGCCTCCTCTCCCCACTAAATTAGTGATTAATTAAAATCACTGAATATTCACCTTCTGTATTTCTATCACAGTATTAGTGCCTGCTAGAGAGTGTTCGTATTGGGGTGGCGTAGTAACGGGTTTTTTCCCATGTTTATAGGCACAGGCTGAAATTTTTGTCAATTTATTCATTTTATATCATGGTCGGTTCATAATTAGGGGTTGGATTCGAAATAGGCTGATAGCCTAACAATACAACTTTGAAAATCGTGGAAGCCGCAGATACTATTCAGGTTTGATCAGACACATAACAATTATCGGAGCAATTTGATTGGCTAATGCTAATATCCAAATGCCAAATGCCTGAGTCTTGAAGGGTGTAGCAAAACCTGATGAACCAGCTACCTATTTTTATATTTGCGTTAGCGTTATTTCTTATATAGCAATTCGAGGCCTACGACCGTACGAGTGCTAGGCCTTGCATGTTTTCTCCAGAGGGCATTTGATAGTGCTTGATTAGTTGAAAATGACCACCTGAAACTCCCAGAATACAAGTTCATGACCCATAAAGCTCAATACGGGAGAATCTGTACTGCTATTGGAAAAAGGTCCACAAGTGGTGGAGCGGGGTGGCTCGTAAACAGGGTTGTGGGTTCGATGTCCGCGTGTAAACCTTTACCAAGGGGTGAATGGGTACAGTTAGGTAACTATATAGGGTTGCGCTGTATGTGGCTGCACCTATGGGAAGTAACCCAGGGGGACACGATGATGTGGCATTACTGTTCAGTGTGTGCCAAGAGGTGCGAACAGCAAGGGTTGTGCAATATAGAGTGTGGGTTTTAAAAAAAGTTACCCAATGACAGGGGGTAATTATTGTGAAGCGCTCTGAGATGGGGTTCCCACATGTAAGGCGCCATTAAAATCGCATCAGTAGAAAAAAAAAACCCCCGGCTAGAATTGTCCTTTGTGCATTTGTTTATCATAGTTGGCAAGAACTTCACCTCGACATACAGTGAGGCCTGTGAAAGTACATGTTATATGGAGATTGGTATCCATTCCTAGGACAAAAGCTATTGCTAATGCATTCGAATAGGTCCCCCCCCCCCCAAATAATGGAATGATTTTGGGATCTAGGGATGGGAGCAAGGATGGAGCAAAATAGTGCGCCACCATGCCACATAAGGAAAGGCGGGTGTCCTCGGGTGGTGTAGGGGGTTACGACCTAAGAAAGCTAATTGGAATACAGACGGAAGATGATCAATAATTCTGGTTTAGGCGCCATATTATTTTGAATGCTGCATGGAGTGGCAATGCTACTGTGTTCGGCTACCATATTCAGTACGAGAATGACATAGAATCTTTCTATGTTGATTAAAACATATCTTAAATAGATGGGGGTGATCAGTTTCACCGACAAATTCGGCGAACTGTGGGGAGGGGGGGGAGCATGATGCGCACATGGCGCTTTATCCTGTTGTTAATGCTCAGGGGGTATACCTATCTTGTTGATTGTAAAGAACGATCGAGAGAAAAGCTGTTGACTTGTTTGCAGATTGTAGAAGGAAGCAAAATTCAAATCTATCAATGAGCAGAGGCTTGTTATCATGTCAATAATAAAGCATGTGGGTTTAAATAGGCCTACAATACAGTTTGAACTTTGACCTATATACTATAAACATTCGGTCTCGGTCTCGGTCTCGGTCCTCTGGACCTTGCTGGTCCCGGTCTCTGTCTCGAAGTTGTGCTCCTGGTCTCAGTCCCGGTCTCGGTCTCGACACCCCCTGGTCTTAGTCTCAGTCTAGGATGTGCCGGTCTCGGTCTGAGACAGAGGGCTTCAAACATTGAAAAAAGAATTGCATTTTTTTTTTTAATGCAGGGGTCAACCGAACCGAAAGAGGCTGAAAATTGACTCCCGCGGGAAAATAACAGTCTTCCAGGATGAAATTAGGCCTGATAGTTACTTATATCACACCTCTTTGTTCTCACTAAACTTTAACCCGATGACGAAACTTCGTAAATTGCCGATTCAATTTATTACACATATCGAACTAGTAGGTATTTGATTGTCAATCCAAGCAATACCCACAATATTTCGATCACAAACCAAATTGCTCTAAAAATCCGAACGGTATAATCAACTGTAGAACATGGGAATCCCGAAGAGGGAACAATTATCGCTGTCGATGAAGAATCGAACTGGGGTTCGCTGCATTCGGAGTATAACATATTTTTAGGAAGGTGGGGTAAACCTGGTCCCGGTTATCCAACGATCCAGGTTTCTCTGCCTAGAATTTATCTTCGCAACTTTCCTGCAATAAAAACATTACAGTAACACGAGCTGTATGTTGCTGATACGATGTACTCATGCAAATGCAATGCTTGTTGGCTTCTAATGAATAGCTCCGGGCATTGTGACTTGGTGTGCGTGCCGAACTCAGCTCAAACTCACAACTGATTCGAGTTGAAAGTCACATATGAAAGACATCGTTAAACTTGGTATTCATCACTAACGACATGCCTATGGTTTATGATGTCTGTCCTGTTATTTTTGTTTCTTTGTTTTTTTTTTCCGAATCGCTATTTTGGATATCATTTCTGTCGGTCCGTTCTGGTAGTCAGATAAAACGTTGCAATGTTTCAACGATGGTCACACTAGTGCGATACGACCCGATACGGTACGATAATTTTATTAGATGGAGTGTTCACTCTAGTGCGATAAAATGTCGTACGATAATTTTATCGGACGTGTTGGCGCTCAACATGATGGCGGAAGTGGTTGGAGTTTAAAAAAAAGTACAAGTTTCCCTCTTTTGTCACCCGGGCGGTGGATAGATCGGTCGAATGAGTTTTTCAATATCACGAATTGCAATTTCAAATGAATTGGGATTCTGTGTCTTTTTCAAGGACTTGTGGGTGGCGGCAGAAAGAGTTTTTATTGCCACATTTTGAAGGAATCAGCAACAGTCACACTCTCTTTTTCTCGATCGTGGAGCATTGTGTTGCACTCCTACGAGCTACTAACATTTCAACAGAGCATGAAATGCAACTTTCTGAATATTACTTTCCGCCCGATTTATGAACACCGACCTTCATACCATACTTGAATTTCCTAACGTTCTATTATGCCAAAAGCATGCCTGTGAAACGTTATTCATGGCTATACTGCTCCACCAACCTGCAAACCCTACTACTATAACCTCACGGACCTACAAGACAATCTTGTTTCGGCGTTGGCTCGATATAATTTTACCTTAACTTATCGCTATACCCTCAAATTTTCCCGGCTTACCATCTTCTCTTCTTTCACTATCCATAGCTCATTTGTCTTCTGATTCATTTGCCTCTCCCTCATACCGTCACTAGTCGCGCTAATATTGCATATGAGAACGGCATTTCAAATCAAGCTAAAATATTGGTTTTGTCTGCAGTTTGTAAGCGCTATAATAATAATAATAATAATATCATTAGGACCGAGCAGTCTAATCAGCAGTCGTGCCTACCCAGAATAAAAATCCTTCTAAACTCCTTATTTTATCGCCAAAACCCAGTTTGCATGCCAATTGCCCCCTATAACACTCAAATGCGCAATTTCATCACTGCATTGCGTAATTTATCGCCCCCGGTAAATTTATGGTACGACAAAAGTTAAAATATATTCAACCTGATGTCCGATAAATTTATCGTATATCGTATCGTACTAGTGTCGACAGCCCTTTATACCAAACTATTCTTCAAATTTCTTCCATACCAAAGCGACTTATCGAACAATGCAATAGTCGATATTTTCGCCTGCCTATTTCCACAGCTGTAACGACCGGGCCAGATTGGTGGGACTCAATAACCACAACCGACGCAGTTACGACGAGGCGCCTTCACGGGACTTACGACTGTCTACCACATGTAAGAATATATATATATATATATATATATATATATATATATATATATATATATATATATATATATATATTATATATATATATATATATATATATATATATATATATCTATATATATATATATTATATATATATATATATATATATATATATATATATAATATATATATATATTATATATATATATATAATATATTATATATATATATAATATATATATATATATATCTATATATATATATATCTATATATATATATATATCTATATATATATATATCTATATATATATATATATATATATAGATATATATATATATTATATATATATATATATATATATATTATAGCTATATATATTGCTATTATATTAGCCGGAGAGGACATGAGAGCGCGTATTGTGTTCCCTCTTTTTTTTTTCCTCTCCGTCGTAAGAGACACAAACTCGAAGTGAGGAGGCGCCCTATTATGTGTAACATCGTAGAACACATTCAATTGTTTACTCTCTGTCTGCGAACTTCTTCGACCACAGACCCCCGAAAATACTTTTGTTGTTTCCGAGTAAAGACGGTATATTATAGTGCAATATTCTGCAACATTTTCAGTGAGTGTTACTCTGTTTTGGAAAACGCGGGAAAGTCAGACGATCTATTACGGAAGCACAGAAAGAACAAAATTAATTCGAGAATACGAATCGATTGCGTCTGGCAGAAACACCACCTAGGCGTGAAGTATAACATCATGGAGTGAACTAGAGCTCAATAATGTGAAGCTGTCAACGGTACATATTATAATCTTCTTGAAAAAAACGAAATGCGAACCATGTCACCCGGATCACATGTCAGTATAACGCTACTATAAGTGAGGGCGCTGTCAAGGGCATAGCAAACGGTTCCACCGGACTACTGTTCTGCATAGGAGCTTCAGTACAGCATGTCCAGGACTTGTCTTGAACCCGAGGAACGTGAATGATAGCTTCTACTGTGGGATCTGCATCCATACCTGAACAATGCTCTGAAAGTTGATACATTCCGACATGGGCACCAATTGGTACCCACTATAGGGGGTAGCGAAGCTACTATTTCGTATATGTAATTTCAGTAGCGTAAGCGTCCACCTGTAGGGGAATTGGAGAAAAATAGACAGTGAAACGGGAAGGCCGGACATCTGTAAGTGATGAAAAGCTCATGGCTCAACCGGTTTCGAACTGCGGAAATTTTTCTTCACGTGCAAGCGCCCCACCAATTGAGTTATGAAGCCAACTGGTGTCGAACCCGAGGATCATGATTTCTTTCACCGTGGGAACTGCATCTATACTCGAACAATGCTAGTTCTATTAGTGATTCACTATTCCCGCTCCAGAGATCAAATGTGATACATTCCGATCTGAGAGAGGGGTCGCTCCTGAGAAAATTGTGAAGTTGGTATATTGGCCAAATTTAGCTTTTTAACACGATAACTCGACTCCACTTGAACTCATACCTGGTGTGTGGGAGTACATGATTCTGAATGATTCGGGGTCAGATCAAAGGTCACGTGGAGTCAGAGCCTGGATATATTGTTACTACGTCCAGAACAAGTCCCGAATGCCCGGCCCAAAGTTCAAACTTGGTAAGTATATTGCATATTATACAAGATAACTTTACCTGGATGGTTGAAGGTGTTGGTTATAATAGTTTAGTTATGCAGCATTTACATGCGCCGTCTATCTAGCGAGCTAATTCGAATTCCAGCTGCTAACGTAACGCGTTCTATGAACAAAAAGTTCTATAACAGAGTTTCTTTTTTCAACAGAATCCTGATAACACGTTTTTTTTAACAGTGAGTTCTGATCGTAGATTCAGATTCTGGGAGCTGCCCTGTCAAAAGCAATTGCCATGAGTAGAGGGGACCTGTAGCCAATCAAGAATGATTTATCACGGGACCATAGTTACTAAACTATTGATGTACTCAGGAGCGCTGCTATTAGTGGCCTTACAGGTTAGGAGAGCAATCTGTAGTCGATACGCTCGCGAATGGGAACCTTCTTATTTTGGGTGCTATTTCATATTGTTATCAAACATAACCCCTGGATTGCATGCGCTGGTGGCAGAAAGTACCAAGTAATAAAAGTAAGACAAGTGAATGAAGTAAACAAACATTTAGCTTGGCCAGAGGTGGGAATCAGTCAAGAACATCACTGATCCTTCCGACCTAAAATGTGTTTTTAGGGACGAGAGTATGCTGCGTTCATTATTATTGTCCTCTCCGTAGATTTCTTCACAACAATAGGCTGATTGAACTAGACGATGGCATTTTTGCCGGTATACCTTTCAGCACCATGTAAAGTAGAGTTATGGATGACATGACATAGTCAGTACTTCGTCCAAACTATTAAAACTAAAATGTGAAATGCAGTGGTCGTTATCTCAGGGGCATTATGTGTAGATTTAGTTGCACTAATAATTACCTTTTTGTCACTAGTTACAATGTATCGTTCATTAAGGCTACTATTAGTTTGGATTCATTAATTAACTAATTAATCAATAAATAATTATTTAATTAATTGATAAATAAATAAATAAATAAATTCATTGTTTCATTTATTTATTCATTCATTCCGCTTTCCGGTCAGTATCGATAATAATCCTAATAAATAAACCTGGACTTGAAGTACAACAACAATAACAACACAATAATAAATAATGGAAAGCAAGGACAACCTGAGAAACAAGAGCTTGTTCAAAGCAGGTTCACCAATAAAATAATGAAATATAAACTACCACCCCCGCCCTCCTCTCGCCTACCATTTCGGACCACTGATGACATGAATAATCAACTATATACGAAACGGAGTTTTACCCAACAATATTTATTAATTTGGCAATTTTCAGTAAGTTGATAAAAATTGAATTCATTTATTACAGTATAGTCAAGATAATTCCAAAAGTGAGCTCCAGGTACCCCCACTGACCTCGTGTTGTTGAATGACAATCGGGGGTAATCTTGATGAATTCCAGTAGATTGCAGGATTAATAGACTATTCAAATGAACATTATTAGCATTCCCCCGGCGAAGGTTACTATACGAGAGATGGGGATGGACCAAGGTACAATTATAATGATAACTGTACTTAACGAGGAACATGGAAACGGATTTTATGGAGGAGTTCAGTGGTTTAGAGATATTACTACAAATGTTATCAATGTGGTTTTTTTCAGTTCATGCATTGATCCAGTGTCACGCCAAGGAATTTGACATGGTCAGCTTCTCTAATGGTAGTATTATTCAAAATGGGAGTGACAAGTACGAAAAAAAAAAAAAAAAACGGATTAGTCTTTTTAACATTCACGACAACTCATTAGAGGCAAACCAGTAGAAATCATACTGAGTTCCCTATCCCAAATATCCCAGTACCAGTGGGATATGTTTACTCCTGTGAAGAATGCTAATGTCACACGCGAAAAAAGAAGAAAGAGCAGAAAAGATAAAATTTCAAAATAGTGAAACGTTTGTATGTCGTTCAATGTTAAAGGAAACCAGAGGGGTCCCAAAATAGATCTTTTGGGAACACCACATGTGATATAACGAAAGGTTAAGGCGCGTTTATCAAATAAATTCTTCACAAACAAACTGGTCAACACGCAAATAGGATAAATGCTTCCTGGGGGGCATTTCTCCGGCAATTTCAGTTGAAATGATTACATAATAATAGTATTGGTTGAAAGAAGTTGTTTTAGAGGGAAATTGTCCACATTAATTAGGAACATTGCTCATACTGAGAAAGCATGTTGTCATTTTCCACGGAATTGATCGATTGATTTTTCATTAGCGGAACTCGCATTACCTTTCAACATCTATATAACATTTCGCACGGATACATGCGATATCGTACCATGACCGATTGACTCCTTTAAGAGCGTTGGCCCGTATGCCAACTGAACCATGTCACTACTGCTCCAATTCAAAGTTCGGTTGCTTGTTTGCAGAAAATCCTCGGGGTCAGTGTTAGTTTTGTTTTGGAGCCCTGTTTAACGTTGACCGAGACACATATCACCTAAGTTCACCTCATTTTCTTCTATTTCTTTGTAGTATTCTGCTTAACAACAACTTGAGGAATATTTCCAATGATTGGTTTGAAAACAACAGCAGTTCTTCTGTGTAAGTAATTGTTTTGTGTTTTGAATTAGAAGAGTTCCGGGTTCAGTAGTTTTGCTCGGGTTCAGTGACGTGATGTATAAACGTCAAACTATCACTATCGATAGAGAGATATACGCGGGAAGTCGTTCTGTATTCCATTCCAAGCCTGTAAAATCATTAAGCATTCCTAATCGAAATGAAACATGACGACGCTGGAAGCACACCAAAGATACGACGAGTTACTGCTAACTATGATGCAAAAACAGCTTTCACCCGAGGAACGTTTCACATCCGCATAGTTAACTGGACGCATTTTACTCTGGAGTTGTTCTGGGATTTTTTTTCTTGAAAAACATCAGTATTATAGTTATATTCATATCCATTCACTCAAAAGACCCAAACGAGGAGCCATGTTCTAAACAGGGACGAGCCAGTGACATATGTGCCGGTATCATATTCATATAGATGTCTACGGTTAGATCGAGTATCCATGGGCTTTACCAGCAATGTTGTTTATATGAGTTTACGTAGAAATATTTCAACC
Source organism: Sclerodactyla briareus (assembly GCA_026419785.1). NCBI lineage: Eukaryota > Metazoa > Echinodermata > Holothuroidea > Dendrochirotida > Sclerodactylidae > Sclerodactyla > Sclerodactyla briareus. The sequence continues at coordinate 348,176 of JAODTK010000467.1, forward strand.
AGTTCGAAAGGAGTATTGTAAATTAACGTACTTATTTGAACAACTTATTCTCTCACTATTGATATTACTAATCTTTGTATACTTAATTGCAGGCACATATATAACAACCCGGTACAGAGCATCTCCAGCAGAGCATTGGAAGGATTTACAACCAGTATGTCACTGTGAGCATTGAACGCATCATGTTTTATTATCACTTCACACTATATATAGCAACTTATCTCTCACGAAATAAGGTTGACACTTACACAGTTTAGTTCAGTTTAGTTAGTTTAGTTTTGTTTAGTGAAAAAGGGTCAGGAAGGACAAAATCCTCATGAGCGACCCGACGCCACAAACATCCCAAAAAGAGAAGAAACCCCAGAGGTTTTTACAAAGAATTCGGCCAAAGTACTTGAAAAATAAATCAAGACGTTCGTGAATGCATTCACACTCTTAGACAGAACAACATCTTCAGGGAGGTTATTCCACTCATAAATAACTCTTTGGGAGGAGAAATAGGAGAACTATTCGATGTCCAATGAAGGGGCAATGACCCCTATTGATGATAACTTTGGGAAACTCAAAGAAATAGTGGAAGGAAAGGCCCTCGAAACCATGAACAATTTTAAAAACCTGAATCAAATCACCACGAATTCGTCTCAGTTCCATCAAAGTTAGACGAGACACCTTAATCTCTCTCGTAAGGTAAATCTCTAAGAGATTGAATTAATCTAGTGGCCATCCGATGAACGTGTTCAATTACTGTTGTCTTTCGAGAAATACGGATTCCATATTCAGACAGAATAAATCCAGGGGAGGTTCAACCAGCTGCTTAAACAAGCCTGACAACAATATCTTAATCAAGGAAACTGAAGTGACGTGTCTAATCAAGCCAAGAATCCAGTTACCTTCCTCGCAGTTTCCGAATACTGCTCAAAAGGTTTCAAAGAAGAATCGAAATGAACACCGAGATCCTTTTCTGAATTCACCTGATGAATATCTTGCCCATTTAACTTGAAAAGAGCGCTGCGATTGTGGGAACTAGCATGCATAACTTTGCCCTTCCGCAGGTGAAAAACATTTTCGAAAGACCATTTGAAGATTATATCAAGATCTCATTGGAGAATTGCAACATCATCGTTCGAAGTAACCTCCCGATACAACTTGGTATCGTCTGCAAACTTTTTAACTTGGAATGCACCGAATCTTCCAGATCGAATATATGCCAGAAGAAGTAAAGGCAAGAACCGATCCATGGGTGAAACACCACTAGTGACATTTGCCAAGGAGACGAACGCCCATTGATGACAACCCGTTGTTCCTATTGAGAAGTCACTGACGAATTCCACTCTGAGGACATTCCCTAATGCACAAAACTTTTCCATTAAGCAAGAGACGCTTCATGAGGAAACCGTATCAAAGCTTTTTGACGTCTAGAAATTATATCAACAAGCACTGCCGTGTCAACTGCACTAGGAACATCTTCCACAAATTCTAAGGATTCGTCAAAACACGAAACAAATTTTCCCTGAACCATGCTGAGAACCCCGAATTAGACTATACTCATCGAAACAACTTCGACAATATGATCTCGAATGATGATTCAACACTTGAATACAACACTGGTAAGAGTCACTGGCCTGTAATTACAAGGAAGAGACCGGCCTTTCTTGAAAATTGGAGAAGCATTGCCTCCTCCAATCATCGGAACAACACTTCTTGCAAGGTTTATTGGAAAGGATTGCTATGGAACAGACAACTGGTCAGCAAAGATTTCAACACGAAGGGGGAAAAATCCATCGGGACCAGGAGCCTTACCACTTTTGAGCTTATGCAGTGTCTCTTTCTCGATCAGGCGAAAAACACTATTTACCAATCGTATATGAGGCACACCTACACACAAGGACATTGAAATTATCCAAGTTTTACTGAGTGAATATCGACGAAAAATAATTAAGAACGTCCCATCTCCTGAATATTGATGTTGGATACTGATACGGCACTAAACAGTGGACCCAATGCTGTCTTCACTCTGCTTCCCCCAACATAAGAGAAAAACGCACAAGGATTATCCTTTAATAGAGGCAATCTGCCTCTCGAAATCGAGCTTAGCACCTGAAACTAAAAACGCTTGACGGCCTATGTGAACTTTGAAACGATCTAAATCAGACAAAGAACCAGTAGAACGATAAAGTCGCCAAAGAGGTCTCTTACGTTTAACGGCCAGAAAACACCTCCTTTTCATCCAAGAAGGACTTTTGTTCTTAGTGGAGTTTTTTCCAAGGAACGTAAACAGTAAACTTTCATTAACTCGTTAACTTTACCAATGAAACCCTTCCTGAGGCAACCAATCCACATTACTAAAAAACCCAGAACTTCCAACCAGATCGGCCCTCGAGAAACAAGAACGAGCTCAACATTCTTTGAATATTGACAGAACAAGACACATCGGAAGCGATAATATCGTAATCACTTTGCACCAAGCTTACCAAAACTCTCCACATTATCCACGGAACCTGATCGCTACTCAGAACAAATCGACAATATTATGCTCTCTGTAGAAAAATGAAAATGCTGCGAAAGGAAACAATCTTGAGTGACATTGTAGAAAGGCAAAACATTGCCCACCACCACTACCCTCAGACCAGAAATATCGGATAATTAGAATCACCTAATAATTCGTACGCTTACCGGAAACTTTGAAAAGCATTTCAAAAAGAAGCGAGTTAGTGCTTTCAGAGCTGTTGGGAGAACGATATACAACACCGACTATGAAGGATCTGGGAATGCCTGAAGTGTTGGACGGAATTTCACACCAAAACGAATGGACGAAAACTAACACCAAGATGAGCTCTCAAATTCTGTTCAAGTCAGACCTCACATAAAACGAACCCCACCCCCAATGCCACGGAGAGTATCTGTCCGATCTTGCTATAAGCAACAAAAACCTGGACGTGAACGTCGGCTGAGGAAATTTCACTGCTTAGCCAAGACTTGATTTCAAGTACGTCAGCTCCGTTCCGGACCAAAATTCGGAATCATCAAATTTATTTCATAATTACTTTTGAACATTAGCGCAGAAAAATGCAGCTTGCTTATATGCCTGTCGTAAAATAAGCATATAGCTTGCCCGAACCTAGTATCACTGCGAGATACTATTTAAAGCCCTGTCAGTAGTGGAACCTGTTACCCTCGCTCCCGAACCTAGTTCAACAACCATTCCACACAGAAATAACAAGCTTTCCCAACACAGTAAGCCCCCGGATCATGAGGTGGAGACCCATACTTACGAAAAAAATCCCTCCATCCCCAGAAAAACGACACGTCCACAGACTGCATTTTCTGCCTAGCGCACTCCAACCCCAACCACATGTTAAGCCGGCTATATTTTTAACAGCAACCCGACCGTCAAACCTGGGGAGGATACCACACGCAACTTTAGACCTAGTAGACTTCAGTGTGAAAGCAGCATTTCTTTAACTCGGGATCTAAGGACATCTGGCAGTCCCCCGGAGGTTATAGTCCCTATTTCAACAAACCACCACTTCTTCGTCCACCACAATCCTGTGAACCCTCGCACTTATGCCCTCCACCCTTCCACCCGGAAGGCAAACACGCATACGCTTCGGCTTATCTACCCGACTGAACTCCCGATCAACTTACCGGACAATCGAGTCCCCAACTAGCAAACCTTCCATTTAACCTTACCTTCCCCCACCGTTCACCTTCACCGCACCCGCGGTTCAGCTTGAACCTCCTGCCTCTTTTATTCCCCACACTCTCCCCCCACGGACAATCATCCGAACCTGACCCACCCTGCACGGCTCCTCAACCGCCAGCACACTAAAAATATCTATAAGCAAGAACGGGATCAAAGACACTAGTACACTATGACAACACGGAGACGCAGATAGAAAATACACTACAGCAGCAAGCCACTAACGGAACAAATCAATTTACATTGACCATGCTACGACAAAGAATGTCAGAGGCTACTTGTGAGCGGCCCACGGGCAGAACAAAAGAATGAGACAAAACTGGACAATAGGCTACGCAATACAAAAAGCACACTCAACGCTCACGCACCACAGAGGACATACAAACCTAGCAGTTTCCATTACATTGATTAAGAGTTTCAATGTAGATGCAAAGATATATCACTGTTTTTCCCCATTTCCTATATTTGGACTTTCAAATAAAGGAGCCTCACTGTAATGATGACCTGACATGCATCACTTTGAAGTTGAAAAATAAAACACTTTTTTTGCCAATTGCCAATATCATTGGAGATTGGCCGGCCACAACCCTTTCAACAACCTTGCAACAGGTTATTCGAGTCACTTCCCGACACGACTTGTGGTCGTCGTAATTTTCGGACTGGGCTTTCACAGGTTCTCGGAACCGTTTAAATGGGACGATAGAATGAGGAACCAAGGATTTGAGAAAACCGTAAACTTCTGCCCGGAGGAGAACATTAACTGATTATTGGAATGAAAAATCGCTGCGCCCCATTATGAAGCCATGAATGATAAAGCCACGAATTAGGAAGCCACGATTTACTTCGTGGACATTCCGGGGTACTCGACTCCCCAATTGACGTGGAAGAGACGTTTTTGGGCACCTTGCTTTCTAAAAGTCTTAGCCAGACTGGCACTGGGGTAAATTAGAATTAAATTGACAGCGTGCTCGGATCAACCACCGCTAATAATGTAATTGGACTGAACCACGATTCATCACAAAATAACGACTATGTGCCATCACATGGTAATACCGACCATCAGATCTAGTAGGATTGTGATGTTATAAGCCACTGTGGAAGTCTAATTCTTAACACCCCATATCCCAATGGATAGTGGTTAAAAAACTGTGATTCAACTTTCATGATCATTCGATTATTTTGTAGAAGTGAATCTGCTTGGCCAATGAACGAAATATAAACCACCACATGACCTTTGGCCTCACATAGATGAACATTTTAAACGTACTTTTAGTCAATAGTAAGATTCTGCGTCATGCAAACTGAGATCAGCAGCACCCGATAAACACTTACCTGGTCATCATTGTGAAAACGTCATCTTAGCCATCAAATATTGAGAGGAGAGTAGCAATTTGAGGCCAGTTGTGATCAGAGGAGATACTGCTAATAGACATGCACGATCACAAAAGGCTCACTCAACCCACTTGGCTGAGTTTGAGCCAGGAATGAAATGTTGATTTTTGCATGACGGCTAACATTCACATCTCCACAGCGTAGGAAAGCCTGGGATTCACATTCTACTCGGGGGTGGCGGGGGGGGGGGGGGGCGGGGGGGGGGGGGGGGGCCGTGGCTATATTGAGCTACATGATTCTGTTGTTTAGGATTTCACGGTTCATATAATAAGTCAATTGGGTTCGAAGTTGAAAAACTCGTGAACACGATGAGCCCAGAAATAGTTGTTCTACCCAAAGGCTTTGTATATGCAGTAGTGTTTTTTTATGAAGAGTACACGAACCTCATAATTGTCAGTGAAGATGGTGGTTCATTTCTGGGAAAAATTGAATACTGTGAACAATTGTACTTCGCCTGGATAGATGAAAACTCATACTTTGATATGTGGATCCACCCCTGAGACGTACACGGTTCCCCTGTTTCGTGGTCAGGTCAAATGTCATTACTGGTTATTAGGGGTTCTCCAAATAAGTTACATGTTCCCCTTGTTTTAGAGGACAGGTCAGGTGAACGTTCATCTGAGGTCAACGGTTGATACCTGCGCCAATCCAACATGAGATCGTCAATATTGTCCAGTTTTCTGGTTTGGCAGTGACCTGCTGCTGCCCTCAATCACCGAAGTTATCGGTGTGTTTGGTTTACATGAGACTGTGCTCAGCCCGGCATTTCTATCCCATAGAGCTTGTCGAGTTCCCGCAAAGAGAGGATCACAGCAAACTAACAACATCTCGCGCACGGCAGATTGGCCGTATGACAGGCTTTGTACGGGCAATCAGTCACACAAATCAACCGACTACTTAAGATCACTTAAAAATACGTGCTTTTAATGACATTTTCTGAGAAGGAAACAGGTCGGTTTAACGGTGATGGTAAAAATTTAGCCTCTGTACATGACCCGGGTACACTCATTAGTCCGACACGTCGTCGTCCGCACTTCGGCAGTCGACACGTCGTCAGGCGACAAGTCGTTACGTCCGACACGTCGCCTAGTCCGGAAACGTCGTCAGTCTGGACAAGTCGTTAGTCCGACACGTCGCTAGTCCGGACAAGTCGTTAGTCCGAAAATGCAGCACACACTGAATGTATAGGGAACAAAAAAAAACGAGTCGCTGTCCGACAAGTCGTCAGTCCGACACGTCGTCAGTCCGAAAATACAGCACAAACTAACTGATAGGGGAACAAAAAAAAACGAGTCGCTAGTCCGACAAGTCGCAAGTCCGACACGTCGTCAGTCGGACAAGTCGTTAGCCGAAAGCCGCACACACTAACTGGATAGGGGAACAAAAAAACGAGTTCGCTAGTCCGACAAGTCGGTAGGCCGCACACGTCGTCAGTCGAAAATACAAACACACAATAATGTATATGGGAACAAAAAAACGAGTCGCTAGTCCGACAAGTCGGTGGTCCGACACGTCGTCAGTCCGAAATGACAGCACCCACTAATGTATAGGGGAACAAAAAAACGAGTCGCTAGCAGACAAGTCGTTTGTCCGACACGTCGTCAGTCCGAAAATACAGCACCACCCACTAACTGTATAGGGAACAAAAAAACAAGTCGCTAGTCCGACAAGTCGTTAGTCCGACACGTCGTCAGTCCGAAAATACAGCACACACGAACTGTATAGGGGAACAAAAAAACGAGTAGCTAGTCCGACAAGTCGCGAGTCCGACACGTCGTCAGTCCGGAAATACAGCACACACTAAATGTTAGTGGGAACAAAAAAACGAGTCGCAAGTCCGACAAGTTTAGTCCGACAAGTCGTCGTCCGAAAATACAGCACTATTTCGATTGACTTATCTGATCATATGCTTTGTAAGCGCAACTAAGCAGTTCGTTGATAGTGGGAAGTTATTACATTATTATCATTATCATTATCATTATTAAGATTAATAGTATTTTTTATAGTTAACAAGAAATAAATTGGAGGCCAAGTTTGTCGCTTGTTAAGGCGGAGGAGGATGCAATTTTCTAAGAGTTTCGATCTAGCGCATGCGATTAGGGAGAATGCAATTTTATTCTTGCCGAATAACCACGATGCATGCGTGTGATGTATGTGTGTGTGTGTGTGTGTGTGTGTGTGTTTGGTGTTGTGTAAAGCTTCCTCATGTCATTCGATAACTTAGGAACGCGACTGCATACAAAGATCACATTTTGCGTTCGGGTTGCAAATATGACGAGAAACAAACCAGCCATTTGGTGTCATATGGGTCATGCAGAGGCTAAAAAAATCTCGACACGATGCCTGGCGGGGCGTAAGTGCGTATCGGTACACATAGGCGTAGATCGCGGGGCGGGAGTGGGGGTACATCCCCCATAATATTTGATGTGGGGATGACCTATGTGATCATCCCCCAATGATAAGGCATGCATCTCCCAGATAATTAAAGAGGCCGTAAGCCAACGACGCTACAGTACGGCCATAAAACGGAGGCTTAACACTGAAAAAAAATATAAAATTTTATATTGAGGAAGCCGAAGTGCTAAAAATCCGCGCTGCGCGCACTGCTCCTAATCCTCCGTTACATGTTAGTGAGGCAGGCTCCGCCCAATAACTTCGTCAGCAATATGTTTTTTCGCAACGTGTCATCTACAAATGCGTTGAAAATATGGGAAGACCAAAGGAGAATGGGTTTGGGGCACAATTAATGCTGTCCCCTCCACCAATGCTGGAATGCAACTTGCATTTTCCTAACATCACATTAACCAATGGCCGAGGGTTTTTAGTCTACTCTAATCCTTGTTATAACAGACGGGTTGCCAGCCTGAAGTGTGCCTCTCAATGGATGAGCATGTATGCATTAGCATTAGACAAAAACTGGCAGGGGATCGTGAACATTAAAGTATGAAAAGTTTACGTGATGGACGTTTGGCACTATATAGGCCGCGAATGTGGGACAAAACAATTCTGAGCCATGAAATTTGACAAAAAATTTGAACGGAAACAATATGAAAATTTCGAATTTTTTTTTAAAAAAGAGGACCCGGAAAAACGCACACATTCTCCACGACATGTGTCAAGCAAATTTCCAAGATGAGGGCAACCTATAACCAAATTGGAAGTGTCTCTATGAGAAGCGGAATACCTCTAAAAATGAGAGGTATGGGAGGAATGAAGGCCATTGATCAGTGATGGAAAATGGTTAGGCTAAACATCAATAAGTCTTGGATATTCATGGTCAATTCAGTGATTCACGGGAGATGCCGTTTCCTGCAATCTGGGGGGTATGTAAAACGATTGTTCTCTCGAATGCTACGCGCCAACGAGTGGGGGGCGCTCGGCTTAGATGATACTAAACCATCTTCTACCCTCCATATTTAACAAAATCGCACAATGATATGTACGACGATTGTACAACTCAGTGCAGGTTACTATATTTCAAATTACGGACAAGTTTGAGGCATGTAGGTATTACAGATGTATGGATGGGTGATGGACAAAAGTAACTTGCGATATGAAGGGCTAATTTGGAACTTGGCAATGGAATAATGAAGAGGTTGCATGGGAGATATAAGTCCTTGTCTCATCTCGACTCATCGGAGATATAGTTACATTTATAGATGGATTTTTTCATCATTAAAGAGGAAATGCAGAAATGGATCCGATTCAGGGACGGTTGAATGCAGCTCAAAACACCCGTTAAATGCCCATTTCAGGCCATCTGAAGGGTCTTGAAATTCACCTGAAGTTCCTCTAGTCACCATCCCCGTAGCTTGAAACAAATCTACGCCATGCGGTACAATTCGATGCCGTTCTATAGGTTTGCCCGTGTAGAGGAAAGACGCCTCTTTTCGGCGGCCTTTTGATCATGCAGAGGTCAGGAACTGGGAAGTATTGCCATTCAGCACAATATACTGGAGAACGCAAATGTCGGAAACGATTAATTTACATTGGTCATGGAGGTTGCCATATAGAGGGGAAGGAATACTTGGCTCTGGTGCCGTACCGAGTGGTAAGCAGAGGTCCAAGAGCTGAAAATGCTTTTCTGTACGGTAATGGAGGACGCAGATGATTTTACCACAACGACAAATCGGTCTGTAGGTTGTATTGCGGCCGGAGTGGAGGAAGCCTGTTGATTCTGTGCCGCTCTAATGTCATTTGCCTGTCAGCAGAGGTAGCAGTGCACGTTTTGCTGGAGGGTTGCCCGTATGTAAAATTGTGAGGTAACCGGAGGTCCAACGCGGCCAGCGCCCGAGATTGAGAACTATATGATGACGATGGTGGGTAGGTTTCATTAGGCCCGAGGATCAATGGTGAGGAATTCTCTGACGGCCTTACCCTATGATGGTGAACAGCCGATCTGTATCGGCACACTATTGCGCAAATCGGGCACGAGAAGAAGCTTTGGCAGCGGTAGTGTTCATAAGCGCACGCGTGCCACCACTTGTTTCCCGGTTGCCGATCTAAATCGTAGCTTCTTGGCAGTTTTCTCTGACGAGAAAATTAGAGGACGTGTTTATGTCAGGGCCTCATATTGAGGGGATCATCTTCTGGAGATGGCTGTAACGGGAACAAAACATCAGGGCGCCTTGAACAAGTTTATGGGCAGGGGAGCTCTGCTGGGGCTGGGCACTGCAGCCTTCTCCGGCTCCGCTGTCTACAACGGCTGCTCTTCTCACGACTCAAAAAGATACGCGTGCGTCCTGTTCTGTCCTAAAGTTTAGAACTTCAGCAGCCACGTCACCAGTCATCCTATGCTATTCCTGGATGCAAGACAGACAGAGGCTGCACCAGGGTTCGAAGTGTGTGTGGGGTGGGGGGAGGGGACCCCAAATGGTACATCGGTGTTTTTTTTTTTTTCCGGTGCCACTGTTGCTCAAGGTTGCTCACCTCCAGGATTACTCCCAACCCAGGTGTCAGGTGTCAGGTGTATACCTCCCTTCGCCATAGCCAGTGTAAAAGTCGATGTTGTGTGCGTTATGAGTAAGAGCCGATAATCAAATCAGTTATTTGCTTACCGCAGGCAGGGAGGTGCTCTGCTCCCTGCAATCGGTGGAGGGGGGGGGGGGGGTGGGGAAGGGGGAGTCTGTACGACTATTTCTTGTACGTACGCGTCACTTATGAGGCACATAACTCATGTTCCTGGTTCCCGTTAACGCGTGTCACTAATGTAAGTGCTGGACCAAATCTGAGAATTTTGTTCGGCTGCTCAAAAATAATGGCAAAAGTGGTTGGAGTTGAGTAGAAAAGGTACAAGATTTCCTCTTTTGTCATCTCGATCGGTGGAATAGGAAATAGCTTGTCGGATTAAGTGTGAACAGCCCTCTAGATGTTGGGAACGCGGCCGTGGAATTGGTTGCAGCTGCTGAAATCGAGCTCGATGATTTCTCCTGTATATCTGCAGCCCCAGCTCGTCAATTACAACAGCAACAACAAATCTCACGTCTGCGTCTCACATCTTCAAGTCCCTATATCGGTACAAGGAGGAAAGCACCTTTCAATGAATTTAGGCAGTGTTCACAAACTCTGCTCGGGAGAGCACACGGTACGAACTATTTCACGCATCCGCGCGGGAGAGGGCGAGGGGGGGGGGGAGGGGGGGGGGGGAGTGGTGGATCATTATGTTAATGAAGTCAATGTGTAACAATATTGTAACTACCAGGGCGAATCGATGGCCATTTCGGGCAGCAGTTCTCTCGAAAGTAGTTTCCCAATTCAAGAAGGAAAGTGTCGGATAAAACAGTATCGAGGTCGATTATATATCCCCTCAGGTCGACAGAGTATGTGCCTTGTTAGATCTTTCGGTTTCCCACCCTTTCATTGTTCTTACTCAAGTCCTTAACCGTGCGCAACAACCTGGCGCTCTATACAAACATCCCTCCTCTGCAACTTGATGAATGACCACGTCCACCCGGATCTAGGCGAAACAAATCTTCTAATTCATGGATCTTCAATCAACAGAGCTATCTCGATTCGACTGCCACTGATCGTAATCGTAATTTGGTATCGTCATGTATATGTTCCGATTCATTGGTAATGAATGATACAGGGTTAAACTAGGATGGTTATTGGTCATGTGTGGCGGGAAATTTTAGAGTATGATGACTGGATAAGAAATCGGGTGAACTGATCTGGTGAAATGTCGAGCAGATACAGAATAAAAAACAGAAATCACCCAGTTTTGGAGAAAAGTGTAGTTCTCATTTAGTTCTCATGAATCATGTTGTTTACGGCAATACTGTCTATTTCCGTATTGTTGGTGGTTACCTAGTCATCATTAACCTGGTATTCTTCCAACTTAGGCCAAGTAAAATTAAAACATGTTTAGCGTCCCGTTTTTTTCGAAAATGAGAGGAGGCGGCCCCCCCTTTTTTTTTGGCAACCCGGCCATGCTTATCAAGAATTTTATATCCAATGGGTGTCCCACATGTACTCGAACTAATACTTTAAGAGTCCATTCATACCAGAAATTGCATAATACCATTTCTAAATTACATTGCAAACAATGAGAAATATCTGACTTAGACAGGTTTGTGAAAAGAGGAAAACGGAAGCATGGTTTTGCCGCTTGACCTTTCTCAAGAGGAGGAGTCCCCTTTTATTCCTTTTTATTTTATGGTTCTAACTACAGGGTCTACTAACCTAAAGCATGCTTCAAATTGTTCCTCTGTCCAAGAGCAAACTGATTCCATGTAGTTAAACTTTCAAATATTCTTTCAAAAAAGTTCTGGCCTGAAATGAAGGAAAAAAAAAGAAATTTTCAGCATCTCCCAAAAAAGGAGGCTGCGCTGGGACGCTAACCATTAATTATTTTTCTTTTGGCCTTAAGTAGCCTCACATTCTTAGACCTGCGGCATTTTCCAGTTATGTACATGCTCGGGAGGCTCAGTTGATTGGTTGGTCCTCCATTGTAAAGTATTGATTGTCTTCCGTTGTTCGGGGTAGAATTAGGATAGGAATATAGGCGAAGCAGAGACAATAGGGAAAATCCTTCGCGGCAATTGTGCATTGACCTCATTTTACCTCGGGGGGGGGGGGATCTATTCGTTGAAACATCGGTAATAATAAGAATAATCATCATCATTAATTCATAATCATAATAATGATAATAAAAAAATGATAATAAAATATTAGAAATTTTAATAAGATTACTAATACATATAATATTAAATAATCATATATTAATAATATGAATCAATATTGCGAATAATACTAAAATAATAATATAAAATAATAATAATACTTGATAATGATGAAATAATTATACACTATCAGCGAAACCTCACTTACTTAGTTTGCGCTTACAAAGCATGTGAATCTGGATAAGTCAATCGAACTAGTGCTCGACTCTTTTTTATTCCCTAACACATTTAGTGGTGTGCCTGTATTTTCGGCCTGACGACATGTCGGACTAAAGACTTGTCGGCGCTAGCGACTCTTTTTTTTTTTGTTCCCCTATACAGTTTAGCGTGTGCTGTATTTTCGGACTGACGACGTGTCGGACTTGCGACTTGTCGGACTAGCGACTCGTTTTTTTGTTCCCCTATACAGTTAGTGTGTGCTGTTTTTGGATGACGACATGTCGAACTAAAGACTTGTCGGACTAGCGACTTCGTTGTTTGTGTTCCCCATACAGTAGCGTTGCTGTATTTTCGGACTGACGACGTGTCGGACTAGAGACTTGTCGGACTAGCGACTCGTTTTTTTGTTCCCCTATACAGTTAGGGTGTGCTGTATTTTCGGACTGACGACGTGACGGACTAACGACTGTCGGGGGGGGGGAAAAACTAAAGCGATCGTTTTTTTGTTTTCACCTTATACAGTAGTGGTGTGCTGTTTTCGGGACTGGACGACGTGTCGGACTAACGATCGTCGGACTGGCGACGTGTCGGACTGACGGTGCACCCCCATGACCCGACTATTTCAGGATAAAAAAAAAAAAAATTGTAAAGTGCAATTTAGGGGGAACACGTTGCTGAAGGTCCGTGTGCAATTGTGGTTGCAACAAGCCTATCGGTAAATTACAACCGGCGTACTGACAATTCCCACTGGCCTATTCGTACCGAAATACTCAATAATCATCGTCCTAATACAAGAACCAGTGTTTACGTCGATTTCCTTTGTTTCTGGTTGTGCTAATGATTCACCGTAGTGTTTTATAGCGCTCCTGACGCTTATGGGGATGGTGGTATGTCTCTTTTATGGATAAATTTTCCTATGAATCGTATTTTATGTACGTAAACCGTTAAAGTGTTACAGTTCCGGAGCCAGTAATGGGCATTTTGTTGTGTGGACAGGAACGCTGTTTGATACTCCGCCATCGAGTTGAGAGTCAGACCCCCTGAAGGCCCATCGGCTGTGTCTTCGTATAAGCCCCTTGTTGAAAAATCATATTTAATCGGAGTAACCTGCGTTTTCGAATAGCCCTTTTATTTGCTATAGTTAGTTCCGTATCTGTTCGCCTTACGGGGAACTTGAGAGGGCAAAAGTGTGACGTCCCTACCTTATTGACGTACGGGGTAGCCAAAGTGTGAACTTCTGATTGTTAGATGCGTGATTAGGGCGCCTAGAAGTAAAATTAATAGCTCACAGGCCCAGTTTTTTTCGGCTGCAGATGTCGTATACTCAATACCGCACGCTCGCATTTTCCACCGAAGGGAACACCAAGCACCTCGGTCTGTTTGTTGTCAAAAGAAAGAATCATTGCCCTCTCTGGCAACCCAGAGAACGCCTCGCAAGTAATGGGAGATAATGACAATGGCGCAAGTAGCTAATGCCCATACGGGATCTGGTGCACATTATTGAAGAAAAGACTATGGAAGGAACTAACAATGAGTCACATGACCTATCCACAGAAACCCTTTGGCGATAACGGGATCTCCACTGACATCAACGGAAAATATAGGTGAAATGTCCGTATTCCGTCCACAAAGCATCCATATTTTTATACGTATACTACCGTAGAAGGAGATCCGTCGTAGACACGAGCATCATTACGGCTGAAGACGTGTTGTTGAAGCGAGAGAGTTATACATACCCAAACTACATCCGATAGCCAGCTACCGAGAATGCTATGCCAGAGATACTGGATTAGAAAACATAGCATCATTATGTCGTGCCTTGTGCAGTGCATCGACTATGATTTTGTACCGCCCATGTACCAATGTGTTCGGGTTCACAAATGCCATGTCGCGTTTTGGCGTTCAAATTTCTTAATTTATTCTCTGGGAATCTTAGCTCTCTGTGTCTTGTCTGACTTGGATACGGTAGCTCGTAGACTGGCCTTGACACGCGGTGTGTAATGTCTGTACCTTTTTTTTACTGTCGTCTTCTAGTGGTTTCTAGGTTAGGCGCTAGTTGCACATTAGTCTCTACGTTTCATCACTGGATGAACTGGGTTATGAAGATGATTATACCTGATGAACAGGCTTGGGTTTTCATTTTGCAAAGTAACGGGTGTGTGGCCAAAGCCTCAGTGGTTACATTAGTTAGCATCATTCGGCCGAGCTTACCTGTCCACTTCATGTACCGCTCAAAACGGGGGGGATGCCACTAGTATTCTTCTTTCGACATTGCCCCCCGATCAAGTGTTCACTACGGTGTTCTCACTCTCAGGCCATCGTGCTGTATACATATTGTACAAGTTTGATCAGTATTATAGATATTGTTGTTATTTTTTGTTCTTTTTTCAATCGTTTCTTTTTGGGATGATTAGCAAACTACACATGCATAGGTATGTCCTTCAACTGCGTTCACGTCGAGCGCAGCCCATAACCGAGGAAAGGAATTTCCGATATTTTTATGAATCGCGGAATCGCGAGGGCCACTACGTGTCCCTCATACCTCACTTACTAGTATAGATCTAGGTCCGGCATTCTTCAACGCTTACGTTTCAATTCTGACTGACTTGTGTGGCTAAATGGCAGTACGCGCGGTTTGCATTGTCTTCAGACGGCCTACCTAACATGTCCCCGAAGAGTAACACAGACCTTAGTGATCAAACAATTTAACGCACGAAAATGGACCACGCGTCAGTCCGTGTCCAGGGACAATGTCTGCCTCAATTTGTCCCCGTAGAGGTAGCGCATACCGTAGATGTCAAACACTTTAAAAGCACAGAAGGGTTTCGCGGTCATCTAGTGCGGGGACATTGTCAATTGTGCTTAAATATATTGCACCGTTGCCTCTCCATTTAATATATTAGCTCCGTGGTATAGATGGGACAAGTGTTTTTTTTTTTTTTTTTTTTTTTTTTTCATAGCGGAAACTCAATCGAAAAAAATGGAACGATCATTGAATAGACAAATTTCTCAGGCCTTACCGAAGCGGCACAAAAAAAAAAAAAAAAAAAAAAAAAAAAAAAAAATAAAATAATGCCCCGTACCAGAGATACCACGAATTCTTTCTTATGAAACATGTGAACGCCTGTCTGCTTGGGTCCCTAGATATGTATGTCCCCTTTGTTTTATTGAACAACACCTTACCTGTAGAAAGAAAATCCTATTGGGTTCCTAGCCTTACACTATCGATATAACCTACTCTCATAAATAAACTAGAGGGCTCTCTAACACACCCTGAAGCAGTCGGAAATAACACACAAGAACTTATTGCCTAAGCTTTCCATTCATCAATTGTGACCAAGTGCCCAAAGAGCACGAAAAAAAAAGTTAGAATGTCGTCTACGAGCCGCCGTTCAGCCACACAAGTAGTGAGTCAACAAACACAGAAAAGTAGTGTAATCTTAAAGCACCAGCCGTATTCTCTCATGCAAATAATAAAGGTTATTAGATATTACGACGGTCAGAAAAATGTAAATCGATATCCATTAATTTTAAAAACACCATGATGTTGAGAAAACATTCTTCATTTAAAATTTAAATTGGCCCATTACCCCATTATAATGCACTCTCACTTGCTATTCCCTTTCGCGTGATGGCGTCACTAATTTGTGCTCTCAACAGATACCTCAACTGTAGCACCTAATTAACCTGGCGGTGATAAAAAGGGGACCCCAAATGGTACATCGGTGTTTTTTTTTTTTTCCGGTGCCACTGTTGCTCAAGGTTGCTCACCTCCAGGATTACTCCCAACCCAGGTGTCAGGTGTCAGGTGTATACCTCCCTTCGCCATAGCCAGTGTAAAAGTCGATGTTGTGTGCGTTATGAGTAAGAGCCGATAATCAAATCAGTTATTTGCTTACCGCAGGCAGGGAGGTGCTCTGCTCCCTGCAATCGGTGGAGGGGGGGGGGGGGGTGGGGAAGGGGGAGTCTGTACGACTATTTCTTGTACGTACGCGTCACTTATGAGGCACATAACTCATGTTCCTGGTTCCCGTTAACGCGTGTCACTAATGTAAGTGCTGGACCAAATCTGAGAATTTTGTTCGGCTGCTCAAAAATAATGGCAAAAGTGGTTGGAGTTGAGTAGAAAAGGTACAAGATTTCCTCTTTTGTCATCTCGATCGGTGGAATAGGAAATAGCTTGTCGGATTAAGTGTGAACAGCCCTCTAGATGTTGGGAACGCGGCCGTGGAATTGGTTGCAGCTGCTGAAATCGAGCTCGATGATTTCTCCTGTATATCTGCAGCCCCAGCTCGTCAATTACAACAGCAACAACAATCTCACGTCTGCGTCTCACATCTTCAAGTCCCTATATCGGTACAAGGAGGAAAGCACCTTTTCAATGAATTTAGGCAGTGTTCACAAACTCTGCTCGGGAGAGCACACGGTACGAACTATTTCACGCATCCGCGCGGGAGAGGCGAGGGGGGGGGGGAGGGGGGGGGGGGAGTGGTGGATCATTATGTTAATGAAGTCAATGTGTAACAATATTGTAACTACCAGGGCGAATCGATGGCCATTTCGGGCAGCAGTTCTCTCGAAAGTAGTTTCCCAATTCAAGAAGGAAAGTGTCGGATAAAACAGTATCGAGGTCGATTATATATCCCCTCAGGTCGACAGAGTATGTGCCTTGTTAGATCTTTCGTTGTGCCCACCTTTAATTGGGCTACTGATAGTCCTGTACAGTGCGCACAACATGAGCGCTCTACAAACATCCTCCTCTTAGCAAACGTGATGAAGACCACGTCAGCACCCGAATCAGGATCTAGCGAACAAATCTTCTAATTCATTGATCTTCATCAACAGAGCTATCTCGAATCGGAATGCCACTGTCGTAATCGTAATTGGTATCGTCAGGATATTGTTCCGATTCATTGGGAATGAATGATACCAGGTTTAACTGGGATGGTTTATGTCAGGTGGGGCGGGAGAATTTAGAGAAATGATGACTGGATAAGCAATCGGCGGGTGAATGATTGGTGATAAGGTCGAGCAGGAGGAATATCAAGGATATCAACATTTGGGAAAAGTGATAGTTATCATTTATGTTCATTGGAAATATTTGTTTTAGGCAAATACAGGTCTACTTCCGATACTTCTTGTGTACTGTCATCCTATCCCTGGTACTTCTTCCATTAGGCCAAGTAAAAATAAAACAGTTTAGCGTTCCACGTTTTTCTTGTGAAAATGAGAGGAGGCGGCAAACCTTTTTTTTGGAAACCCGGCCATTGTTATTTCCCCAAGAGTTTATATACCAGAGGGGTGTCCCACATGTAGCTCGAACTTACTTATAGCCATTCATCACCAGAAAATGGCATATAACCATTTTAAATAAATTGCAACATGAGAAATAGCAGACTTAGACAGGTTGTTGAAAAGAGCGGAAAACGACAGGTTTTGCACACTTGACATTTCTCAGAGGAGGAGGCCAGTATTCCGTTTTATTTTATGGTTTACAGGGTCTACTAACTAAACCATGCTCAAAGGTTCCTCTGTCAAGAGCAAACTGATTCATGGAGTTAGACTTTCAAAAATATTCTTTCAAAAAAAGGTTTTATGGCCGAATGAAGAAAAAAAAGAAAGAACTTTTCAGAATCTCAAAAAAGGAGGGCGGGCGGGGGCGTATAAAACATGAAAGTATTTTATTTTGCTTAAGTATACTCACATTCTTGACCCGCGTCATTTTACAGTTATGTACACTGCTCGGGGAGTCTCAGTTGATTGGTTGTCTCCCATTGTAAAAGTATTGATTGTGTTCCTTGTTAGGGTTAGGAATGGATAGGAATTATAGGCGAAGCAGTAGACAATAGGGGAAAATCTTTAGGGCCATTGTGCATTTAGCCTCATTTTACACGGGAGGGGGTGGGATTCATATCGTGAACATCGTTAAATAATAAGAATAATAATATCATAATCATATCAATAATAATGATAATAAAAAATGATAATAAAATTATTAATGAATTTAATAATATTACTAATAATAATAATATTAACATAATAATAGTATTAATAATATGAATAATATTGATAATAATATCATAATATACTATAATAATAATAATAATAATAATAATAATGATAATGCTAATATTAATAATATATCACACTATCAGCGAAAACTGCTTCGTTGCGCTTACAAAGCATGTGAATCTGGATAAGTCAATTGAAATAGTGCTCGACGCGTTTTTTTATTCCCCTACACAGTTAGTGTGTGCTGTATTTTCGGACTGACGACATGTCGGACTTAAAGATTGTCGAGGACTAGCGCTCGTTTTTTTGTTTCACCTATTACAGTTAGCGTGTGCGTATTTTCGGACTGACGACGTGTCGGACTAAGACTTGTCGGACTGAAGCGACTCGTTTTTGGTTCCCCTATACAGTTAGTGTGTGTGCTGTATTTTCGGACTGACGACGCTGCCGGGACAACGGACTTGGTCGGACTAGCGAATCGTTTGTTTTTTTGTTCCTATAAGTTAGTGTGTGCTGGATTTTCGACTGACGACGTGTCGGAATAATGACTAGGCGGAAATGGCGAGTGTCGGACTGACGGAGTGCACCACCATTGACCCGACTATTCGGGATTAAATGTAAAGTGCAATTAGCGGGGAAAAACACGTTGTGACGGTCGTGGGCATGTGGTGCAACAGCCTATCGGTAAATTACACGCGATCTGACAATACACGTGGCCTTATTCGTACCGAACGACTCATAAATCATCGGCTAAACAAGAACAGTGTTACCGTGAAGATGAGATTTCCTTTGTTTCTGGTTGTGCTATGATTCACCGTAGTGTTAGCTCCGGACGCTTAAGGGGAGGGTGGTAGATAGAATTTTGGGAATAAATTCCGATGAATCGTATTTTATGTACGTAAACCGTTAAAGTGTTACAGTTCCGGAGCAGTAATGTGCATTTTTGTGTGGGACACGGCAACGGCTATGGTGGATACTAGCATCCAAGGGAGGTCATGACCCCCTGACGACCATCGGCTGTGTCTTCGTATATCCCCCTTGTTGAAATAATAGTAATCGGCGTAACTGCGTTTTCAGAAGAGCCCTTTATTGTCTATAGTTTCGTATCTGTGCGCCTTAGGGGAAATTGAAGCAAAGTGTGAACGCTACCTTAGTGAAGTAGGGTAGACCAAAAGCTGTGGAACTTCTGAGTTTTAGATGAGTGATTAGGAGCCTAGAAGTTAAATTGAATATGGCTCACACCAGTTTTTTTCGGATGCAGATTTGTCGATATATACAATCCGAAGCTGCATTTTAACCGGAGGAAACACAAGCCACCTCGGTCTGTTTGTGTTAAAAGAAAAAAGCTACTGAACCTTCTGGCACCCAGAGATAAGCCTCGCAAAGTATGTGAGATAATGACATGGCGCAATAGCTATGCCATACGGGATCTGGTGCACATTATTGAAGAAAAGAATATGGAAGGAACTAACAATGAGTCACAATGAAACAATCCCACAGAAAACACTTTGGCGATAACGTGATCTCCACTGCCATCAACGGAAAATATAGGTGGTAAAATTCCTCAAAAGCATCAATATTTTAAGGATACTACAGTCCAAGCAGAAGATTGATGGTCGAGACAACGAGCATCATTACGGCTGAAGACGTGTTGTTGAAGCGAGAGAGTTATACATACCCAAACTACATCGATAGTGACACATCTACCGAGAAGGATATGCCAAAGGATACTGATGAAAATAGCATTCATTAGGTCGTGCCATGTGCAGTGATCGACTCTGAGTTGTATACCGCCCACATGTACCAATGTGTTCGGGTTAATAAAAATCATCGTCGTTTTGCGTTCAAATTTCTAATTTAGTCTCTGGGAATCTAGCTTCTGTTGTCCTTGCATGAGTGGAACGGGAGCTCGGTGGTGGACACCTGTCTTGAATCGGTTGTTGTAGGTCGGTGAACCTTTTTTTTTAACTTCTCGAGTTGTTTCTGAGGTAGGCGCTAGTTGCACATTAGCTACCGCTTTCAGCACATGTATGAATGGTGTTAGAAGATGAGACGGATGACAGGCTGTGGGTGTGTGTCTTATTTTTTGCCATTTTTAGTATCTATGGGTTGTGTGTGGGGTCAAAATAATGTACCTCAGGGTTTATTCATTGGAGTTTATTCTTATTTCGGGGCCAGAGCTTACACTGTCCACTCATGTACTCGTCACGGGATGCCAATAGTATTAGCTTCTTTAGACAGTGACCCGCATCAAGTGTTACACTACGGGGTTCTCACTATAGGCCTATCGTGACTGGTATACATATTGTACAATTGATCAGTATTATGTTATTTTGAGTGTTGTTATGTTTGGTTCTTTTTCAATCGTGTTCTTGTTGGGATGATTAGCAATATCACATGAGAGGTATGTCCGTTAATGAGTTCACGTCGCGCGCGCCCATTAAACGAGGGGGGAAAGGAATTTCCGATATTTTATGAATCGCGGAATCGCGAGGGCACAACATACAGTTCCCATCTAATGCACTACTTAGTAGAGATCTAGGTCCGGCATTCAACGCTTAAGTTTCAATGCCTGAACTGACGTGGGTGTGCGAATGGCAGAAGCGGCGGTTTGCATTGTCTTCAGACGCGTCACCTGAAAATATCTCCGAAAGCGTAACACAGACCTAGTTGATCAAAACCAATTAAGCACGAAAATGGATCCACGAGTCAGTCCGTGTCCAGGGGAAATGCTGCCTCAATTTGTCCCGGTAGAGTAGCGCCCTACCGTAGATGGTCAAACACTTTAAACGCACATGAAGGTGATCGCGTGTCATTCCGAGTTTGCGTGGGGGAGGGGACTTTTCAAATGCTACTATTGCACGCGTGGCCTCTCAGGTAATATATTAGCTCCGTGGTAGAGATAGACAGTTTCATAGCGAACTCAATCGAAAAAAATGGAACGATCAAATACATAACAAAATTATCTGAGTACAATGAGGCACTAAGCCGTACCAGAGATACCACGAAATATCTTTCTTATGAAACATGTGAACGCCTGTCTGCTTGGGTCACTAGATATGTATGTCCCCTTTGTTTTATTGAACAAACTACATTACCTGTAGAAAGAAAATCCTATTGGTTCCTAGCCTTACACTAGATATAACTTCATAACCTAGAGGCTCTCTTAACACACCCTGGAAGCAGTCGGAATACCACACAAGAACTTATGCTAGCTTTCCATTCATCAATTGTGACCAAGTTCCCAAAGAGCACGAAAAACAAAATGTAGAATGTCGTCTACGAGCCCCGTTCCGGGCAACACAAGTAAAATGAGTCAACAAAACACAAAAAGGGAATATAAAAGCACAATCGAGTATTCTCGCATGCAATGAAAATAATTATTTAGATATTACGACGGTCCGACAAAATTGTAATCGATATCCTTTATTTAAAAACAAAATGGATGTTGAGAAAACATTCTTCATGTAAAATTTAAATTGCCCATTACCCTCATTCATAATGCACACTCACTTTGCTATTCCCCATTTCCGATGGCGTCACGAATTGTGCTCTCAACCGCTACCTCAACTGTAGCACACAATGAACCTGCCGGGATAAAAAACAGTTTTTAAAAAGGTAAGGTAATACCACCACGCTTATTCGTGTAGACCTTTGACTCCTCAAATTACCTTTCCAGGCCGCTACTCTACAGTGCCTTTGCGCCCATCCTGATATGTTGCAACGGACCCACCTGATAGGTGGGTTCATTTTAGTATTATTAATGTTTTGATGAAAAGTAGGGATATGCACTCAGAATATCATGCTACGCAGAATCAACTCCTACCCCGGGAGGAACTTTCCTCGGGCTTTACTCTTCTGTTTATCTGTAAGGCGCTTCGCAAGTCTTCGACCTAGAAGCGCTACATAAGATCGATATATTATTATTATTTTCTTTTTTGTTATTATTATTATTCTCTTATTAATATCTCAACGGTCCCGAAGGGCCAGATAAGATATTTTAGTCACTTTGTGCCCATTTCACCTATTTTTACTGTTGCAGGTTGCCATAGCACGGTTGCTATGGTAACCATAGTGGTGTTTCGGTCCTATCCCTGAGGTTCCCAGTTGGGGGGTACCGGTGGTGCGGTGATCCCAATGAGTGCACTTGCTAAAGTGTCCGTTTGTGTGTTTGTGTGTGGCTGTGTGAGTGTGTGTGTGTGTTTGCGTGTCCGTCTCATTTTTGATGTTTTTTTTCCAAAATCTGCTTTGTTGTAGCATGGCTAAACAAAGTCAAATTTTGCCCACACTTGATAAGTCAAAGACACACTTTGTTCTCAGAATAGGGTGGAACTATCAACCGAATTTTGGGGCAATTTCACAATTTTAACGATTTTTCATTATTTTTCAAGATAGTCGCTGATTCGAGGGCTGAAATGATTTCAACTTGTCAACAATTAAAAATGCACAATTCCACTTTCCCATGCAATCACCGAAAATTACCAAAAATGTGGATTTTAGGGAGAAAATGGATTTTTGGCCAATTTGGGAATTTTCGAAAATCTGTTTCTGTTTCAGTATATTCCAAGATTGGGAGGACTGACTGATCCCAAATTTTAGAACAAGGTACGGGTATCAACAAAGGGTTTCCCGACATTTATGCTGTAAATTTACTGAAATTTTCCATGAATTGAATTTTTTTTTTTTTTTGGGGGGGGGGGGGAAAAACCAGCGGTTTCCAGACTTCTTTGATATTTTGTCTATTTTTAACTCGCGAAAAGCAGTAGGTAACACAACTGATTAGTTCCATATTTGCCGAAGAGATCCTGCAACTCTGGGATTGCCCTCTTGTTATTATTATTATTATTATTATTATTATATTATTATTATTATTATTATGGACTCAATCATAATCGATGTCGGATAACCGTTGTGTCTTATTTCTAAATAAATACACTGCTTCATTATGAAGAAAAAACCGGAGATACCGACTTTATTGTTTTCGATGAAGAGACGTTATAATTCTGGCTTGTTTTGCGGGATCAACCAATCCAGGTAGGTCCTGTTCGACCTTACATTTTTGTTTATAACATATCGTTACATCCTGGTTTAGCGTGATGTATAGTGTGAATGAACAAAAATATTTGCTAATACAAGGTCCCGTTAGCAGTGTCGTGATCACTATACGCCACCTTCATTAGATGAGGCCCTTCCTCCTACTTTAAAACTGTTCCCCTCAATGACTCACCGACGGGAAAAAACACCTCCTCCTCCTCTATTGGAATGTCACGGCTATTGCTTTTCACGTCAAATCCTTGTAACAATTGATCGGGTCACCCGCTGTCACACGTGGGTTTTAAAGAATCCAAGATGGCGGACATATGGAGGTTCGAAGAAGTGGAAAAACGCGTGAGAAACGGTTTTTAGAGGAGAACCGAACTCTCTGGTTCGCCCCTTATCCATATATAAGTTACTAAATCAATTATAAAAAAAAAATAAGTAATAAATATTTAGTTGATCTGAAGGTCAGAAAGGTTCGTGCGTGCTGTCACGCTTTTTGAACTTTGACCCCCCATCCCCATAACTGCAATACTTGATCCGACGCCTCTGAATTGCAAAATGGTATGGGCCGGATTGGGGACATCGGAACCTCAAGAACAGTGCGAAAACAAGTTAAAAGATGTAAGGTGGCTAAATTATACGCATTTTCATGTGTAATCTTAACTACTAGGCTCACCCCAACACTTTTTTTTTTCTGTTTGTGGAACTCTTCGGTTGTTATGTTGAGCACATCGCGCCACTGTTGGCGAATGGCTTGTTATTACCCGTATGTTTTCTAATTGACCGAGGCTGAACCGTGACCCAAAGACCCTCTGTACTTGGAACAACGATGTTCTAACCACTCGATCACGGTCCGAGAAAGCTTAAAAAAAACCACTATCAGCTCTACATGGTTGGCACGTCCTACTATATTGGTCCCTTATATATCACCTATATACTCTAGCAATATACTTAACTGTTTTCCAGCCGCTGTTCCTGAGTTGAACGAACACCGTCTCATATCCAGGTGGCTTACTTTCGAAGCTAGGCTACTACTGATATCTACTATGTACGAGTCATGTTCGTTGAATTCCAGTGGAAGTAATCCAACCATTTTGAGGCATCAATCCGGAGAGAGAGTAAAATTTATATCAATAAGGTTTATTTTTTAGTATTATAGATGCAAGGAAGCTTATTGTTCTTAGAGTGTAGTGAGGTCAGAGGCGACCATTTCAACAATGCTAAAACAAGCATGAAAGTTGCACCAGTGATAGTGGATGAACCGCGAGGTTATTTTCAGACTAAGCACGAGATCGTTCATTGACGAGGTAGGTCAATTTTCCAAGAACGCCGCCAGTTGCAGTTGAAAAAAGGGGTTTCATCAAGTTTGGTACAGTCAAATTATGAGAGGCACTCGATATCGTTATCTAGAGAGTATGCAGACATCAGTCATCGACACATTAGTTTGTTTAAAAAATTAGCAAGACAGAGCTCTATCTTTTGTATTAGTTCGTTGCTTGATATTATTACAACAGCTACTGTGTCTCGGAGAACTTCGTGCCTACTGTGACCTTCGCCGATGGAGTGTTGTGATTGGATTGAGATTTTCAAGGAGGGTTGGAGTTGCGCAATCAGGTCCCAACTCTGCGAATGTTCTCCGTGTCCCCGAGGTTCCAGTTCCAGTAGCATGCAGTCAGCAGATGCCCAGCAGGTCAGTGCGATTATAATTTATTATTTAGGAGCTCCATTATTCTGCAAGTGTGTCAATTAATACTGACTATGAGGTTCAAGGGGCGCGAGGAAAAAGGGTATTCTTCGGATCGACCGAGTGTCATCAACATTTTTCATCCCGCCCCCCTCCCCTTTGCAATGTTTGAGATTGTATTGCGGAGGGCCGTTTACAGTTTATTGACAGTCACTTAGAAGGTAGCATAGGGTTAGAAATGAAAGCAAACCTTTTATTGGACCGAAGATGAAGAATAAAATCGTACTAGTTTGTCCTTTCAGAATGTCTGTTTCTCCTCGGAGACACGCTCCGTTTTCGGCATTTCAACAACAGATCGGGATATACTGCTTCAAGGTTGATAGATAGATATATACATACATACTACATACATACATACATACCTACATACATACATACATACATACATACATACATACAGACAAACATCCCATCTGTATTGATAAGACCATCTGTATTGATAAGAATATTACCAGTTTACCCCATTAGATGTTCTAATTAGACTTTGCTATAGGCGGGTATTTTTTGAAATAAATTAATGAAACGCAATGTATTTAGAGATAAAGTTGTTGGTTGTGTCGATGAACATACGGTCATAACGATTAATATTCGGTATGAATGCAGCCGTTACGCACTGAAGACACACGTAAATTCTCCAATTCATTCCCTCCCCCTTCCATTTGAATACTTATCTTGACTTTTTCCTCACTTCTAGTCCTATCTTATTTCCATTCTATGGGACTAAAACCGTCGAAAAAACTGTAATGACGAAAAAAAATATTAACATAGAAGTCAATGACAATATATCGATGAACCAGTATGCCCCACAAACAAATCTGTGTTCATTTCATCATCATCAGTTCATTCCTCATTCAAGGTGGCTTCTATCAAGATGAAATTGGTGCTACCAATTGTAAGCTTTGTGACAACGGAACCTTCGTAAACAACACTGGAGGGATTGCCTTAAGAGAAGCAGAAGTTTGTCCAGGAGGCACCGATCTCGAGCGACACGCCGGGCACCGGGCCTGTTTCTGTAAGGAGGGGAAAGTACGAACACACCGATTTGAAGGTTGTAACCATGTTCGTACGAAGGTTTGAACTGCTCACGGGATTACCAGCATCTCAGCAGCGGATACTACTGGAACTGGTCATTTCCCAGGTGTCAACCTGACAGAATACAAACAGTTTGTCGTGAATTTGCAGACAGAGAATGACAGTTATTCAGATGAATCTAACGAATATCGACGTGAGATGCCGAATGTCTTTGCATGTTCAAGGTCAGGGAGTTGCAAGAACAATAACAGCCACACGTACGAGGGAATCGCGGGATGGTGTGATATCGGCTACCGTGGGTGGCTGTGCAGTGAATGCCCGAAGGGGTATTATTTTGTTTTGAACATATGCACTCAATGCCCGAAACTTTGGGTGGTTGTTCTCCGGTTGGCTACACGGCTAGCACTAATAGTTGGAACCTTTATCGCCATAATGTGGCAGCATAACAGGGGCGACGAAAAGATAACGAGTAATCGATCGAAGGTAGCCACGTTTTCGGCGAGAATAAAAATTATGCTGGGCTTTTACCAGGTCGTGGGGGAATTTTCGGAATCATTTCACGAAGTATAAACGGGGCAGCGCCTTGGTGTATTTGGGAGAAATCATTTCCTTCCTGGAATTTGATTTGCTGAAATTATTTGTGTGGCCCATTGCCTTCATGAGAACTTTAACATTGACCCGCTTCTGCAGTTCAAGATCAGCCTTCTTGCTCCTGTCTGCACCATTCTCCTCTCATGCGCCATCTACTTGACCTGTAGAGTCTCCTCAAAAGATGGAAGTGTTACAGCTACGAGGTGATTTCATCCAAACTTGACAGATTCAGGTCCTGGCTCTATACCAACATTCTTCTTTTCTTCTTTATCACTTATCCTCCGACGTGTGCTACGATTTTCGAACTGTACCCGAGCGCTTGCAAGGAATTTGCTGTTGTCCATGGCAGTAACCAGTCAATCTCATTGCTTCGTTCAGATTTCGACATTACCTGCGAGAACCTGGAAGCCTATCAAATAGGAGCATTTGTTGCAACTGGTTTGTACGTAATAGCATTTCCCCGTGACACTGCTGTATCTACTGTGGAAGCATTGCAAGAAAGACGTCAGACCGCAGATCCTGCAGGACGATGCTTCGGAGAATCCCAGAGAAAACACAGATGACGATCCAACTCCAACAGCCAGTCATCAGTCAGGTGGACCGTCACCATGAAGTTCCTGTGTGGCTGGAATTTCTCTGCGAGAACTACAAGGACCAGTTCTGGTATTGGGAGATCGTAGAGCTGCTGAGGAAGGTAGTCCAAACGATGATGATAACTCTGTTTGGTTGGAAAGACTCCTTAGTGAAGCTTTTCACAATCGGAACATCCATCGGGTTCCTCGTCCTCAACGTGAAGGTATCACCAATAACGAGCCGCTTCGAACAAAAATTACAGGTATGTTTCTTTGCTCCTAATTTGACCACTCGATTATTCAATGCGTAAGTCCACAAGTTGTCAAGCTGATTTGGAAAGAGCCAAATATCACGCGAGTGGAATACCGAGATGTACGTAAATTTAATAGTTATCACTCAATGGTGATCGCGATAAAACGGTATTATGCTGTCATAGAGCAATTGAGGAGTATAGTGTGGTTCTTATATTCACCTATATTTGTGTTGATATAGTAGTTATCCCAACCGCAGCTGGTGCTGTTGAGTTACTACAGCATTGAGTTTCTCTTGTAAACTTGATACCCGTGTCACGAATCAGTAATGAATGATTTACCCATGCGCCTATTCATGACAACAGCAAATGAGATGCAAAATGTGATCACTCTAGTTCGATTACATTTCACAGAGCATGTACCATTGTAGTGGACAGTCGCGATTCACTCTCTGGGATGAACTGAAGACCGTGTTTCTTCCTTTCATAGGTATTTTCGTTGACTGCAATCCTTGCCAACATCCTGGTGGCAGCAATTCCGCTCTCTGATGAAACCTATTTCCAGCTAGTTTCCTCTGTACTGATCATCCTGGATATGATTCTCTTCGTGGTTATGGCATGTAAGTTTATAATTATCATGTAACAATACCTTGAACGCCGTTATGGAACTCGTTGTTTAGTCGTGTCGCATGGACATCCACTATTAATAGTTTCCAACATATAGATGGGAACGAAAGAAGAAGTACGTTCCATTAATAGTGAACTGTGATTGATGACTGTGGAGAGGTTCTCCGCATCACCCAAAGTATTATGCTTGTAAGTCTTGAGGTAAGACCTTACATTTGGACTCGATCAAGTGAACGTGAAATGATTATACTGTTGAGTAATGAGAGTGTACACTGAAATTAAATCCCATTCGCTGTACGTACAAGGAGTATCGTGTACACGGAGACGTGAGGAAAACTGTCATCAACTAATGAAAATCTATGGTCCGTCTGGATAACCAGAGTAAAAACGTAGGATTATAACCAGACAAACTAGTCAAGATAGAGAATTCCCGTCATTTTCATATTAACTAGCAGATGTGGAAATGAGGCAATGCAAATGAAACTTATTTGCGTCCACATAAAATATTCATACACTCCAAATGAAAACTAAACGCTCTCCCAGTTCCAGAATATTGTCATCAGCAATATTGAATACAGGCGTGGTGTGACAGATGATGAATGTGCAAATAAATTTGATTCACACATTATTACTGTATGTGATGAACAAGGCAACAAAATATGTAACAGCATAATCTTTTCTTTCAATCGCCATGTCGTTGGTATTCAATGAAATACACATGATCAATGATCAGTAACACGGTTAGTTATAAAGGTTGCTTCGATGAACAGACATATCTGACATCCAATCCACTATCATACTATTACAGAATAATATGTTGTACCTAACGGTATTCCCAACCGATCATCCGATATTCCAGCCAACCTGATAATGCCTCGGTTTGGCTTTGCCGCAGTGTCATCGGGCGGTGGTGCCTATGACTAAGAAAGTAGTTATGGTATTCTATTGAATTATCCAGGAAATGTGGGCATGCTCGCGAAATAGTAGCCCAATTTAGCTGAAGATGTGAATGACATCCCCCGACATGTACAGTCACACTATGAACGAGAATGGGAAGAGAAAACTGTGTTGGTAAATTCTCTTACCAAAATATTTTGGACCACACACGAAGATATCTCAGACAAGATCGATATTCATTTATCTACACTCAAGTAACATACAACGGCAATGCCAGTCAGACAAGTTTTCACTTTCTATGGTAGCCAGCTGAGTTATTTGATTTTTGTACCCAACCAAATCCTACAGAACGAAAAAAATCAGCGATACGGCTGGTAATTCGAGAGCCTAAAATAAGATGTTTTTGAAGGTGTTTTTGTCTTCAAACAAATCTGTTTCAAGAACTGAGAGCAAACAACTGAATCGACACCGGTTAGAGTGCGATGTGTCAGTGTAGCGTAGATAACAATAGCTCTAGCAATATTAAAGCTACGCCTAACTCTTGAATTAGTTGTTTCAAATTAAAATGTGTGAACAATTGAATTATCTCTCCGAACCAAACAATGTAAAACAAAGTGTTTGGCGTATATTTCTGATCTAATATGTATTTCTTAGAGAAACAAAGGTAGCCACGTGTAGATGAGCCACGGCATACAGTACAGTACAACAGTACTGTATGCGTGTATAAGGTAGCGTCTGTGCCAACGCAACTATAGCAACAATAAATAACAACAGCACATTCCGGGTTTCAAATTTAGCACGTGAGCATGGCTGGTTGCTTACTACAACTACTCAAGCATGATGGAAACAATTCCAAATCTCGAATTCTCATAGTCCCTAAAAAGAGATGGGCAAAAGGGAAAGGAGAGAGTCGATTGGCAATTCATACATGGTCTCGGAAGAGCACCATGAAATATACCTGTGAATATCCTAACTGTACTGATCTTCAACAAAACACATTGATCTCCATTAGCTGATAACTTCACACGCAAAAGTAATACGGAGTGAACTTCCATGGATGATGTTCATCAAAAGTACCTTTGAGTTAGCTAAACCGGTGAAGGTCACCAGAGGTCAAATTGATGTCAACGGTCATAGATATGCAGGTTTGATGAGATGATGTGACTGCTTTTAGGAAAAATGTTTCCTGTTTGCGAGCACCGCGCCCGAAATATCATCTATAGTGAAAACTGTCTTTGCTCGTCGCTAAAATGAGAATTTGAAGCAGTATTCTGTAAATAAGTTATTTGCGATAACCTTCAATGACATGACGCCTGCGATGGTGAGTTCAATGTCCCAAAATGGAACATGAATTCCAAAGCACTCACCAGATGCTTTCGCTTGAAAGTATAAGACGCATATAATTTAATTAATTTCAAATACGTTTCTCACATGCTGCATACAGAGCTTCATCATATGTTGACAATTTCTGACAGTTTGTTGCCTTATCTCACCTGATAAAGCACATTATGAGCACCATGGCAAATATCTATGAATTTCCTAGTTGTATCTATCCTTGAATTACGAACTCGGACATCAAATATTCGCACACAACGTTACACAGGATCAAGTCATGGATATTTATGATTAGAAGATACCTTTGAGCTACGAAAACTCAATTCGAGGTCAAATCGTGGCCAAGGGTTACGCAAATTCGGGTCGACTAGAGGATTGAAATGGCGTACGTCCCAACCCTGTCCGACATTTTGTTATCAAGTAATTGAGATAGAAGCTGGTTTCAAGTTTGTTCATCCTTAAGTGACCCTTGCTGACCTCACAGGTTTTGAATTGCGTTGCGCTATGCGTTATATTTTGAAACGCACCCCGCCCGTTTACCTACCTTGTCTAGAAACGTCCGCACTGTGAGACTTTGTCTCAGAGAGTTGTTGCTGATTTCATTCCAGTTTCTGGCCACTCATGAACCTTCAGTGGGCTTGAATAGACAAAATGATTTTGATGACATGTACGGTCTTCCAGTTCACACATACACACAGGTACACACATACAAAGTAAACTGCATGGATTCCTTTGCAAGGAATCGGAGAAAGTTGGGGCTGCGTGACTTTTGCAGAAAGATCAAAGGGCAAAGGCCGAACTGTAACCTGTTCGCTGAAAATGCAGGTTCCCCATTACAATTTACCATTCTTGGGAATAAACTTCTAATGAAAACCTGCTCACACATGTGATCCACCGCGTCGTCACCCATCAAATAACCGCCCCTAGACTACATCTTCCTGGCCTCTAAGAGAAATATGTTCATATCGTTATATTGTCTTTTTCAGGCGAAGCTTTGATCGCTTTGTATGGGATGATCAGGCGGCGAGACAATGCGTACTTGGAAATAAACTGACCGACCAATGACCGAAGGACACCATGACCAGAGGATCTTGCTGTGAATGCGAAAACGCCCCACCTATACATTTCTTTAATATTACATTTGGTTCTCTAATCAATATTACAGTGCATAGTTCGATGTTTTTTTCACCGATTCCTTCCCTTCATTATTGTTACACTGTAGCCGCGTCGATATTTGCACTATTTCTACTGTTGAACCTATTAATCGCGATTATATATATTTTTTTCGTATTGAGATGGAAGCTTGTGTTACTCTGAAATCAATGTATATACAAAATCTAAGTTGATTTTACATTTACAGCTACTACCGTATTGAAAATGCAGGTTGGGAAACCTGTTTGCGTGATCTTGCCTTGCTTGCATATACGATAACTCGATCAGTAATGTGTTCACTGATGTTTCCAGATCAGTTCTATGGACCTGGTGTTGACTTGAGTCCGAAACCTAAAAGAATTAGTATGCCTATTTGGAAGAGCTCTATGTGGATCGGAAGAACCGGATTGTCCTTGGAAGAAAATAAGACTATTTTTTACCTCCAAAAACTGATAATTTGTAGAAAGAAGAGTAATACCTTCGCTGAACACACGCAATACTCAATCAAACAGGAATTGATTGTGATACAGTCCGGTAAATTGGTAAACAAAATGTAGCAAATGTTTGTTGTTGAGCACACATACATTCCTCATGGATGTGTATATTAATGGCTACTCGAGGAGAGGTCAAATATCTGAACTTATCAGCGGTATTATTTCCATTCTATATAATGTATATAATACATTAGATTCATTTGACTGATTTATTCTGGCGTGTTCTATGGTAGTGGTACGAGAATGATTCAGTGGAATGTATCCATTGTTGTTCATTCCAATGGCAGTTCATGAATTTATGCACTATAACAGTGTGTGTGTATGTGTGGGTGTGTGTGTATGTGTGCGTGTGTGTGTGTACCCACTGCGACTACACTACCGCGTACCTGGGGGGGGGGGGGGAGGGGGGGGGCGCCTCACCGTCTTCTCGGTTTCACGTAAACATCGATACTTAGCAGTAGGATTCCGCGAACGTATCTTATAAAGAACTGGCCGTGCAACGCTCCGCTGCCCGCTGGGTAGCCAATCCCTCTTAGCGCTAAAAAATACCTGGCTGGTACCCCTTAAGAAGGCGATGGCTTGTGAAACGATAACTCGACCCCACCTGGATGGATGTGCTCATACTTGATATGTAGGTTTCCCATAATGAGTTCATAATCTCTGTAGTTTGGGGTTAGGTCAAAGGTCGTCTGCGGTCAACAAATTTCAAAGTCTGAAAGAAAACCTTGCGGACGCGATTAGTCCAGAATGCTTGGTCCTATTAGCTGGAATTGGGCATACTGCTCTATTATGGGGAGTACAAAGAAAAAACATATTTGGTTTGTAGAGGGGTTCTTTGTCTAATTTGTTGTAAAACCACCTACATACTTAGTCTGTGGGGGCTGCCGTTAGAAAGTATGTTCTCTATTGTCTGGTAAAGGTCAACGTCATCTGAGGTCAGAGGGGTCAGTTAGAAAACATGAGGGCATGGTAATGTCCAGAACTCATGGTCTTAGACTGGAATTTGGGGTTTATCATCTCATCAACTCATTGTCTCGTTCCGGTCATAAGGTTATTGGGAATGAGTAACGAAGTACTACGATTTTTGAAATTCTGTTCATAAGCAGTAATGTAATCTGGAAAGATAGTACTATATCTGACAAATGGCTGTCATGTGCGTTTGTGGTAAAGTTGGTGTAAACGCCCCTCGTGGCTAATACATTTCCATGACATATATGTAGAGTACGTGTTATATTATATAAAGTCCGCAAGATATCACAATGCGTATCTCTTTATGACGTTGTATATCACTGCAGAACATAATACTGTTGCAAAATCATATCATGCAACGTATTCAATATGTCCAAGTTTGGTAATTGCTAAAAGATCTATACACATCCATTGAACCCATCCGTAATTAAGGATCGATGTTTGTCTTCAAAGGTGATTCCTCTTGAAAAAAAAGTGTTGTAATAATAAGTATTTTTGCACTCCTCCAATATTTGAATAGTGTAAGTCATGTATATATGTTTACGTGAATACAGTGACTAGGTTTATACCAACAGCTTGTAGATATCTCAGCGTCAAAAGTAATCAAATGTTCTAAGGAATCGAGACGAGGATGCTTGTAAAAGCCCAAGTCTGCTATGTATTAATCGTACCATGATTTGTTCATTGCCCAAGCTTCACTCACCATTACAGCTCGTGAATTAAAATTAGGTAAAAACAAGAAAAGCGGACATTCGACCGAGTAAAGGACGGCATTTAGAAAAATATTCATCCACATATATATATTTTCTTAATCAATTAATGTCACGGATAGAGTATTTCAACAAGAATTATTGTCATTGGGTACGAACTAATACTAAAAAAAAATATCCAGGCAAAAAAAATGAATCCGTCGGCGATCAGAAAGATGTTTGTGTCTCGTTGATCATTCAAGTATTGCTAGTACTGGCTAGTATAGAAGTCGATACTTTTCTGTGGTATCATGTCACATGATGAATATGTTCTTGATAAGTAGTAAAACTGTGATAATGTATGTTTCCTATTTTATAATGTATGAAAATATTCTAATGTAATAAAAAAAAACAGTCAGGTTAATCGTCAGAAAGTGCGATACATCCGAATAAACGAATTCATTACATGCGTAAACGTGGATGTTAATGCTTCAGTGCTACCTAACAGAACTATGTGCGTATGTTAGTGTAGTGATGATCGGAAGTAGAGCGTGCCGAATTCTAATCACCGGTTGTCATAGATCAATATCTGAAGAAATTTGGTTTCCCGGTGGTTTTCGATCAGCTGGTGCGTAAGTTGTTATTAGTTGACTGAGCAATGAATAGTGGATATCCCAATATGGCCCCAAATTACGGATGATTCCAATGATTGATCTTATATATGGGGAAAGGATCCCTGGAGGTTTTCTTATATTGTTTTGACATCTTCGCCGCGCCCCTAACAACTCGACAGAATACCGAACGGTTGAATTTCAATAATTATTTCAATTTCGTTAATATTGCTCGAAGTTCACTAAATTGGCACAGAGAAATCATAACCTTCTTGGTATCACGTCATAGCATGTCAGTGTGTTGGCTAGTGTGATCCCACTACAGGAACTGGGACTAGTCAACTAGAGTTCCGTATATCGGGATCTCAGTTATTTTGAATATTTCATCCTGAAAACATTCACATGAATACTATAAGGCAGTCCGACGTAGTGATACGGAACGTTCGTACGTTGGCAGTGTGATGTTCATTGGTAATACTTTACGTGATGGAATTGATACCCACATATATGCCAGTGACGAGTTCCATGATTGTTGTAATAAAGTATACTACGTATGTGGGGGGTAATAATAAGTAACACGTAGCAAAAGTAGGCGTCAAGATGCGCAACTAGTAAAACGAAGACCAGATTTAGCAGTTCCTTACTTTTCACTCAGAGGCTTTATATTACACACCGTCTACGATTTACAGAAGACACGGAGTGTTGAGCAGGTTCCAACGAAAATATCAATGACAATACACACAAAAAGGCTCAATGGAGTTCTGAGTAACATTGGTAAAATGGCAGCGCCCATGTACAAATATGCGATAGGAGTAAGGAAGGTTTGTTCGTTCTTTCTGACGAATCACACGGCTTGAATACGGGACGTTTTAAATTGTGTAATGGAGAACGCCATCTTGATTTTCTCACCACCTTTTCACGGCAACGCACGCCAATTGACGAATAGGAGAGTCGTGATTACGGCATTCACAAGTTAAATGGAACGCTCAGCAAGCTCAAAGTACCAAATATGAGATTCGATTGCTCCCACCGATGCCGAAAATCATCATACCGTGCCCGAAAGGAAACTCCGTGAGTGTGGTAATCAATCAAAAGCTGAAACCATTTAACGTGTTGGCTCCCTCTATTCAACATGTGAACGTTTTGAAGTGTAAATTACGGACATTTTGTCTTTGTAATATGCACACAACAATTAGTTAGAATCAATACACTGCTCGCAACAAACGAAGTTCGTCATCATTATTCTGAAAGTCCATGGCCATACGTTACAAATCATCATGATTATTCGACCCGCGCTCACTCATACTTGATGTGTTGGTTTCACATGGGGGAGAGAGTACATATTCCCCATTGTTTTGAGGTCCTCTTTCGGAGAACGGCTGTGAAACATGGAAAAAAGTCTAGATGCCGCTCTCTTACGAGAGAGCAGAGAAAGCCTACTGTTTGTGGTTAGCCAAAAACAAGTGCAAGTCGGAACGTCTGGGAGTAGTGCGGAACGCAAAAATTCCCGCGTGGGGAATAAACTGCATGTGTTCGCCATTTCAAATTGATGTTTGTTCACATTTAACTGACTCTATGACATCGGTCAAAACCATGGAAGGACTGGAACATGTCTACCACATTGGCTAAATTTGCTATCAGAGCCTAGGCTGTGGCAGTGAACAGTGTAAACACGACTTCCCACAGAAATGAATATTGACAGTGTTGACAGCTCATAGTTTGTTGAAGCACTCCACAAAGTTACATGAAACAGCATTTGGAGGGGGGAGGGCGCAAGCCCCCATTTCTAGGTTTAACTTAGAAATTGGACCGAGATGTAAGGTAAACAAATCTGTGGAGGGAGGGGCTAATGTAAACTAGGGCAATGTGATGAAAGACAAATCATCTACCCCCTGGACATAGGTTTTATTTGTCAACTATTTGAAAGCACAGGACCTTCTGACAGATAAGATAAACACTTGCTGCAGAGGCATGGAGTAAGTAAGGTTAAACAAACTTGTCTGGCAGTAGGAAAGTAGGAGAGCTCCAAAATAAAGGTTGGAAAGGGTAATTAATTGGATTTAATTAACATCTAAAACACTATGCGAACATAAAGCGCTATAAGGTAGCTAGTAGCAAGCTTCATCCACCCACCAAGTTCCACCTGATCGCATGATGTTAGAAGTTATGACAATGAACGTGACGAAAAGAAGGGAACGAAACGAACGACGAACGAACGAACGAACGAACGACGGAACGGACGGAGAGAAGCGGGGGTTGATTGTAGAGGTGCTCTCCCGCAGCTAAAAATGGGCGTCCTCCTGTTTTAAATATGTCTTTTGTAGCAAGCCCTTATTCATATCCTTCTTCACAGCCACGAACCTACCCAAACTGTAGTAATCTCTTGTTTGATTGGATAAAAAGCTAAATGTGATTGAATAGTACTGTCATCGGGTGTGCCGCGTGTTCGGTCATCCGTGGCTATCACTCCTTCTACTGCTGTGAATACACGGCTTTGATTGAATTCATTGTGGGTGACATCCCATATTATTCACTTGACAATGCCCATGGTCCGTTGTCTCTGCTAACGAAGAGCACCCCACGACTTGTTACAGTCCGCAGCCCCTCCTGTTAGGGTGATCGAAATTCTGACCGAGAACAACTGTTTGGCGCTGGATGTAGTACAATCTGAAAAGTCTTGGCATATACACTGGCTTTTATACCCCTAGCGCCCCCACACACAGGTAGGAAGGGAGGTCGCCGACGGCGATCGACTCTCTCTATAATGACACCAACGACAGCGCAGGGACCGGAACTCATTCGGGGGTCATCAATCACTTTGGTCCATGGAAAGCAAGAGCACACATTCCATTGACCTCATTATATCGATAACCATCTCGATATATTATCTATACCTGAATCGTGGCTTACTGGAGAAGATCGTGACAACATTGCCCTAGCTGATATCGAAGCGCACGGGGG
This sequence comes from Sclerodactyla briareus, assembly GCA_026419785.1. Taxonomy (NCBI): domain Eukaryota; kingdom Metazoa; phylum Echinodermata; class Holothuroidea; order Dendrochirotida; family Sclerodactylidae; genus Sclerodactyla; species Sclerodactyla briareus. The sequence goes on from JAODTK010000467.1 coordinate 385,585, forward strand.
GGCCCTGGGTATCCATTTTAATTCTTCCCCAGGTCCACACGATGTGGTGGTGGTATTTGGTTCATTTACAGTAGCGAGTTCAAAATCCTCCGCAAGCAAACTATTTGAGTATGAGAGTTTCGATTATGTGGCATTCTCTTAAAAAAACACACCTTTCCTCCTTCGATTACTTGCAATATATACCAGCCCGTTCCACAGAATCCTTTGACGGCCAACACTTCTTACAGAGTTTATCGGATCTGATGGACCACTCACTTATATTGTTGTTGCCGGGGATTCAACATTCCACATATTTTTCAATATGACCGGGACGGGGCCGTGCCTGCTCACATGCTGAATCGGCAGGGTTTTATCAATACGTCACTGGGAGTATAACATCCACTACGACCCTCCACTCGACTTGATTATTTCACGTGCGTGTGACAATTTCATAGCTGCCAAACCCCTGTATTGTACCTGGCATGTAGTTCCGACCATCATGTGTAAACTTAGCATGCCATTGGCGCCCTCAGTAGTAGTAGAGGGGATCCTAACCGCAATCCCCAAAATCGCCCAAGGTCTCTCTGAATATAACTTAGTTTCCCCCAAGGTCTCTCTGAAAATACCTGTATATGGGAGGTCTAAATCCATAGCACTCGTGGTGAACAAACCATCCTCGTGTATGTCCTCTTGGTATCCAACGGAGATAGGGATACCTTATTCACATGTTGACTAAGATTAAAATGAAATCTGGATTATAAGGAGGGGGTCTTTCATTCTAGACCTCTATATCTATTTAAACCTGAGACGCTGAGTCATACATTTTTGATAAGCTCCTTTTTTTTATCTAGAGCTGCTTTGTACGATTTTCATTATCTGGTACAGTTGCAGGTTTGCTTTCTTCTATACTTTCTTTCATTTCAATGGAACTTGGCCTCCCAGGGGAAAATTTCCCATTGAAACCCATGGAATCCCATTGAAGTTTCCCATGTCCCAATTGGAACCCAATGGGGCTATTGGGTTTTCCAACGGTTTTTCAATGATCCCATTGGGAACGCCCATTGGGGACCCATTGGGCTCATGGGGACCCATTGACTGTTCCTTTTCCCGGTTGAAACCCGTTGGCCATCACCCATAATGGAACCCGTGGGAACCATTAACATTGGTCCCACTGGTTCTCATGGGAATTTTCTCCTGGTCCTTATTTTTCAGTGATGGTAAAAATTGTACCATGATAAAAATGAAACAAAATATCGCACCTATTCATGTGGCAACCCAAATTACAGGAAAAGTTATCCTTCAAAAAAGTAGTCCCTAGAAAATCATTTGAGTGTGTCTGCTGTGCTGCGGGAATAGCTGTCTTTTGGGAAGGGGGTAGTGGCGCTTTCGTCCAATTGTTTTTTCTATATTTTTGTGTCTTTTGTTTGGTACGAATTTGCAGATACAAATATTGTTTCCTAATGGTGATACATGGTGGTATGAACTTAGCAACCAAGTGGAAGTGCTGAGCTAGGAATTCATGCGCATTCGGCTTGAGGAGAAGGCATGTGCGTTTATTTTCACTCAATGAATAAGAATACTGATCAATCGTACTGTACAATTCCATCTATGTGTCACTTCCTCTGAATACGGTTTTTGATCTTTTCTGCCTAGTTTTGTCTGTTTTGACTCTCGACTTGAGATAGTGCCTAGATCATTCTTCAAACATGGTCAGCGAAACATTTTCGTCCCTAAATGAACCTATTCTCGTGGATCAAAATTGTCAGTTGTTGCAGCAGCCCAGCCGAGTCCAGCCTCAGCCAGGTGTGAGCTGACTTCCGCAAATGCTTTATTCATACTAACGTAAGTGGCATACACTCTCCTAATCTTTGGCTGAACAGGTGCAGGCTATATTTGTGCGATTCTGAGAATGTCATACCTTTTATGCAAGAAAATTGTGTGTTAGATCATAAACGTCACTAGTGCCTAATCCGTTTCTGGGTAAGACTCACAGCCTAACACTAACAGTTAGAAGTAACTTCATTAGGCTAGCCACAAGAATGCACAGCCTAGCCTAGCACTGTACATGTCACTGTGTTGAATAGCAGTATCATGAATGGTTTTTTTTCGTCTCCAAATGCAGCTGGGGAAATGGGGGCAGATCGAGCAGCCTGTCATCTGATCTGTGACCAGTGCAGCAAACTCCAGGAATGGCGCAACTGCTGAATACCCAGCAGCTTCCCACTTCAATGCAAACTCAGACAGGGTGGATGCACTAACCATTTTGCTACTCTGCTTTATTGAGAACGACGCGATGTGGTGGAAAGGTTGCGGAGTGCTCTGCAATTGATCGGGTCCCATTCTCGAGGATGCATCTACTTCTCCGCTTCCTCTTCTAAAAAGCCTCTGTTGAGTGAGTGATCTGAACTTCCATGTGGTCAGCATTATTGTGGTTTTGAGTCCACGTTGTAAACACTGGCATTCTCAGTCTTGGCACCAGCATTAGTGTGAAACACTGGGCATGTCAGGATCTCCGAGTACTTGAAGCGATTGCAGTGTACCCAGCATCTGGCGAGGTTGACCTTTTCGACCATTCAATCCAATAATTCAGACAACATAATATTTACAATCTATCCGAAAAGGTTATCGATAATTCCAAGACATTATTGATCTGCTACGACTGGGTTTATTAAATCTCCCTGAACAGATTTGTTTAGACCGATTACTCAATCGTTACAACATTTAATTAATCAGATTAGTAATCTGTCGAAGATTATATCTGTTATGAAGATTTACTATCTGTTCCAAACCAGGGTTTTCATCAATCTGTTTAGACAGTTCTCATATCCATTTGACAGATTATTGATCTTTCTGGGTAAAATAAGTGTTCCGTCCATTGCATTATTCAGTCCCGTTTAGACGACTTGATATTGCTAGACAGCTTTTCCATTAGGTTTCCATGGGTCGCATGGGAAGTTCTCCTGGGAGTTCTTTGGTAATAGTAGAAAAAAAAGAAATTCTCTTGACTGATAGCACCACCATCAGAGCTTGTGAATTATCACAATCGTATTTAGGTTTTTGACTCTGCCAATTCTAATTTCATTATGTTTTTTAGTTTTAGTTTAATTTTTTTATTAAACATTTGTTGCCAACACAATAACACCAAAGCGATAGCAACACCTTCCAGAGCAATTCCAATGGGTGAAGTAATAACCCCACCCAATAAGCTGCAATACCTGAAGGGCAAGTAACAACTCCACACACCTCTGAAATGGTGTCTAGTGTAGTTATAGTATTATAATTTGTTATTACTTTTATAAGGGACAACTCTGTATCCTTCAGCTTCTATTCTTTTTACTCTCATCAATTTTTTGTAGTTGAAACAGCACCCTCAGTCTGCCCCCCCCCCCCCCCGTCATTCGTGAGGATGCACACAGCTGGTTCGCCCCCCCACATGATACGTATTCGACGTTGGTTACACCAAGCGGGGAGAGGGCGTGATACAGCGCGAGTCTTCTTTAGTGTTAATTTTGTAAATTAATCACCAGAAATTAATCACCTAAAAGGTTGTTGTGACAATTTTGCAATAACATTCAAACCCTCATTGGTGCTACCCCAAAACACAGACCACACAATATGAAAATAAATGTAGTAATCGAACCATCATTCGGCTCTATACAATTTTCAGAGAAATAGTAAGGTGTAATATTTGTAAAATCCCAAGTCGTTTTGTAGGAATCCATTGGTTCTATCTTTTTCCTCCATATACAAACATCATAACATTTTGATCACTATTCAACATGCAATAGGCGTTGATACTGTTGTTAATAGTTATCCCACATAATAGTTATCTCTGATAGTCATGAACAAGAATTAGTGTTACATCATTTGGTACAATGTTCCCAATGTAGATTTTCCCATATTCACTAATCATACTATGCATACCCCCATTGTATTTTGAATATCATATTGCAGGTGCTAAAATTGTATTGGAACTTCTCAAAATATACTCAGGATTAAACATAGTTGATTTCTAAAATAATTATCAGTGCAGTCTTTATTATTAATATCATTACCATCTGCATTTTTGATGCTTGAATTCATTTCATAATTATGCCATTTTCCAACGGTTTTTCCAATTTAGTGCTCCAATCTGTATGTATGCTACTTCCGTAGTATGCGGGCCATGACCCAATGGAATGAAAAAAACACCCAACATTTAGATGGTTTTCCGTTAAATAAATTTTGGTGGAAGAAATTTGATCACAGGGTAAATGATAGCTTTGAATGGTTGCATGGTCCACTTTTCCGATGTCTCACATCAACAACCAAATTGTATTAAAGTGAAAAAAAGTCTTGCAATATCTTCAGAAATATGGTAATAACATTATTTTCTGGAACTACAAGGTTTCAAATTCCAGTGTATTTATTGACATTAATCAACCACCCAAAATATCCTGTGATCAAATACCAGGCGTCCAACATTGAAAGTGCCAGCGGCCAATGGAAAAACTCACTTTTACATCACTACCAACCATATACATAATTTTTCACCTTCAGGAATATTGTAATAAACCTATCCAAAAATAGAGCTGATTTGCAAAGCATTTTGTAAATTTCCTGACCAATTGTCTATAGGTATTGTTTCCCAAGTCAAATGACTTTCAAATGTTTTAATTTCATAAGTATGATTCATGTATTTAAATATAGTATGTTTTTAAATAAAAGAAACATGTTACCACCAGCATGTCAAAGCAATTATTCAAAAAGATACAAAGGTAGTAGTATATATCCCACCAGACAAGAAAGAAGCCTTTGAGCAAGCACAGACTTTACAAGTCAAAACTATACATTATACAAATACTGACCACATTGACATCGATCTACCAGATTTATTGAAAAATAGTAGTACCACACGTTCAATCTGATGGGGTCTATAACGATTGGAACTCAAACCGATGCAATTTTGGCAAAATCAACTCACTTTGTAATTTGGTGTAGCCCTCAGGATGTGGTGTCAGCAATGACCACCTCCACATACAGACAGTAGGAATTAGAAGCTTTATAGGTTTCATGTCTAGTATCTTTGTCGAAGGCTGCCTAAAAGAAATGAGGTCCCTACACCATTTCACAATCATTATAATGCATGAATAATAATATAACATGTCAGGCATATGGAGACATATGTCATCAGTTCCATGTTTCACAGAAATCAAAGTGGAAGCAACACGTCAATACCCATAGTAATTGTGTAGGCACTGCTATGCGGGGAATTCAATTGTATTAGACGGTAATATGGAATAGTAGTTTACACAATACACATGAAGGGTACACAGATGCAACTGTATGGCTTTTGGTGAAAATATACCCGTACAGCTGGAACACAATTCTCAGCCTTTCTCAAGGCCCAGTAGAAGGCGCTTGGAGAGGGTTTGTCATACACAATCAGAAGTTAACAGATTATTGGTAAAGAGACAATAATGATAGATGAGAACTTTGTTTATTGTATTTAGGGGCACCAAACTCAACAAAAACAAGTTTTTCTACACCTGGCACACTTCTCTAGATGCTAAACGAGAGTTTGTTTATATTGGAGGATTGTA